>VDFB02193867.1:41107289-41552974 GCA_007258455.2 Sequoia sempervirens | reverse complement strand
TTATTTAAATTTTATTAAGAATGACCTACTTTTATAAATATAATTAGATCCCATTTTATTTAAATGACTACCATTAGTTCTCTCAACAACCATTGCATTTTGGTAACATCTGGTCCATCATAACAATAAATATACATATATTTCTTTTATTTTGTCTCTACCACAACAAGGAGGTCCTCCCATTGCACTGCGGTAATATCTTATTTACTTTTAATGGTTTAAACCATTATTTCCTTTTAGATAAGAAAATGTTTTGAGCCTTTAGCCTTTTGTTTTACAGCTTTGAATGGTTTTAACAGCGAGGTTTGGAACTCACATATGGGGTGCTGGCCTTATATACCTAAACTTCCATAATTCCACTCTAACTCCCTATATGGGGCCTAGCTCCTCGATTTTCTTTTATTTAAAGTTTTATTTATAAACTTTATATTATTTTAACTTCTTTTTAAAAGAAATTTATATTACTTATTCATTATTTTAAATAATAGAATCTTTAACATATAATGTAATATGTTTGTAAACATATTTAAATATAATTTTACATAGATAATTAATCATTTAATAATGTTTATGTCGTAACATTCTTAAAATTAATATTAGTATTCAGCAAATAGATGCATCTAATAATATCCATTAAAAAATGAATATATCTAGCCAATAACTCATCAATTTATATTGTAAAGAAAGGTTTTTTTTTTTTTTTCTTTTTCTTTTTCACAATACAAGGAACATTTAAAGATACAATAATCAACATGCAAACGAATAAAAAAAAAACTTGCTTTATTACATTAGTATTGAGAAAACAATTAGTTTGCATACCACAAATAAAGACTTATCTTTTCATTCTACCATTTTATGACAAAATGCTACCTTCAATATATCAAACAATATTTAGAAATACAATGAATGATGCACAAATGAGTAAGACTTGCTCTACCTCATACTTATTTTTCTTATTTTCTGTAACAAGAAGTAAAATACATTTTATTTTTATAAACATACAATGCTACATCTATATTTATGCAATAATGGTTTTACATGCCAATGAGGGAAAATTTTCTCTTTATTTTATTTTCTCATAATACACTCGTCCCCAATATTACAACAATATTTATGAATAAAATGGATAAGACACAAAATAATGAAGCTTGCTCTTTTCCATATTCTTTTATTCATTCAACAATATACTAGCTTTTCATTTTACAATAATACTTAAAAATAAAATGAGTACAATGTCAAATACTACAAACTTGCTCTCCACCCTACCATAATGGCATCATGGAGCCTCGTGGGCTCTAGCCATACCCTCGAGCAAGGAATTCTTTTAGCCCCACAATGATTAGTGGAGTCTTTTCTCATTTTTACAACAGAATACAACTAACATAGCACAACTTACATGCATCTACATCCTCTACTTTATGTTTTCAAGCATAATCCATAAAATAGGTCAACTCCTTACTACCAAGAAACAAGGGCAAATGGAAAAGAAAGAACTTATCTTTTCTTTTAGGGGAGGGACTGAAATCTTGTATCCATCTTTCCTCTTCAAACCAAGCCATTTTCATCAATATCTTTCCAAAGAGATGGACTCCTCTCTTTTTCTCATTTTTTCTACCATCTTCACTCAAGTTCTCCAAGAGGAGAAGTGGGAAATGCCCAAATATTCCATCTTATTAAGATATATAGGGATCCCCAAACCTACACTCTTTCCCACAAGTGCTCACACATGTGTGAGTCTTGTGTCAATTCCAAGAACTTTTGGGGAGTAGAAGGTTGAGAGTGACAAGTCACTCATCCCAAGCCCCAACACTTTTTTTTTTTTGAATTTGTCACATTCATGAATGTGGACTTTTGAGGGGTCTTTTCACACTCGAAAGTCAAGTTCACATGTGTCAAAAAGGTTCCAAACCCATAGGTATAGGTCCTAGGGGTCTATTATTGTTCAAAAACCAAGAAAATTGATTCAATAATCCCTTTTAAAAAACCACACAAAAATCCATACGAATTTTGATCTTAACCAAGGGTTCCAACCCCAACCAAACTCACATCACATGTCCTACAATTGGATTCTACTCAATCACCCAACCAATAATAAAACCTCAAACCCTTCTAAGTCAAATAGGGCTATACTTAGAACTTCCCAAAGATGTATTTGATTTGATTCCAACATTTATCTATCCTCCTATTTGCATATTTGATTCCTGCACATTACCAAGGTCAACATGATTAGATCATATATCTCTTTATTAGCTAATCCAATTCACATAATTTTCACTCATGAACTATTTACTCATTAATACATCAAATGAACCTAATGATTCAATTTTCATTATAATCAAAGGAAATACACACTTACTCCAATACAAGAATATAGTCAATGAAATAGTCACTCCATCATTTTGTTTACCACCTTAGTAATTCATTTTAAACTCCTATAACATTAATGATGAACCATTTACCAAAATTTAATATGCCAAATAACCCAACACTTTCAAGTTATATCCAACAATTCATATGTACATCTATCATAATTAAATCAAGGTTAATGCCCATGAATCCTAAAAGGATTTTTATCATTCATTTCATCATAATTATCATCTAACTACTTGTTCAATTGAAATAAAATGGGGAATACAAAATGGGGTCTTACATTCACGGTAGCATAAGCAAGAATATTATCAAATAATCACACTATTTTTTATCCATAACACATCTTACCATCTATTTAGGATCACATAAAACATATTAGGGCTTTACTAATCACATGCAAGGTGGGGCCTTACAGGTTTTTCTTGATACTATTATTTCCTCTATGTGCCATGCATGCAAAATGATCGCAGGAACTAGTCTCGGGTGCATTTATAAACTAATTTAAATAATTTTCTTCCCTCTCTTTTCCAAACAATGCACCATTTGTTGCATATTTCATGTTTCAACAACTAGAAGAAATTTGTAAATCTAGAATACAAATATGCAAGTTAGACATCAGAGCTTATAATATACTTGATTTGTTGTATCAATAATGAGTTTGAATTTAAAGGCATTTTAAGCTCAAACTAGGATAATCTACAGGTATTTCTAATCTTCAACTTAATACACATATCTAATATGTCCATGAACAAGGGTATACACTAGAATAAATATTAACTATTTAATACTACTACATGCTATTGATTCCCAATTATGACCCTATTTTACATGCTAGCAAAAGTAGCTTTCCATAGCTTGACAGAAGAAATCCCTGAAATATAAGTTCCATTTGTCTTTGTGATATGTGATAACCTTGTTCTATCTTTTTGCATAGAAATGAGTTTCTTGTGATATGGATGGTACAACAACAATGTAGAGTATAATTTTGGTTATGATTGAGGACATAACTTCTTAGGATATTCTCTGATGGAAGGTCAACTTGATATCAGGCTTGGGCTACTACAGTACTAACTTAATGGATTTATGTTGTAGAATTGTCATAATACATATTAATAGATTTTTTAATTTTGTGTGTTTGATTCTAAAGTTCCATAATTTTCATTGGAAAAATTTGTCTATTTGAACAATTGCATACCACATTTTTTTCTTTTTTTATTGAATCAAAGTTGTTGAGAAAAATATATAGAACCATGGCTATGAGCAAACAATAGTCATAACTAGTACAACTACATAGAAACCATCTAATTAAGATACATATTAGCCCTCCAAAGAAGGGAAAAATGAAAATAGAAATGACAATAAATCTATCATGTACTAAATGGGACTAAAGCAAGAGAAAATTGTAAATTGAAATAGTCCCAATTAAACAGTAACCAAGAAAAGTGTTCAGTTGTGTAGGTTTTGGTATCGGTTTTGATATCTAATTGATCAGCCATGTGGTTGATAGTATGATGTATGTCCTTGAAGCATTGATAATTGGATTTTTTCATACATCCCTGAATACAATGAAGAATTATCCAAGTAGGTTCAGTCTAATCCAACTTGTAGTTCTGAACAAGAATCATGGAGGCTTTGTGTATGGCATCTCCAACATAAGGCATAACACAAAGTTAATGGATTTTGTGACTAGATCATAATGGTATTATTTCATGTCCTAGGAGGTCAAATTTGCTATTTTGTACACTGTAACTTTTTGAACTTACAATGGATCTGCATTGCATTAGGACAATCATAGATGCCATGAATGGATCTTAGTCAACCTAATTGGTTGATTGCATATTGTTCAACATAAGTTGGACAATACTATATAAAGGTTGATTTATGTAGAGAAGGAAATGAGCTATTTTTGTGTATTATTTCTTATCTATGGGTTGCCACTATGTTTTGGCAGACATATACTCATCTCACACTATTTTTTCCAACTTGCAATTGTATTGTGCATGTATATGCTTGTTGGAAAACATTGGGCGTTTACTATCAAAGCATAATAGTAAATATGGATTGTCATGGCACTCCAACACCATGGTGATTGGAATACCATGACAAGCCATAGACAAGACAATGAATTTTTTTGTGTATGAATTCTTATCTATGGGTTGCCACAGTGTTTTGGCAGACATATACTAATCTCACACTGTGTTTTCCAACTTGTAATCATATTGTGCATGTATATGCTTGTTGGAAAACTTTGGGTTTTTACTATCAAAGCATAATAGTAAATATGTATTTTCATGGCATTACAACACCATGGTGATTGGAATGCCATGACAAGCCATAGACTAGGCAATGAACTATTTTTGTGTATGATTGCTTATCTATGGGTTGCCACTATGTTTTGACAGACATATACTCACCTCACACTGTGTTTTCCAACTTGCAATCACATTTTGTATGTATATGCTTGTTGGAAAACATTGAGTGTTTACTATCAAAGCATAATAGTAAATATGGATTGGCATGGCATTGCAACACCATGGTGATTGGAATGCCATGACAAGCCATAGAGCAGGAAATGAATTTTTTTTGTGTATGATTGTTTATCTATGGGTTGCCAATGTGTTTTGGAAGACATATACTCACCTCACACCTTGTTTTCCAACTTGGAATCATATTGTACATGTATATTCTTGTTGGAAAACATCGAGTGTTTACTATCTAAGAACAATAGTAAATATGGATTGTCATGGCATTGCAACACCATGGTGATTGGAATGCCATGACAAGCCCTAGAATAGGTAATGAACTATTTTTATCGATGATTGCTTATCTATGGGTTGCCACTATTTTTTGGCAGACATATACTCACGTCACACTATGTTTTCCAACTTGGAATCATATTGTGCATGTATATGCTTGCTAGAAAACATTGGGTGTTTACTATCAAAGCATAATAATAAATATGGATTGTCATGGCATTGCAACACCATGGTGATTGGAATGCCATGACAAGTCATAGACTAGGTATTGAACTGTTTCTATTATTTTTCTATGGCTTGTCATGGAATTCCAAGAACATGGTGTTGGAATGCAATGAAAATCTATATTTACAATTATGATTTGATACATTTTTTCAACAATCCATATTTACTATTTAGCCATGGTGTTGGAAGCCATGAGAATCCATATTTACTATTATGCTTTGATAGATTTTTTGCAAGCATGCGTAGCTTGTTCAAAAGAACCTGTTTCAGGATTTTAGCCATAACAACAAGGAAGTGAATAGTTTGATAGAATGCTTTGGTAGAAATGTATGAAAAATATGGTAGCATAGTGAACTATTTGATATAATGCATCAAAGAAATGTGGTCCCGTGGTGAAGAATGCCATGACAATCCATATTGCAGCAGCTGCAATATGGATTGCCATGGCATTCCTTCACCACGGGACCACATTTATTTGAGGCATTATATCAAATAGTTCACTATGCTACCATATTTTTCATATATTTCTACCAAAGCATTCTATCAAACTGTTCACTGCCTTGTTGTTATGGCTAAAAGCCTAAAACAGGTTCTTTTGAACAAGCTACACATGCTTGCAAAATACATATCAAAGCATAATAGTAGGCAACAACATAGGCAAGGTAGTGGAGTTTTTGATAAAATTCCTAAAATAAATGTGGTCATGTGGTGATGGAATGCCATGACAATCCATATTGTTGCCTTGCTACTATATGGATTATCATGGCATTCCATCAACATGAGACTAGATTTCTTTGAGGAATTTTATGAAAAGTTCATTTCCTTTTCTATGCTACCACATTTTCATACATGTCTACCAAATCATTTAATCAAATAGTTGAGTGCCTTTCTGCTATGGCTAAAAGCCTAAAATAGGTGCTTTTGAACAAGCTACGCATGCTTGCAAAAAATCTATCAGCATAATAGTAAATTATTGAACATAGTAAACCTATTAATGACATCCTGAAAAATCCAATCACATGAACTCAATTAGGTACCCCTTAAAAGGTAGTTTAATTACACTCAAGCATAATGAACCTTTGTAGATAGGAGTAAACTTATAAATTTGCATACTGAACCTCATATAGGGTTTAAGAACAAACTTGCAAGAAATGAAAGAATGAAAAACAACTTCAAACAAACTCATTGGGATTCAAAACATGTAATTGATCTGTAGCCTTTCATTCTTACCATATACCTTTGATGTAAAATATTATTCTTTTGACATTGGTTTAGATCCTTGTAGAAGCATGAAGATCTCATCAACAAACACCAATCATTTCTTTATGCCAAAAACCTATCCAATGAATAACTTAGAGTCACAACATCAAAATGTATTAGCCATCAAGAATAAAATGTGAATGATGAATGTGCAATGAGTACTTGTTCAATACCTCTGACTTTGTCATGAAACAACTTTGTCAAAATTTTGCAACAACTATCAATACCTTTTGCATCAACACCATGTGAACAAGTAATGAGTGAACAACAAGGAATTTGACATGAATATCAATAACCACTTTGGTTGTAGATCACCAAGTGAATGAATAATCTCTTTGAAACCAATCTATGAGAACATAATGAAGAAAATTACTCTACATGTAGTTTGAATCAAAAACCTTTTGACATCAATGACAAAAAACATCAGCATAGACATGTCTAAAAAATGTTGAAGTATACATAAGGCATGTAGTCTGTTTCAAGTATACAAGTAGAACACAACATTGTAACTCATACATTTTTCAGTCACAATAACTAAGAACACTTTCATAACAATTTTCAAGCAAGAAGATACATATTTCAAAATTTTGTATGAACATGTTAACAATTGAGATTTGTAAACACCAATTGTAAACCTCAATTGTGTCTAAGAGCTAGAAGATAATGCATGCATGAAATGAAACAAACTTGCATTGAACATGGACTCTTGATATGGTTGTTTCCCTCAGTCTTTGATTGCATAACCTTGATATTTCCTTCATATTGTTCTTTGTATGGTATGGTGTGAATCTTGTTATGATAGATGAAGTTATGTTTGAGTTATAGATAGATAATGATATGTGAGATTTAGAAATATGAATGACATAGGTAGGTGCAACAAAGAAAGGAATGTGATACATTGATTAGATGCATGCAAAGCATATAAATTTCTTATGAAAAGTATTTGATATGGGAGGAAAGGATATGAAAGGCTGGATATGCAAATGAATGGAATGGAAATGTTATCCATTCATCATTTTTGAGTTGTAGATAGAAAATGATATGCAAGATTTAGAAATATGAATGACCTAGGTGGATCTAGAGAAGAAAGGAATGTAGCACATTGATGTGATGCAAGGAAAGTATATAAATTGCTTATGCAATGTATTTGATATGGGAGGAAAGGATATGGAAGGCTGAATATGGAAATGAATGGAATGGAAAGGCTATGAAGTGATCATTTGTTTCATCATAGACTGGAACGATTTCCCCTTTTTTATCGGTTATGCTTTTTGTAATCATCACAGGGAGGATTGACTCAATACACACATAAGAAAGACTCATGCCCCATTCCTCACTCTCCTTCATACACAACAAGCTGTAGAGATCCTTGAGCTTCCTCAGAATGTGACAAGAAAATAAAAGATATAAAAAGATAATGATATTGATGGAGACAACAGACAAGAGTTAAGATAAAGCACAAGCTTTCATGCATGCAATATGAAAATGATAAATATGCAAGATCATGATAATAAAAAAATGAAAATTCTAATTCATATGATAAGGACCAACACAAAAAATAATTGTAGGATGGAAAACACAGTGGGTTGTGACTCAATTAAACCCAATGTTTTAGTATGTTAAAGAGTTCATGGTTTCTTTAAATGTGTTACTCATAACAATGACAACACAATGATAAATAAGAATTTAAATGATAATGATAAACAAGATCTTATTCCTTAGTCAAGCTAAAAATCAAAGGACATATGGATTGATAGGGATCAATGATATAGGTTAATGATAGGACATATAAGGATGCACCTTAAATGGAGGATGAATATAGATGGATCAAGATATGGAATGCTATGGGGGAGGGAACCAATGACAAGGGAACCCAAAATTTTTGCTCTTCTACAAAGGAGAAATAGAGGACCTATGGAGGAATCCAAAGATGGCATGTCAAAGTAATAACATACCCCCATGGTAAGAGGTATGACAAGTTATAACGACATGACATGGATATGGAAGATAAATGGACATGAAAGAAAACATGACATGGACGACAAGTGATATGGAGGATGGAAGACACACATGGTATAAAGCATGTATTAGATTCAATTTCTTGCTATTTTTCCCCAATAATTTATGCAAGATCAAAGGAAGGTGGATGGATAAAGTGGATAGCATGGAATATAAATGAAGGAATATTATGGCTAAGTGGAAATAGGATAATCAATAATGTCTTGTACAAATGGAAAAGTCTTGCCCCCAAGTGTACAAGCAAGGGTACATGTATGGATGTGAAAGCTAGTGGATATGAATGGCCATGTAAATGGAAGCTAATGAAGGTGTATGGATATTAATGAAGAACTCAATTGTCTCTTTGTGGAAGATAGTACCCCACTGACTAAATGTTTCTTATATACCATGTCTAACATGTTCCCACTTCAAGAAGTTGGTAGGAAAATTGGTAAAGATAATGGAATGGATAGGGGTAGGCAAAAGGGGGTTAAGGATTCATTCAAAGGATTGGATTAAAGCTATGGAATGAGGGATGAAGCTTGGATTGGAGTATGGAATGGAGTCATTATGAGGGAATGTGGGCAAGAACAACATTGGCACACACCTTGAAGGGTGGTGAAAGTTGAAGGATTGAGAGTGGGTTGGGATAATAAAGTTGAGCATATAAGGATGGAAAACTGATTTGGAGGATGAATAATGGAGTCTTTTAGATTAGCAAGTAGGGATACCAATTTTTATTTTTTATTTGAATGCATGGATTTTTTGCTTTCATTGGAACCCACATTGTTTTCACTTTTCATTTTTTCTTAATAGGCACCTTCCATTTCTTTGGAAGTGTTTTTCTTTTGATTTTGGAGCATATTTTTCTTATTTTTTGGCATGTCTTTTTAGTGAGACATGATGATATTTAGGTTTGTGGATTCTTCGATTTATGCATTTCTTGTTTGGTATCCCAATTGCTTGGATAGGCCATAGAGGGATTTTATGAAATGAGAGGATTTTAAAGTGGAAGGTGTTGGAATGAATTCAAGGGTATGTGCCTTTGTTTTTCTTGAAAGGGAATCTAGGGATATTCATTAGGAACATATGGGCCCATGATAGATGAAAGGGTTCATGGATACGGTCCAACAAGAGATGGTGAAGATGATGGAGGAGGTGGATGTATTGATCTAAAGGGAGGCCTCTTGTGTTTTAAAGAGCTACCAATGTCTTAACAAGGAGGTATGCAACCAAGGCCATAAGAATTTACATGTGTTTTAATATTAGGGTGTGCAGGTAAATGGAACTCGTGAAGGTGTGTGGTATTGTATGAGAAAATGAGCTTTTATAAAGGTGGATGAACCGAACTTATATGTTTGTGGTTCATGAATGGGATCTTGTGAAAGTTTAGGATTACCATGAGATGTGAGGGAAATGCTTATACCTTGGGGGTCTTGACCTATTGAATGAATGGAAATATTTTTTAATGAATTTATACACTATGATTATGGTATGGAGTTGACATCAATCATGAGATGGTATGGAGTCATCACATGGAATGGAATAATGAGGTTAACTGGGATCATGAGAGGGAGTATTTTGATCTTCACATAAAAGGGGGATCTATGATGTCATGCTTTCGAGTATTATATTCCTTATAGGGCAACTTTTGGTGTTCCTTTGGTGAAATAGGATGGATAGTTGTTGGTTCAACATGGAAGACATTTTGGTTTCCCTTGTCAATAGACGAAAAGGACGAAATGGATGGTGACATGAGTTGGGTATAAGTTTCAATGGTAGGTTTATGGTTTTTCTCACTTGATTAAGATTTAGATCTTGAATACCCCATCCCACTATGGAAGATCATACACACCTCCAAGCATATATAGATTCTAATCAACTATTGTCTTCAAACATATCATTGGATGTTTGATAAATGCACAAACACAAATAATCCATATAATAGTGAAATGGCTTGCTACAATGAGCACTTTTTGTTATGTGCACTATAAGAATGTATTTAAGTCCACCTTCATATTGTAGGCTGGAAAACACAGAGGGTTATAGTTTGTATATCACACAGTGTTTTCTAATTTGCAATTATGCATAGATAGTAAGGTTCTAATGAAACTCTTTTGTTTTTTAGACCTTAATAATTTCATGAAACTCACTTAAAAAATTTATTACAACTCTTCAGTGGACTAAAATTTGGGTTTCAAAATCGTGATATGATGGTAAATCAAAATTGACTAAATAATTGTAGGTTGGAAAACATAGTGTGGGATGTCAGTAGATGATTTTAAGAATCTTCATTTCCTTTTGATGGGAAAAAAGTTGAGGAACACATGTAATATGATGTTCATCTATTGTTAATGCTTCGAGCTTGCATATTTGTAGCCTTTTTTCCTCCTTGCTTGTTACAGAAAAGAAATATCCCACTTGAAATAGGACATCTACATATAAGAGTAATGATTATCCCTTTAAACAAAATCTAAGATCACTTGGCTAAAAAATGTCCCTTTTGCAGCATCTAAACTATTGCAAACTCATGCACTAGGAAATACAAATTGCATAGCTGGCTCAATTTCATCTTCATATGCAACAAGAGATAGTGGCAGCCTTGCATTTCCATTGCTCAACAATTTGGCTAGTGATTGTTGAGTTGTGGAGGAATTTTATGGGCTTGGATATTATTTAAAGGGATAATCGTTACTCCTGTATGTAGATGTCCTATTTCAAGTGGGAGCTTTCCTATTTGTTCTATATCCACTACCGTATTACACAAATTCCCTCCTCCACCAACCTCCAATGTAGCTATTGTTGTGGCATCTTAAACTTTTATCAGTTGTGCAAAAAAAACTTTAACTTTTTACCTATCAATTGTGTAACAACACCTTTGAATTTTGACATTTATTAGTTGTGAAACAAGACCTTTCACTTTTGACCTATCAGTTGTGCAACAACACCTTCCATTGTTGTCTTTGTTTTATCAAATTCCTATCTTTTAGATTGCAAATTTCTCCGAACAACATTAAGCTCCTCTTCTTTTCACCATGAAAGCTTCTTCTTGTGTTTTAATTCCTTTTCTAAGTGGTTAATTTTAGTGTTTGGTTGTTCTTCTCCACTTTGAGCATTTCCAACTATTGTTTTTGCAGTGTGTTTACGATTAGAGTATGCAGATGTTTCTTTTTGCAAGCTCATTAGGGAGCTTGTTTTCCTTTTCAAATAATACTTTCATGCCTCCACCCAACTGATTCTCTTTTTATGCACTTAGATTTGGTATTTCCTTTTCCTTATCATCCATTTCCAATTGTATTTGTTCCATGAAATTGCTAACTTCAAGAATGCTTTCTTTCATTTGTTCAACTCCGCTGATAGCATCATCTCTCTTTCTTTGATTGCACAAATTCATATGCAATAGAAAACCTTTCGATTTAATCCACTTCTAAATTTCCATTTTCCCCTTGCACATACTACACATGCTCCTTCCTCCACTTCTCATGAGCAGGAACAACCTCTTCATTCAATACATTATCTATCTCGTTCACTTTGGTCTACTTCTTTCCAAGTGTTTTTTAGAGCATATTCCTTTTTTTCATTACACACTTTCCAATACGTCCTCATATTTTTTTATTACTACCATGTCATACAATTCTCATAACAAATATTTTTTGGATTCTGTCGGATTTCTTTCAGGAAAAGGGATAGAGTTTTGAATGTATTGAATACTTTTATGTACCTTTGCAGCTGATTTTTGCCCAACTTTGAGAGTGTATTCATGATTGCATAATCCATATGTTTCTTTTAACAAGTTATTTGTAACAAGTGTTTTTATGATTAAATAATTCATATGTTTCTTTTAACAAGTGTATTTGTGATTACATAATTCATATGTTTCATATAAGACTTTCATGTCTCGACTCAACTGATTCTTTTTTTTGCACTTACATCTAGTTTTACAACAATGAGTGGATTGCAGTTTTCATAGCACCCTATGTTTTCCAATCTATAGTTTTATAAAACATGATTCATGTAACTAAGACCTTTTGTTTTCATAAATGTATTGTGATATTTACTTATTTTCTCAACTAGTGGATGAATCGGTAGTTTGAAGTAAATAATAGCTTTTTTCTAGATTCTGCAATACTATTTGTTACCGACTTTTTCCCTTTTTTTGATAGTACAACTAAAAATGTTGAACTCAAGAATTCACATCGAGCAGGTTCCTCATGACAATCAGGAAGACAATGGATGTCCGTTCAGTGTAGTGAGGCTGAATTGTGCTTTCAAATTCAATTTCTAGACAGTGGAGGATGTGATTCACAAGATCGGTAGATTTACTGAGTCCACCGAATTTGTACTCCCTTATTCGGAGGCTGATGTAGCATGTGGGTTCCTATCAAACTCCATGGACATGTTGAAAAACCATATTATAGTTTAGATTCTTTGTGCATAATATGTTTGGAGACACGTGGTTAATCATGTACAGCTTGACGAAGCATTGGAAGGATATGATGTTGCAAGTGTGGAATAAGTAATGAATAAAATAACAAACAACACTTCTTAATAAGACATTATATCAAGAGAATCAACAATAATTAATCTAATTAAAACAGGAAAACTCTTGAAAGTATCATATTGCTCTCTATTTCCAAAGATTTATCAAGTCATGAGGCTCTCAGATTTTGTAAGCATTATGACTGTTAAAATGCCAATCTAGAGAATAAGATGCTTGCTAAATGCAATAATCTAATCCTATATGATAATTTCTGAATGATATTGATGAAGTTACTATAATCTAGATTGACATGAAATTTGATGAAAGAAGTTGTACATTAAACTATGATGTAGCTAAATGAAAAGCCATGATATTTATTCTATGCTAAAATGCTTGCTATTGCTAAATGATAATTGCTATTGCTAATATGCTTGATTGCTAGAGTAAGTTTGCACAAAATTGGGGATCCATTTCCTATAGAAAGAAGCTATATTTATAGATTCATGACAGGACATTTGTGAAAGGGCAACACAACAAAGGTCTAGATTTTATCTTAAGGACTCAATGGTGAGAGATGAAGAAGCCTGAGCTAATTATGGGGATTGTTCCTCCCCACAAAAACATTTAGCCAGATGATAGGAAGAATCAATGGAAGAAGATGAAGTTCACCTGTAAATTTGTCTCCAAATTTTCTCGTGAAGGTTGAGATGAATTAAATTAGACATAACATATCTAATTTGGTAGATGGATATGATTAGTTGTAGACTATGTGCATAAATTTGAATATTTAGATTTGTTCAAATTTAGGAAGAAATAAAAATTATTAAATAAAACAACTATTTGATATTGTTTATTTAATAAAAGAGGGATAACGATAATTAAATAAAAACCATTGAAGTTGATTATTTAATTAAGAGGGAATAATTAGAAGAATATAAATAGAATAGAGGAATTAAAGAAATGAACTATATAAATAAATAATTCTATTTATTCAATAATAGATGAATTTAAGGTTAATTAATCAAATAAATCATATTTAATTAATTAGATTATCCAAACCATTTTTAGGTGTATACATTTTACCCCTCTTTGAAGTGATGTGTTTACACATTGCTTCAAAGAAAATTTTGCTACTACTGCTAGTATCAATGAAATTTTTTCTATATCCCCCATACGTTGATTTTCAAGTGATGATGGATATATGCCCCCTCGAGAGATAAATTGATGAATTTTTGATTTTTTGAGATTTTTTTGGAATTTTTAAAAAAAAATTATGATTTTTATGATGATGTGATGATTCAATGAAGATTTGATGAAGTAGTGATTTATCTCCCGATAAATATTTTGTAAAATGACCCTGTGATGATATTTGAATTAAGCCTCTAGGAAAAGAAATTAAAAAAATCCCACCAAAATACCCCCTTAATTAACTTATTAAAAAGCTAAAAGGTTGATTTTGAATTCATTTGTGCATGTTGAGATTTTGAAATTTGAGAGTGAGTGTGATTTTTAGCCAATTTGAGCAAAATGTCAATCCCCTACCACACTAATCATTTCGAGTGCGTGCATCAACACAACCACCCGACCACCTATGGACCTCTGGTACGTACCCTTTAACCTCCTCATAATTTGTGTTTTTCATTTTTTGTGTGTTTATTTCAGTTTTAAATGTTTTTCATTCTTTTAGCACATACATCATCCAATGTAGCACATTTACTCACTATTTTAGTGCATCCAATGGTTTAGCGCATAGGTCATTTTTTGTAGCGCATAGATAGGATGAATTAGAGCATCCATATTTTTAGTGCATAGGTCAAATTCTATAGTGCATCCATAGGCTTAAGTAGCACATATGTTAGTTCAGGACATAGGTTTGATGAAATGGTGCATCCATTGATTTAGCGCATTGACTGCCTAAAATGGCACATTAGCTTCTTGAAATGGCGCATCTAATGTTTTAGTGCATTGACCACCTGTTTTAGTGCATTTAAGTCAAAATGATAGAGTTTGTCAATTTTATCCTAGATTGCATCAATTTTTTATCGTGTCAGTCATTAATTTGATATGATTGATGATCCTGATAGATTAGATAATGGTCAACCTCATGATAGGAGAGGTTTAATGATTGATCGATGATAATTAACCTCATGATAGGAGAGGAATAATTATAGTTTGATTGATAAACCTCATGATAGACAAGGTTGATTTGATTAATTGACCTCATGATAGGTGAGGTACAATTTTAGATTGATGATTGACCTCATGATAGGTGAGGTACAAGTGATAGTTGCTCACGAGATTTGATCAAAATCTCACTAGAGCTATAGATTCGATAAATTGACAATGATTACTGACTTTCAATATTTTGTGATGATAGGAGTCATTTGCGAACCTACAAATTCGAGAGCGGTTTCCTAGGACATTCGATTTGATATCGCAGCTAGCACAACTTGTCACAACAGTCACCACACATTGTGGTTTATCCTCTCTTCTATCTATGCCCCAGATTAGGATTAATCAGGGTCTCCCAACAACCCTTGCAAAGAGGTGGCATAGCGAGCATAATACTTTCCACCTTCCTACCAGCGAGATGACAGTCACTCTTGAGGATGTATGGTAGATTTTGAGGATACCCATTGTTGGTGATGTTGTGGTTTATGATTCTTTAGAGCAGGGTGGGACCGATGCTCTACGTAGAGTATTTTAGGATGATAGGATTTTTGGATATGACATTCCATGGTGTGAGATGGTGGATGCTTATGCTACCCTGCCTTTGGTACTTGGTTTTATTGGAGGGTTCATTTGTCCTGATTGCATGTCAAAGGGACTTTCTATTGGTTGGGGTCGTGTGTTGGAGAGTATGACTGTTCACGGTACCTGATATGCATGGGGCATGTGTATGCTCGCTCATCTTTACCATGATTTGCATCAGGTTGTGTACTTTCGAGGTTGCAATTTGTCCTCCGGGGTTACATTACTTCAAGTGTGGGTGTGGGAGCATGAAGCTATTATGCATCTAGTGATGGTAAGATAGCGGCTTGCCATGAGGTCGTACATTCATATATATGCATGTTGACTTACTCATCCTAGACTGGGTAAGTTAGAGCACTGGAGGAGAGTCTTGGATGATGTAGAGGCTGTTACATGGCAGCCTTAACTAGATTTGAGCACTGGGATGATGATAATATAGAGATGCCCTATCTCTGTTAGTCCATGTTCTTGATTGGTAAGACTTGTTTTGCGATCGAGAGATTCTTGTTCAGGAGGGTGCTTAGACAGTATGGGATAGTTTAGGGCATGCCTCAGGGTGTTGCACATTACACCCGGTGTCAGATTGATTCTATTGAGTGGGGACACTACCTTTCATATGATTATGCAATTTAGGAGTACCTGGCCTTACAGCCTTTGGTTTGGGAGATTCGTCTTGAGATTATTGAGCCACCTATCACAACATATTATGCAGAGTACTTGGCTCTCCATCATTTTCCCCAGATTTCCATTCTTGATGAGCCAATGCCACTACCTAGTGAGGAGGAGGTTGTTGTTGTACACGATCATCGACGAAGGAGGATGTTGAGAGCAGTGGTGACGATGAGGGTAGTAGTGATGATGAGGGAGATGGAGAGGAGGAGGGAGATGGAGATGGTGGTGATGATGGAGGAGGTGGTCATGATAGAGGAGGTGGTGGTGCAGGTGGATCAGGAGCAGGTGGATCAGATCTAGCCTTGTATGTTTGAGACTACATGGTGCCTCACAAGAGGCAATCACTGGTAGCTCCTGTAGAGCAGCATGTTCAGATTGGTGTACCTTCCCAGTATCAACCAATGTAGATTGCAAGCCTATAGGTGTAGTTGATACAAGCTCGAGGTTCATTGGTGTAAACACAAATGTCGATGCAAACATAGGCCCAGTCTCATGCTCAGACTCTTGCTCAGGTATAGGAATAATTGGTTGATGTCTAGGCACAGATTGCCTCATTAACAACTGAGAGGGATGTAGCCAGATGGGCTACAGAGCAGGCACAGTTGACAGTTGAGAGATTATAGAGATTGGCTGATGGTACTTCTGTAGTTGATTATATGAGAGAGGTTCTCCATGTTGGTAGAGAGGTAGAGTACTACAAAGGTCGGTACCATGATGCAGTTCCCTTTGAGCGGAGAGTTAGTTATGCCCAGTCTCGATCAGGTAGGAGCCAGTCTAGGACTGTTAGTATAGGTGTGGCTTATCCTCCTTAGAGAGATCTGAGAGATCCTGGTACATCTGGTGGGGGAGGCACTGGCCCAGAGATGTCTGCACTGTCTAGAGCTAGCACCACATAGCTTCCTGATTTGATTCCATGATATGTTTGAGACATGATGTATACTCTAGTTTTTTTATTCACAACCATTTTTGATGTTTTATCTCTTTTCATTTCAGACATCATTATATAATTGACATTATTAATTTTGAGATCTATATGATATGCGACAGATTGATCGATCTATATGTGTTATATATGGTTCTATGATGGATGCATTTAATTTCTTGTTTGATATGCCATGTGATGATTTATTTTATGAATGCAATTTATGATCATGATGACATGTGATGATTTATGATGTTAAAATGTGATTATGTGAATAATGATGATGTATGGATGCACGATGTGCATTGTATGATAATGGATATATGTAAATGATATGGTAATATAACTATATGGATGATTTTGGATGTGTTGTTCTAATGATATATGATATATAATGATAATGAAATATGATGCATTTTATTTATTTATTTATTTTTCTTTATATTTCAAAATGCAAATATATGATGTAATAAATGGATGAATGAATGATCAATATGATGATATTTCTAATGTGCGATGTATGATATGATAATGTTAATGAAAATGCAATTTGTAACTGATTTATTTTTTATTTTCTCTATGCAATTTAGATGATGCGATGATATGAAAAATATGATATGATGCAAAAATAAATGATCAAATGAAAGAATGATTAAATGATATAACAATGGTTTCTAATGTATGCAATGGAAATGATTATGCAACTACATGATAATGATGATGTTTTTGTCAATGTCAAGTATACTCAATCCATTAATGAGAAAAGATAACATCATTTTTGAATCCTTCACTAGCTTTTGTAAAAAATACTCTGTAGATGCAAGACTAACATGAATGCAATCTAATTTTACCATGCAAGTCTATATGAAAACATTGACACCTTAATAGTCCATTTATCGTTCTTTTTATCATCATTGAGTTTTTAAAATGTTGAAAGTGTGTAAAAGCATCAATGGTATAATGTCGACCAATGATGACCTAAGTACTACTTTCATGATTTTTGATATTGCAAGTTAACACAAGCATCAAGGTATAATTAAACAGAGATGACCTAAGCATTTCTTGTGTAAACAAACAAGAATTAATCATTTTATTATGTGAATTCTAAATGTCATCAATGATACTTTGTAGAGCACGCCTCACAACAATTCACACAATAATAATGATCAACTCATAGACAACAGACAAATAAAATACCATTCTCTTTCCTAGCTTTTCTAGTTCAATGCATCATCAAGTTGCTCCAAAGAAATGATAACAATAATCAGAGTACAAAATTTTGAACATTCAAGCATATAGCGATAAAAGCATAATTCAAATGAATATCATCCACCTAAAATTGTCTTGATTTGACTTTGATTTCAGTTGTTTGATATAGATGGTTGATTTTACTGAAATGTTCTGATGTCTGATGTATGTTCAATGTTGATTTCTACTATGATCATTGTGTTTGTTGTGTTTCCATACTGTTGTTTTCCTATTTGTTTAAGCTCAAGTTTATTGCCCCTAGTGAGTTCAAGATTTTTCCCCCAAGCTGGGGTGAGACATGACCATGTTGCTAGGATATGTACATGAAATCCTACCCTTTAGATGATAGGTGGAAAGATGGTGAAATTAAACAACCATGACATGTCCCCAATAGATGGAAAAACTAGTTTAAATCACAATTAGTGCCTATTTCCAGGTTTCACTACATGTTTTTATTACACTTTTTCAAACTTTATAATTTTTTTGTATTTTTGTATTTTTGTATTTTTTTTTGTATTTTCCTCTTTTCTAATTTTCTTTTTTTAATTTTTTTTAATTTTTTTTATGTACATGAAATCCTACCCTTCAAATGATAGGCGGAAACATGGTGAAATTAAATGACCATGACATATCCCCAATAGATGGAAAAACTAGTTTAAATCATAAGTAGTGCCTGTTTCCAAGTTTTCACTATGTGTTTTTATTGCACTTTTTCAAACTTTATAATTTTTTTGAATTTTTGTATTTTTGAATTTTTTTTTGTATTTTCCTCTTTTCTGATTTTTTTTTTTTTTGTTCACCAAGACGCCTATTTACTAGGTTTTCATCAAGGTGACCATTTTTCCAGGACTTGACCCATGCACTAGGTGATTTAGGTGTAGAAATTTCTAAGATGGACACTATTGATAGGTTCATCAAATAGATCCCCTTCAGGTGTAGATAGTTGATAGGCCCTAGATCCATAGACTGATGTGACAACATAGGGACCTAGATAGTTAGGTTCAAATTTCCATTTCTTTTCCCTGTCTTGTTGATTTCTAGGGTTTTCCTTTAGGACCAAATCACCAACCTGAAAGACTCTAGTTTTAACCCTGTGATTGTAGCTTCTGGAAATTCTCTATTGGTATGCCTTCAAATGGTTTACAACTTGTTGATGGTGTTCATCCAACAGCTCTAGCTCTTGAAGTCTGGACACTCTATAATCCTCATCTAATATAATTCCCTTTAGTGATACACATAGTGATGGTATTTCTACCTCTATAGGTAGGATGGCCTCTTATCCATATACCAAGGCATATCGTGTAGCTCCTGTAGGTGTTCTAATACTAGTTCTGTATGCCCATAGAGCAGGTTTTTGTTGACTGTGCCAATCACGCCCAACATCATTGACTGTTTTCTTTATAATTTTTGAAATTGTTTTGTTGGAGGCCTTTTCTTGGCCATTTCCTTGAGGATAGTACGGTGTTGAAAAATGATGTTGGATATGAAACCTCTCACATAGTCCCTACACTTCCTAGTTCTTAAAAGGTCTACCATTCTCTATGACAATGGACTGAGGTATGTCATACCGATAGGTAATTCAAAATGAAAGAAGAAATCTACTTTCCAATGATTGTTGTTAAGGGAACTACTTCTATCCACTTTGTAAAGTATTATGTTGCTGTGATTATGAATTTGTGTCCATTGGATGAAGACAGATTAATATTTCCTACCAAGTCCAGTCCCCACTAACAAAAGGGCTATGTTGAAGTAAATGGTTGCAATTCTTGTGTTGGTGCATGGATTAGGTTACCATGAATCTGACATTTCTGACACTTCTTAACAAACTAAAAAGATTCCTTCTCCATATTTGGCTAGTAATACCCCAAACGAAGGAGTTTCTTTGCTCGAGTTAGTCCACTTGAATGAGTTCCACAAATACCTTGATGGACCTCATGTAAGGTCGTATCAGATTCGTTATGTTCTAGACACTGGAGAAGAGTACCATATAGACCTCAATGGTAAAGTATGCCGACAATCAAGATATGTCATGTGGTTTGGCGGATGAAGTTGCATTTCTAGTTTTTGGAAAGATCGGGAGGAAGGATATTATCTTTTAAGTAAGCATAGGTATTTCCATAGATTGAGGATTCAACATCAACTATATGGAATATGGTTTGAGATTCAGGATTATCATAAGTAGGATTAGACACTTGTTCTACCATAAACTCATAATGACCTCATTTTTCTAGAATCTACAATAAGGAAGCAATTATCACCATTGCATCAACAACCTTATTTTCTACCCGTGGAATCTATTCAAATTTGATCTCCAGAAGGTACTTTATGAGATCTTCCACCATTTTCTTATATGGAATCAACTTCTCATCCTTTTTTTGATATTCATCATTTACTTGGTAAATGACTAGTTGCGAATCTCCATATACTTGTAGCTTTGTGATCTTCCACTCAACTGCCACCTTAATGTCAATGATTAATGCCTCATATTTAGCTATGTTATTTGTAAATGGAAACATGATTCCATAGGACTTCAGGATGGTATGTCCTTGAGGTGTGAAAAATAAAATTCCCACACCTAACCCACATTGTGTGTATGACCCATCAAAATAAAGCCTCCATTGTTGTGTTGTCACAATAAAAATGTTTGCATCCAGAAACTCAATGTTCATTGGATGATTATCTGGTAATGGAGCTTCAACTAACTAATTGGCTATCACCTGACCCTTGATGGCTCTTTGATCCACATACTAGATGCCAAATTCACTTAAGATCATGACCCACTTGGCCAATCTTCTTGTTAGGGACACCTTATTGAGTAAATATTTTAAAGGATCAATCTTTTCTATGAGCTTAACTGTGTGGGTCAACATGTAATGCCACAACTGCTGGGTAGCAAATACCACTGCCAAACAAGCTTTCTCAATGAAGGTGTAATTTATCTCATAACCATTCAAAGTCCTACTGATATAATAGATAGCCTATTCCCTTCCCTCGAGATCTTCTTGTGCTAATAGAGCTCCCAAAGAAATTTCAGTTGTTGCAATGTATAGTAATAAGGGTCTATTTTCTGTAGGTGGCATCAATATGGGTGGCATTAGATATTGCTTTATTTGATTGAACATTGTTTCACACCCTTGATCCCATTTGAAAGAGACATTCTTATGTAGCAAGTGATTAAATGGATGAATTTTGTCTGCTAATTGAGAGATAAATCTCCTAATTGATTGTATCCTTCCTTGTAGAGATCGTAGTTGATTGATATTCTTTGGTGGTGGCATTTCCATTATAGCCTTGACCTTGCAGGATCCACTTTGATACCCTTTTTTGATACTATGTATCCTAGGAGATTTGTTGATGTAACACCAAATACACATTTCTTAGGATTAAATCTAACATTGAATTTCTCTAGTCTTGTAAATATTTTTCCCAGGATCTCTATATGTCCTTCTCTAATATGAATTTGCTAATATATCATCCACGTAATCATCCATAAATGTATGCATCATGTCATGGAAGATGGTGGTAATTGCTTGTTGATATGTGGCTCCTGCATTTTTCAACCCAAAAGGAATGACGTTCCAATAGAATGTGCCCCATGGACATGTGAATGTGATCTTCTCCTAATCTTCTAGTGCTATCTTGATTTGGTTGTAGCCCGAGAAGCCATCCATTAGTGATAACATGGCATGCCCTATTGCTAAGTCTATTATAATATCAATGTTTGGTAAAGGAAAATCATCCTTTGAGCATGCCTTGTTGAGATCTCTGAAATCAATACATATTCTGATACTACTATCTGGTTTAGAAATAGGTACAATATTAGAAATCCACTCTACATAATCGATAGATTTGATGAATCTTGCATCTAACAACTTTTTTAGCTCTGCCTTTACCAACAAGGCGATATGTGGATGCATCTTCCTTAGTTTTATCTTCATAAGTTTTATTCCAGATGGTAAAGATAAATGATGCATTAGAAGATATGGGTCTAAACCTAGCATATTAGAATAAGACCATGCAAAGTTAATGTGCATGTCTTCAAAGAACTTGATGAATCGAGGCTTCTCTTCCTCAGTCATAGATGCTGCCAAATGTAGAGTCTTTGATTTTTTTGTTGTTCCAATATTGATAGACTATGTAGGCTCCACCAATACTAATGATCTTTCATGGTAGTTTTATGGAAGGGTGTCAAATCTCCCATCCTTCAGTGCCTCAAAGAGGTTTTCATTGTCAGATGCATTCTTTATTTAAATACTTTTTCGAGATCTAATGTTTCCATTGAATGGTTTTCACCATTAGATCCATTATTCCTATTTTCAAATTTGTAACTGGAAGATTTGATACCCTCCTAATTTGAAGCATTGTTATGAGATTTATGAATAGAAATTATGTCAGGTTCATAACAACAAAGGAAATTTATGATAGCATCATCATTCAGAAAGCTAGGAATATCCATAGGTTTAGTTGGTTCCTAGTCAATAAGTTCAAGATGCACTAAGGATAAAAGGTCATTCAATTAGCTAAGGTCTATGGCAGTGAGGGTGTTGAGAGCAATGTTGTCAAAGTTCTCAGTGATTATATCAAGGTCTATGATATTACTCACCTCCAAGTCATCTACCTCACTCGATATTTGTCTATCCTCACTTGAGTAATTGATATTTTGTGATCCAAATACAAGGGGTCTAGTCCCTGATCTTTGTCCCTCCTCACATGTGGGTGCATACTCTTTTATGACATCAATTTGTATGTCCTTGTAGGATACTTCTGATAAAGAATCCCACTCATATTCATTAGAATCTATTTTAGAGCTATCCCTCATTTGAAGGATCCTTTCAACAACTTTATGAGTGATTTCCTCTTTTGTTTCCCCTGTATAACCCAGTCTTATTTCGTCCTTTGGCTGAAGTATGAGAGGTTAGATGGGTTCTACAATGCCTTCTTTTCTTTTACTAATAGGTCCTTGTATTTCATACCCCATTATTTCCAATCTTGTTTTTCCTTTGCCATATTGATCTGTCTTTATGCTAATATTTGTTGATGTAGATGCTTCCTCATCTTTGTAGAGCCAATTGAGGATGACCTTATCTTTAGATTCATCTTCTAAAGTACTTGCCTTCAAAAATCTATTATCAAAAACCATGGTAGGCTGTGATGATTGGTGTGTTATTGTTGATGGTTGTCCATATGATCTTGGAGATGGTAGTAGCTATGAAAGACATAGAGATTTCCCAATGGAATATTCACCCATGCCTTTTTCTGTCAACTAGATCTTTTCTTTGAATTTCTTTGATAGAGAATTCAGTTGACCCTCATTGTTCGATAAAGTGGAATCAACAACACTTGTATCTTTTGATTGGTCTTTTTCTCAACCCACTTGGATACAACGTTTAATTGCTTTTCATTGTAGGATGAATTAGAAGTGCTTGCTTCCCTATTATGGAGCACAAAAGTGTCTTGAGTTGTTTTAAGCATGTTACAATATTGAGGATTTTTGTAATTAGCTGAAATAGTAACTTCTTGTCCATTAACAATAAACTTTAAACACTGATGATAAGTTGAGGGTATTACTTGCATTTCATGAATCCACAGATGTCCCAAGAGTATATTATGTGTCAATTCTTTGTCTAACACTTGGCATACTATATTCTTCACAATTGGTCCCACTTGAATAGGAAACATGATCAATCCTTTGGAGGATCTCTCTTCTTCATCATAGGATTTTATTGTGATTTTCCATCTGGCATCAATAGCATTATCAGAATAACCTAGTGCATGGATTAGTTTTAAAGTGTAAATGTTTAAACCAACTCCACCATCTATTAGGACACGTTTAACACAATGTTTATAGATTAATACTTCAATAAGAAGGGCTACATTGTGCGAATGATTAAGTGATACATCATCTTGTTTGGAAAATGATAGACAGTGAGGTGTGGTTAAATGTCCCACCATAGCTTGGAATTGACAAACATCTAAATTGTTGGGTATTGTGGTGGCCATAAGAGCTTGTTCTAAAACCTCCTTATGGGATGGTGAGATTTTAAGGAGTTCTAATATTGATATATGTGCTAGTATTTTCTACAGTTGAAAAACTATGTTGTATTGATGTAGTGGGGTAACAATGGTTTTAGATGCAACTCCATTCAATATAAACTTGGATCGCCCCCTTGTTGTCACGTTGACTGGTTGATAGTCTTGGTTTTCCCTTATTTTTATGACATTGATCTGATTGTTGGATGTGTCGATGTTCGGGCTTAGATTTAATGGTGCGATGTCATTGATTCCAATTTGATTATCAGTGACCCCACTCTTCTCAACCTCAAAAATACAATGAATAGTGTTGTCATAAATGTACTTTACATTTTTACCTTTATTGTTTATAGAAGAAGATTCTCCCTTTTCATAATTTGGTAAAGGATTTTTAAATGTACTATGATCATTTTTCATTTGATGTTCTTCTATGAATACTTTCTTGTTGTCAATCAAATCTTGTACTAGATGTTTCAATTGCATACAATCATTCATTTTATGTCCTTTTTTCTTATGAAAGTCACAATAATATGTGTCATTCCACCAAGATGATTTTACTTTTGGTTCCCAATTTCTTGCTTCTGGTAACATGATAAGTCCATGTGCAATAAGTTCTCTCATTGTTGATTCTAGTGTTTGTCCCAATTGTGTGAATCTTCTTCGATTTGATGGTATTTGATATGATTGTGGTTCAAATTCCCCATTGTTCAAATTCTTGCTTTGATTGACACTTTGATTAACGTTTTGATCATTGTTTTGATTGGTCTTTGTAGTAGTTGTCAAATTAAATACTGGTTTCACATTTTGCATCTCATTTGCAACATCATTGTTACCAGTATTTCTATTATTTTTCCAAAACTTTGGTTTATCATTGTTACTATAGTGATTTGAGGAATTTGTATTGTTTGAACCTTCATTGTAATGTTTAATCATCCCCCTTTTGACCAAGGCTTCTTCAATATTGATCCCATTTTCAATCACTTTCTCAAATGTAGGTGGACATTGTAGTTCAAGCCTATAGCTCATGTCATTAGTTAGGTTGTCGATGAATAGTTCCATCTTTTCTTCTTCAGGTATAGAATGAGGATATCTAGCAAACATCCTTCACCATCGTTGTAGAAATGAGAGGAATTTTTCACCTTTCTTTTGTTTGGTATTGTAAAGGTCCTTTATTGTTATCTCATGTTGAATATTAAAGAAAAATTGTGAGATAAACCTGTTGATTAGTTCTTCAAAAGATCAAATTCCTGGTTTTAGTTTGGAAAACCATTCCATACATTGACCTCCTAAGCTCCTTGGAAATAGCCTCATTAGATAGGTTTCCTCTTGTGCAAATTCTAAACTCATGGTTCTAAATTCCCTCACATGATCAATTGGATCCATTTTACCATTGTACTTGTCATATTTTGGGAATTCGCAATGTCTAGGAAATGGAATCATGTCCACACTTGGATAAAAAGGATAAGGAAAAATGTCCTACAATGAGTACATTTTCGTGGTTCCCTTTTGCATATCTTGAAGTTGTTGTTGTAAGTTTTGCATTTGATGTATTAGGGAAACCACGTGATCTGTGTTTTGTGCTTTAGTTTCAGTTGCTTTAGGTGCTTCTTTTAGTCTATTAATGTCAAAGTACTTTGGAATTTTTGCACCTAGTTCAACTAGCATCAAAAGGTATTTTTCCATATCTTGTTCCAAAAAAAATTCCATAAATTTATGGAAATTAGGATCTTGTTGTGTAGTTTGAATATCCTCTTGAGTTATTTCATTTGTGTCATTTTGGTGGAATCTGTGAAAGGGATTTTCTTTAGCCATGGTATTTGGTGTTTCAATTTCCTTTTCTCTAAGTTTCTTCCTTTGTAATCTTGTCAACATTGGCATACAAGTGTTGTTATTTTCACTAAACTTGGATCATTTTGTTTGAATAAGTACCAATGGTATTAACTTAAGTTGAATAGAATGATAAATTCTATTGATCAGACCAAGTTAAAATCTAATTATTGTGTTTTGTTTCGTGGATGTAGGATGATGATCCCGATAATGAAACTTAACGTAGTAATCAAGAGTTGTGTTTTTATGATTAGGCACTTTAAAATTGTAAGATTTTGGTTTAAATTAAAATAATTTGACTTGCAAGGTCCTATTTTTCCAAGTTTAAGACACTATTTGGACTGAGAAAATGTTTTTGTTCTAACAAAAACCTGAGTTCTGATGCCAACAGTTTGATAGGGGTTTCAAATAGCTCTCTGTTTTCTTGTTCTGTGGATGTGCTATAACAAAGTGCAGATGACCTAAAACAGACCATGGACTCGCTACAAGATCTAGTGAATGCGTTGTCAAATAGAATATATGTGCTAAAACAGAGGTTACATGCACTGACAGACAAAGTATATGCGTTGATAAAATGGGAAGATGTGCTGAAAAATTTGGTATATGGTCCAAAATAGAGGTTAAATGCGCTAGAATTTTGGGTGATTATGTCGACAGACTGGGTGTATATGCACTATAAGATAAGACAAATGTGTTGAAACAGAGGTTACATGTGCTGATAAACAGAGTATATGCATTGATAAAATGAGCAGATGCGCTGAAAAATTTGGTATATGCTCCAAAATAGAGGTTCAATGCGCTAGAATTCTGGGTGATTATGTCAAAAGACTGGGTGTATATGTGTTGTAAGATAAGACAAATGCATTGAAATAGATTGTGGATGCGTTATTTGGACGATAGGTGTGCTAGTCTGGAAGTTTTCAGAGTGTTGTCTGTTTGTTCTGCTTTTTCTCAATAAAATGATTAATTTCAAGGTGTAATTTTCGGAACCATGAACATTTTGACAAGGTATCTTGCTGGTAAATCTCTGAATTTGATGATCTAATTGGGTGATAACTTTGAAAAATAACTTCACACACATAAGCCAGATTGTAAATAGTTGTTTCAGAAATCTTTGTATTAAACATGTAGTGAGTGTTCTAGAATCTCGTCCGATTTTTTCAATTTCCACAGGTTTTGACACAAATACAAATAGTTCAAGCACTTTTCTATCTCAAGTAGGTCACTTAGAATATCATAGCCCATAGCTTACAACTATGTCAGCTCACATAGCCCTATCACCCCCTAGAGAGAACCCGTGCTTTTTCCTTTCCTGAGTCTTAACAAAAGTCGAATCCTCCACTTTTGGCTAGGGTCTCTGATAGTTATATGGTGAGTGTCTTGGGGGAAAATCATTCCCTCCCCTTGCATCGTGATATAAAAAGTGTTTGAAAATTGACATAGTTGGATTCTACACTAAAGTTCTTAGATAGGATATCCGTTCAGAGCGGCAAATGATAAACTCCCTCAGGAGACCTCCCAATCTTTAGAACAAAGATTTTGGGGATGGTTATCTTGCACACTTCTGTTGAATTGTGGGTTTCCCCAAATTCACTTTTTATTATAGTGGGTTGGAAAACTTGGCTTTGGTTGTTCCCACTTAGGTCGTTCTCGTAGGGTGAGTACTTTTTCCCACTACGACAGGCCTTCTAAAGGATTTAATAAAGCATAAAAAGTGAGTATTGTAGAATATCTAATAACATATCTAATTTGGTAGATAGATATGATTAGCTAAATAATATGTGCATAAATTTGAATATTTAGATTTGTTCAAAGTTAGGAAGAAATTACAATTATTAAATAAAACAACTAAATATTTGATATTGTTTATTTAATAAAAGAGGGATAATGATAATTAAATAAAAACTATTGAAGTTGATTATTTAATTAAGAGTGAATAATTAGAAGAATATAAATAGAATTAAGGAACTAAGGAAATGAACTATATAAATAAATAATTCTATTTATTAAATAGTAGATGAATTTAAGGTTAATTAATCAAATAAATTGTATTTAATTAATTAGATTATCCAGACCATTTTTAGGTGTATATAGATGTTAAGTAGGGTGTCTACATCATTGGTGGAATCTTCCCATGTTCATTGCTTCAATCATCCTCAGATATGAGGTGTGTTCAAGCAACATTTAGGAGCAGCATACAACATCAAGGTGATCATTTTTTTGACCACGCAATGCGATTGCATGGTCATGTTGTTGAGCCACACATCGAAGAGGACATACAGGAGATGTATCTTTCCCTTCGCACACTACTTAACCACCCCACACTAGTTTTGGAAAATGATGAAAGGGTTATTCAGTGGCTTGGCATAGGATTCCCTTGTCATTCCAATGAGGGCACAAATGTAAAGAGTGAATTTGATTAGGACTTGGAAAGACTTGTTAAATGAAAAATGGAAACTAAAACTTTGAATTTTATTTTGTATTACTCTTTTGAAACACTATAGTTGAATGAATGATATTTTGTATTGTTGTTTATTAGTGTTTATTACTGTATTTTTATCACTCTTTATTACTATTTATTATTGTTTAATACATGAATATTGTTTTGTAAAACTATTGATTGTAAAACATAGGGTGTTGTAAAAACAACCCACTCACAGTTGTATAACCAGATCTATTGTTTTGAAAGACTATAGTTGAATGAAATATATTTTGTATTACTCTTTATTAGTGTTTATTAGAAGTACTTTGTATTGCTCTAATTAATTTATTACTATTTTTCAATATGGAAATTTGAAGGTGAAGAACATCAGACATATGCAATGAAATATCACAAGTACAATTATTTACTTTGTGGACTATTATTTACTTTTGAAACTCATCCATAAACATGAAAACTTCATTATCACATTTTTGTCCCTTTATCATTTGAAAGTATTCAATACATTCAAAACTCTATCCCTTAGCATGCAAGAAATTAAATAGATTCCAAAAAATATTTGTTATGACAGTTGTATGACATGGTAGTAATAAAAAAAATATGAGGGCATACTGGAAAGTGTGTAATGAAAAAAGGAATTTTCTCTAAAAACACTTAGAAAGAGGAAAACCAAAGTGAACGAGATAGATAATGTATTAACTAAAGAGGTTGTTCTTGCTCATGAGAAGTAGAGGAAGGAGCATGTGTAGTATGTGCAACAGGAAAATGGCAATGCAGAATTGGATTAACTTGAAAGGTTTTCTATTGCATATGAATTTGTGCAACCAAAGAAAGAGAGAGATGATGCTATAAGTGGAGTTGAGCAAATGAAGGAAAGCATTATTGAATTTAGCAATTGCATGGAACAAATACAATTGGAAATGGATGATAAAGAAAAGGAAATACTAGATCTAAGTGTAGAAAAAGAGAATTGGTTGGGTGGAGGCATGAAATTCTTATTCGAAAAGGAAAACAAGTTCCCTAACGAGCTTGCCAAAAGAAACATTTGCATACTCTAATTATAAAAACACTACAAAAATAATAGTTGGAAATGCTTCAAGGGGAGTAGAAAAACCAAACACTACAATTAACCACTTAAAAAAGGAGTTAAAACACAAGAAGTTGTCACAATGAAAAGAAGAGGAGCTTAATGCTATTTGGAGAGAGATGCAATCTAAAAGACAAGAATTTTATAAAAAAAAGACAACAATGGAAGGTTTTGTTGCACAACTGATAGGTCAAAAGTGAAAGGTCTTGTTGCACAATTGATAGGTCAAAAGTCAAAGGTGTTGTTGCACAACTGATAAAATTTTAAGATGCCACAACAATAGCTACATCAGAGGTTGGTGGAGGAGGTAATTTGTGTAATGCAGTAGTGGATATGAAATAGACAGGAAAGCTCCCACTTGAAATAGGACAACTACATATAGGAGTAACGAGTATCCCTTTAAACAAAATCCAAGCCCATACCATTTCCTCCACAACTCAACAATCACCAGCCAAATTGTTGAGCAATGGAAATGCAAGGCTTCCACTATCTCTTGTTGTATATGAAGATGAAATTGAACCAACTATGCAATTTGTATTTCCTAGTGCATGATTTTACAACAATTCAGATGTTGTAAAGGGGATGTTTTTTAGCCAAGTGGTCTTCTTGTTGGTGGAAGTGAATAGCGAGGAGGTGAATTGTATGGGCTTGGATTTTGTTTAAAGGGATAATCATTACTCCTGTATGTAGATGTCCTATTTCAAGTGGGAGCTTTCTTTTATGTTTTGTATCTACTACCTCATTACACAAATTCCCTCCTCCACTAACCTCCAATGTAGCTATTGATGTGGCATCTCATACTTTTATAAGTTATGCAACAACACCTCTGACTTTTTGACCTATCAAAATACTTTGTAGGACCATTATAGGTAAGGTGAACATTTCCTACAACTATTTTCTACATTTGCAGGAGCATTATAGGTAAGTTGAACTATTTTGAACTTCAATACATTGTTTTGTTATAGTGTGCATAACAAAAAGTGGTCGTTGAACAAGAATTGAGAAGTGAGTGACAACCCTGTGTGTTTTCCATCATGCAACTATTACATGCATTTTTTGTTGGAAACATATGACGAAATTGAAATGGAATGTTTGTTGAAAGTAAGGGTTGTCATAAAATATGAAGGTGAACTTCAAAACATTGTTTTGTTACAGTCTACATAAAAAAAGTGGTCATTGAATAAGAATTGAGAAGTGAGTCACAACCCAGTGTGTTTTCCATCATGCAACTATTATGTGCATTTTCTATTTGAAACATATGACGATATAGAAATGGAATGTTTGCTCAAAGTAAGGGTTGTTACAAAATATGAATGAGATGTTCAAAACATTTTTTTGTTATAGTCCACATAATAGAAAGTGGTCATTGAACAAGAATTCAAAAGTGAGTCACAACCCTATGTGTTTTCCATCGTGCAACTATTATGTGCATTTTTTGTTCGAAACATATGAACATATATTGAAATGGAATGTTTGTTGAAAGTAAGAGTTGTTATAAAATATGAAGGTGAACTTCAAAACATTTTTTTATTACAATTTGCATAAAAGAAACCGGTCATTGAACAAGAATTGAGAAGTGAGTCACAACCCAGTGTGTTTTCCATCATGCAACTGTTATGTGCATTTTGTGTTCCAAACATATGAACAGATATTGAAATGGAGTGTTTGCTGAAAGTAAGGGTCATTATAAAATATGAAGGTGAACTTGAAAACATTGTTTTGTTATAGTCTGCATAAAAGAAAGCATTCATTGAACAAGATTTGAGAAGTGAGTCACAATTTTCCATCATGCAACTATTATGTGCATTTTGTGTTTGAAACATATGAACATATATTGAAATGGAATGTTTGCTAAAAGTAAGGGTTGCTAAAAAATATGAAGCTCAACTTCAATACATTGTTTTGTTATAGTCTGCATAATAGAAAGTGCTATTTGCATGTGCTTACATTTGTAAGTAAGTTTAACATAAATAATAAGACTTGAGGTGGCATTGCCTACCATTATTTGATGGAATTTGACATTGTTTATAATGAAATTTTACATGGAAACAAAAAGTTTCATGAAATCTACAAGAACATAGTCTTATATTTTTTTAATTAAGAGGAGTAAATGCTTTTGATTTGGAGCTATGAACCGTGAGATCACAAATGGGGGACCTCATCCCCAATATAAATTGTCAAAAACTAAACCCCAAAGGGATTGGAGCCTTGATGGAAAGATTAACAATACAACTTAACAATTGCATAATGCCACTATTGGCAAAAGACCATAGTCTTCAAACATACCAAAGTACTGTAATTCCACACAATAATTGATCAATAATTACATGATCAAAGATAATGTAATTCCACACCATAATTGTTCAATAATTACACAATCAAAGATAATGTAATTCCAGACCATAATTTTTCAATAATTACATGATCAAAGACCGAATGGAAAATGAATATTGTCAACCTCTCTCATGCTCTCCTACAATTCCTTTTATGTGTAATTGAGGAGATGGATAGATTAAATCTTATAGGATTCTTTAAGTCCTTGGCACTGACGGTGGGGTGATTCCACTAACATGAGGGTTTGGGAAAGCCTCTACTTCGACCATTGCACTTTCAACACCTTTAGCCTATAAGAAACCCATGAATATAAATGAATATGTTCAAAAAATTTAACATATGGATATAATGAAAAGGAAACATTAGATCTAAGCACAGAGAAACAAAATTAGTAGGGGGAGAGATAAAAGTCTTATCTGAAAACATAGACAACTTTTGTAACACATTTATATGAGCCCGTGGAGGAGAAATACAATTGAAAATAGATAAGAAGGAAAAGGAAAAATAAAAAATACCAAGAAACGTCACTAATAATTGAGGCCCATTTTTTTATCTTCTTTCATAGAAGTTGAAGGAAATTGAGAAATTGAGCAGGCTAGTGTCAAGAATCAATAAAATCAGGCCTCAATCTTATTAGCGACATTTCTTCACACCCGCCACTTCCTTTTTCATCCTTGCCATGTAATGTGAAGAATGTTAATGCCACATAAAATTAAAATGCATGCAATGAATTCATTAAAATTATGAAAATACATGTTCAAAAGCAGATTTCAAGATTACCCTTTATTCCACTTTATTCCTCTGAAAGAACCAGGGACAGTGTGTTTTTCAATATATTGTCAAAATCAACATATTCATAACAGAAATTAATTTTTCTAAATGAAATCACAAAGAAAATCTAAAATTAGAGCAAAAATTGACTGCAATGACACATATTATAGCCAACCACGAATGCATACTTTAAAAGGGAAAGTGGATCTCCTCCCTAGGAACCCTTTCTTCTTGCTGCCCTATCGAGGCACATTTTACTATCCCAAATGGACACTAACTTGCTTGTGCCCACCACTTCCTTGTCCATCCTTTCCCTCTAATTCCAAGAATGTAAATGTCACATCAAATTCAAATACATGCAAAAAATTAATTCAAAATATCAAAATACACATTAAAAAGTAGATTTCAATATTACCCTTTCTCCTGCTTTCTTCTACTTTCCCCTTCCAAGTACACATCCATGGTTGCCTGTAATAAGTAAAAAAATTGCAAGTGTTACGAAACAATTAAAGTTCCAAAATTTATTGCACTGTCTACTATAAGCAAGAATATAGTTTTTAAATCATAAGAAACAAAATTTTAAGGTGGACTTCCTTACATTCTTGGTGCGTAGGAAACAAAAACTTTTGACAAGCAAATAACTGATAGGGTACAGCGTGTTTTCCAACACTTCAAACAATGTGAGCATTTTTTTCTTGCAATTAGAAGAAGATAGTGAAGTTCCATTTTTATTGTTACAAATATCATTTAATATGACTATTCATTTGAAAGTATCCATGATGAGAAAAATAGTTGACCTCAAACGATTTAAATGTCAACCTTTTTGTTTCATTTATAAGCAAGCTACCATAAACATTAAGAATTTAGGTGGCATTGCCTACTAGTATATTTCATATTAACATAAATAGAATGCACATTATAAACACACTTCCAAATGATTATTGTCATAGTCTGTATAACAAAAAGTGGTCATTAAACAAAAATTGAGAAGTGATTCATAACCTTGTGTGTTTTCCATCCTGCAACTGTTATGTGCATTTTGTGTTCCAAACATATGAACAAATATTGAAATGGAATGTTTTTTGAAAGTAAGGGTTGTCATAAAATATGAAGTTGAACTTCAAAACATTGTTTTGTTACAATCTACATAACATAAAGTGCTCATTGAACAAGAATTCAGAAGTGAGTCACAACCCTGTGAGTTTTCCATCTTGCAACTGTTATGTGTTTTTTTTCTTCCAAATGTATGACAATATTGAAATGGAATGTTTGCTAAAAGTAAGGGTTGATGAATACATTCATACTATCAATATAATTATCGGTGGGGGATACATAAAAGTATCCAAAATAAACTAAGGTGTCACCAACCAATTGGGTTCTCACATTGTAAGTAACCAAAATGTTTTCATTACATTCATACTATCTATGTGTAATTACAGGTTCAAAAACATTGGGTGTTATAAACCCTGCAACCCAAATACTATTTTCAAACCTATTACAAGTAGCAACCCAATTAGTTACTCACCCCTTAGGTGAATTTGGATAGTCTTATATATCCTCGACTTGCAACTCCCTACAGAATGAGAAAACCCAAAACACAAAGTGTTTCCAAGAACAATACTTGTTACAATCTAAAACACATGTCTTAATCACATCGACACCCTTTCCTCATGTAGTGAACATATAGCTTCTCACACAAGGAAAAAATATTTCAGCATAATTCTATTTGAGAGGAAACCTTCTCACTTTCCTCACCATGACGTTTCCTCTCGTCTATAGGTTTCATCACTTTTATCATCCATCTTGGCAGGCCTTGCACTATGCCATCTCCTCATGTTATGTATGTTTTTATGCATTTTTGTATGTACAGATGTGTGTTTTCTTAGGAGATTAGTTGTGTCCATATAGGGTTTTACAACATTGTGTGGGTTGAAGGTATCATAAATCATGCACTCACATCCCACTATGTTTTCCAACTTGCAATCATACAGAGTTTTAATCATTGTTGGAAAATACTAGGTTTTTAAAAATGATAACTTTCATTGCATTCCTATGGTCTAAATAACAAAAGATTTTTGAGACGAATATTCATACTATTGTGTAAAATTACAAGTTACAAAACACTAGTTTTTCAAAATCTACAACCCACACAATGTTTTAAAACCCTCTACAAGTGAGAACCCAATCAATTACAAACCCCTCACCTCAACTCCATTGGTTTTTCATCTCCCCCACCTACTCTCCAACCTTTCACTTTCAACCTACAAAATGAGAAAACCCACAACACAGAGTGTTTTATAATAACAATACTTCTTACATATTAACCATGGTGTTTCCTTCCATTGTTGGTTCCATCACTTCTATCATCCATCTAGTTGGCCTTGCATTACGCCGTCTCTGAGTGTTATGTATGTTACCATGTATGTTGTTATGTATGTGTTCATGAATTTTTTGTGTGTATGTAGGTGCTTTTTATCTAGGAGTTGGAGAAATCTAACTCCTAGACAAAAAACACCTATGTATGTAACATGATATCATACCCCCCATACCCCATGCCATGCGGTGGTTAAAAAGCACTGAGGAAAAGACTTGATGGATGGCTAGTTGCATGCCATTAGGTGGTGTCACTAGAAAAGGATGTGAGGCTCAATGGGAAAGTCAAAAAGCTAGAAAAAAGTGCACCTAACATCGCCATTTTCCACATTTTTATTTTCCACTTTAGTGGGTGGGGAGGGAGGAGGCATGGGCGAGGAAAATGGAGTTGCAGGAAGCCAAACCAGAGTAAAAACAAATTCATTTTTTATGTACATAGGTGTGTTTTGTCTACATTTTTGTTGTGTTCAAAGAGCTAAAAGTTTCCATTTGTGACATTTCATTTTGTAGTTTGGTGGGGAGCACAGGTAATGTAATTGAGGCTGAACAAGAGAAATGCATCGATAGGCATGATAGCTAGCCAACATGTATGTATATCTACCATTATATATGCCATTTTTCCATTCTGTAGGAACTATGAAGCATGATTGTTAAATGGGTTTCTTTGAAGAATTGAACAATGGTTAAATGGGTTTTTTGAAAAGCATTGAATGACTATTGGTTAAAGAAAAAAGGTTTTCATTGATGGAAAAATAAAATGCCTTGTTTGCATGTAGGGTTTTTGTTGGCCTCCTACAATGATCTTAATAACTAAGCCTTTACGATCATGATTTAAAGATTGGACATCTAACCTGAATAGCCATTTCAATCATCATGAAGGTGCATTTAACTTGCCAACCCAGGGACGTGAACTTGAAATGGGTCAGCACAATATGTGCACTAGGAAATCAAAGTAGTCATTTCATTCTACAACTAAGGAACACATAATACTGAAAGTGAATTGCTTGAAAAGAAATTAAACAAATTTTGAACATTAATCAATGAATAATTTAAGTTGAAATGCATAACAGGAATAAAAAATATGAGTAACAAACATGACACTACTTTGTCCGCTTTGGTTGCAAGAACAGTCATAGAATGGAATTCTAGTGGTTGCAAGAATAGTCGATGCCAGACTTCTAACTCAGTACTAAACAACAAGTAATACTAAACTAATGCTAAACTAAGAAGACAGATTACTCACCAAGTGGGCCCCCTTGGATAAGTATCCTCTAAACTAATGGAAACTCAGATTCTCAAACTCAAAACTTTATTTTATTCACTATGAATCATGAGTACAAAATAGTAATGTATTTGTATTACTGAAAATTGGAGAGTGCAAGTACAATATCAAATCATGCAACTCCTAAAGAAGGAGCATCAAATCATTATTTATACTAACAACTAAATGAGGCAGTCAACTCCATGATTGGGAGGACACCATTTAGGGAAAACAAAGAAAATGGAGTGATGACAGTTATGCATGCATGGAATTTTGTTAGACATGCAGGTCCAAATGTAGATTCAACTCAATTGTAACACTTGTGCATGCTCTATCATTAAATTCCACTACAAGGCGATTACGTTCAGTTGCATGAAGAATCTTCTATCGTCCGCCTCCTTTGACTTGGAGCGATTCCTTTTTTAGATGTTATGGTGCATACCTAGCTGGTAGTGTCTTCCTCAACTTAGCATATTAAATCTACATGGTAAAGTTAGTATGCATAATAACTGCACATCTATAACCACCTTAAGGAACATTCATTAACCGCATGCAAAATCAATATAGATAATCCACATAATATGCCAAATGTCATTAAAGCTTGCAGAGATAGGATTAAGTCCAATGTCAATGGTTTGAGGGAAACATTATGAAAGTACCAGCATTTAATCATTAAATTCCACGACATCTACTAGCAAATAAACTCTATATTCTACCCAAAATTAGACCAAAAACTATGCTCATCACTCCCCCAACCTAACATTTTGCTGGTCCTCCAGCAGGGGAAGGGTTGTTCTTCTGCTTGGTCAAAGCTCTAAAATTTGCAATTGATAGTTGTCCAAAATCAGTGGTTGTAATGCATGAATCAGGATCCCAATAGAATCCTCCCAATCTATCAAATATGTTCCATCTCTCCTTTTCTGAAGCAATGTCATACTAGTAGAATCTGAAGTTTGGCACATGCCACATGAGAATGGGTGGCTAGAAGGCCAAGGGAAGACAAGATCGCCCTTGTGTTCTCCCAATCTGAGTATACCTATCAATCCTCTTTAGTTTCACAGCATAATTGTGGATGGAATGAGGCTCAACTTGCTTCAACTCATCAGTTAGACTATTCCATCTTTGTGATAGACATCCTCTCATAGTTTCCTCCTTTTCTACTATCTTTACCTCATACTCACTGTAAACTACCTCAATCCAAGGCATTATCCTGTTGCCATAACTAGGTTTGAGAAGCATTCTATTCCATTCTCTATAAATATCCCTTGGGTTGCTTGATTCAGCTCTAATGGGTAGAGGGATATCAGACTCCAATTGCTTATAATCTCCATGTTGTTGTCCCCAACTAATCTTATTTTGTACCCAAGACATAAATTCCCTCAATTAGAAATCCCCAACATACAACAGCAAGTTACAACAAAATTATGCAAATAAAACTCACACAACAAATTCTTCATTTCAGGGAAGACAATCCTATAAGCATTGAAAAATTCAATGGGGGTGTCAATAGAAGGATTCAAACTTGAGGCAATCCTTGACAACTTAAAAGAGAGATACTTCTCTTTCAGGAGTAGAGCATAGACCCTTGGAGGGGTCCTACATTCCAAAATCTATGATGTCAAAGTTGCCATATCATCCACCCTCTACTTCAAGGTGGAAATTTTTGCATCTTTATCTTCAATCTCCTCATCCTTTTGTTGAATTTCTTTCTTCAATTTTTGTTTTTCCTTTTTCCATTATTCCTCCCTTATTTGTATTTCTTTCCATAAATTCAAAATTGTTGCATGTACTATCAAATTAGGAGGATTATGAATTCCTACCAGTATTTTTGTCGATGGTGGCTCCTCATATGGCACTATCTGCATGGACTCAGAGTGTCTAGTTATCTCTAGTTGTAGGGGTCTTATTTTTTCTTCCATTTCTTGCTGCAAGGACTCTCATTCTTGTTCTTGTTGTGGTTGTAGGAAATCCTACTCTAGTTCTAGTTGTTGTTGTAGGACATCCTACTGCAAGACTTCTTGTTGTAGGACTTCTTGCTCATGCTATAGGAAATCTTGATTTTCCTCAAACTCTTTTGTAATGTTAGCAAGATCGTCTAGTGTTATATATGCTACTCTCCCAAATATATTCTCTTATTCGACATTATCCTGCCCCATTAGAGCTTCAAGGTCCTCGTGTGATGTCTCACCAAGCTTAGGGCTTTCTTGTGGAGGCGTACTAATCACAGGCCCAATTGGTCTTGATTTCCTCGGAGGTTTCTCACACTTTCCTTTGGCTACAGGATGAATAGTGTCAGCCTTCCTCTTTTTAGAACTTGGCACCTTTCTTTCTATAGGCCGTGTTTTGGCCTTTCCTTTTCTCATTTCTACTTCTCTCCTTTGTGCCCTAGTTTTCATCAAGGTTTCAAGTGTAATGTCATCATCAGAATCAGATGAAGAACTTTCTTTTTCTGAGTACTCTATTCCAAAAGAAAAAATTTCTATGGTTTCTTTTGCTACAGGAGGATTTGCACAAGAGCCAACACTCAAGGTTGAAGCACCAAGAGGGGATTCAACCATGCTCAATCTCCTGCTAGACCTACAAGGCTTAGGTAAAGCCCTAGGTTGCAAATGCTCAGGTCTAATTTGATCAACATTTATAAATTCTTCCCAAGTTATTGCAGATGCATCATGTAGAGACTTTTCAACCAACAATTTAATCAAACAATGGTGGGAAATAGAATTATCCCTACCTTTTTGGGTCTCGACTGCTATGATTGAGAGAATATTGTATAGCATGTTAGGCACATTCATCCTTCTTCTGTGCCTCATGTGATTCAAAAGCTTGAAGTGTACAGAATGCAAATTTAACTGGCGACCCTCACAAGTGATGTATTTGATAACATAAATGGCTATCTTCTTCCATGGCTCAGGCAGAGAAATTCTCTTTGCACCTTGTTTATCAATGCTCAATGGGGAGTCATTTGGCTCTGTAAATTCAGCCCTGGCTGATCTAGTGTCTCTGGAGGCATGGTAATTTTCACCATCAACCGGTAACCTTGTGACCTCTGTAATTATTTCCTTAGTTGCCACAATTTCCAACCCTTTTGTTGTCACTTTCCCTTTAGAAAATATCTAGGAAAATTCAAGGGCAATGCTTTCATCAATGCCATCCAACTTCAGGAAGTAATCTAACCATCCATAGTTTCTAAATTGGGCCAGGCATTATGCATCCTGCAATAAAACGTCATGCACCGCTGGTTCATTTTGAATGAACCCAGCTCCCATTGTCTACAATCAAACAAATGCTCTACAACTTATTTTCTACAATTCCCGTTTGAAAAATCAAGCTCACTTTCTTGCAGTACCTACTAAATTTCCAATGCCAATATCGACTGAATTTTCTTTTCTTTGTTTCACCTTTTTGCTTAGAACTCAAAATTATGACAGGGTCAATAATGACAAGAAAAGGAGTGATAAAGGGGAATTATGATGGGAAGAAATGGCGGCTGTAGTTAATGTTACTTCACACATGCAAGTCATCCTCTCACTTAGATTTCAAATCAACTCATTTTAAATTTTCTGACATAGCCTAGCATAAATTGACACATGGGCAATATATTTACGTATTTTTCTTTCCCCTCCCCCTAACCTAAATTTGGACATGTGTCCACGCATGCGAGATGGGATTGGTGATTTGATAGGGAATGATGGAATTTTATGTAAACTTCTACACTGATGTACAATGATTAAATGAACGCACTTAAAAGATGATTAAAGATAGCAATTAATGTGCACATACTTGAATGTGTGGAAGATTTGCTGCAAAGATTGTGGAGAAAGTATCGCTCACCTTTTAGGGAATAAATTGAGAAATTAATGAAAATGAAGTGGAGTGAGGTGAGGTGGAATGAAGTGATGGAAGAGAGAGAAAGGTGGTGATGGATGGGTGGATGGACGAATGGGTGAATAAATGGACTTCCATGTAAGTGAAATTCTTTATTATGAGAAGTATGTAACTTAATTAGCTAGAAGGAGGGACACTAGGTCCATTTCCTTTCGCTGCAGGAAGCTTAGGTGTTGAATGTTGGGTGAATTTCTATAGGAACTCTTCTTTGGAAGTTGGCTTGTGATATAATCTGAGGCGATGACCATTGACAAGTAATTTGAACCTAACAGGGTCAATGGTATTAAGTTGAACAACTCCATTAGGAAATACCTCAACAACTTCATATGTGCACCTATTAAGTTGATTCTGCTCTGCAGGTAGCTCTAGCATCTATGGGAGTGAAGTGGTGACATCTTCAGTTTTATGCATGAGGTTAGAGATATACTGACAAAGCTGTTGGATTTTAGCCTTGAGGGATTCCTTGTCTTCCCTGTCTTTTATCACCCTATCCTTTATGCTATCCATTGCAACCTGAAGGAAATAAACCTCTGTTTGGAATGTGCTCCTACCAAGGTTGACCTTTATCACATCAAAGCCTTCAAATTCTACCTCATTCAAGCTCTTTCCCTCTGTTGGTGCAATGGTCTCTATTATGATCTCCTTGTCAACATTCCTCTCTACATGAACTTGCTTCTTTATTCTCTTATCTGGCGCATATTGGTAGACATGATCAAAATCTGAGTGATCAATTTTGTAAGATGGTCGCCTTCTCTTCCTACCCATTTGATTCTAAAGGAAAGTCTTGACTAATCTCACTACAAGGATTGGTGCTAGTCATAGGAAGTTCTGATGAGTGGGAATGTGTAGAGGTATCACTGCACGATAGTGAGTCTAGGTCAAAATCAATGTGAATTGGAATTAGAAACTATTGTGGTGTTGGTGATGGCATGGGAGGCTGAACCTTGGGCTCTGATAAGCTCCAAACTATATTTGTGGCTGGCTCCACATGTGTTTCTATAACAAGTACCTTTCCTTTTGAATTGTTAGGCACTTTGTTTCTTTTAGGAGGATTGCTCCTTTTATTTTGTTTTGATTTTGACAAGGATGGCAGTGAAACATCCCTCGGTGGAAAATCTGTACTTGGCATGATTTCCCTCCTTGTCTTCTTGCTATCTAGGTAGAGTATACTATTCTAAATGACTCTACTTGATCTCTCTTTGACAAATGAGTATTCCTTGGCAAAACAATCGACAGATGTAAGTGGTTGTGTATTAACCTATTCTCTAAAGAATTGAGGAAGTACATCCCCATCATCATTTGACAATCCTCCCACATCCTCTAACATGAAGACATAAATTTGTGAGAGGGTGAACCTATTGTAGTTGCATTGGCACACCTCGAAATCATCCTCGTAGTTAACCCAATAATCCTCCATAGTAGGCTTGTGGTAAGGGCGACCACCAAGGTGTGTTGAATAACAACCCCAAGGGTCATATGTGCATGCATCAACAAGGTACTTGAGATTAAGTTTCTCTAACTCATGACCTATAGCCTTGGAATCAATTGTTTCCTTGTACTAGTAGATTCCCATTTGCAATGGAAAGTTGGCAGCTGGCTTACGCTTGTGACGCAAATGTGAATAAACATCATACAATTGCCTTAGAAATTCCATGAAAATTTTCCTATTTGAAGGATAATGAGGTAGCATGGCTAAATTTCTTGTATATCCATAGATGCAGATGTAGGTGTAGGTAGGGAACTGAATGAACCAATCTGCCCATTCTACCATTGTTGATCTGGCAACCACTGAGATATGAACATGCAATTCCTAGTCTAGGTTCCTCATTGTGTACATCAATAATGGTTCTTGCACACACTTGAAATGTCACTTAGACTTTGTGAACTCAAGTTGGTCATAATATTGATAAACCTTCTATACACTAAGAATCCCCATTGTGTTCAACCCTCTAAACTAACCTTGGTAAGCAATCAAGTATACGAGATACGAATACATATGAAATTGGTGGGAAACTAGGAAACTAGTAATTTGCTTGTGGAGAATTTTGTTGATCAGAGAGGCCCAGTCATAATGCTCTCACCTGGAAATAATTTGAGAAATGATGTAGTACATCCAAGTCTAGAATTTATTGGCATGTTCATGACCAGAAGCGCAATTAAGAAGAGTGATCAAAATCACGTACTCATCTTTGAACTCTCTGCGACCCACATTGTTTGGAAATTTAGTTTTCTTTTTTTTTAACCACCTTTCAGCCCTTTTGCTTTGACACATATCCATATCAGTGTTGAATTCTCTTTCACACTGATCCATGGTAATGACCAAACTATTTGAATGTTGAGGAATACGGAAACACCTCTCAATGTCCCGGGGCCTGAGACTGCAAATCACTCATCCATCCACTGACTGAATTTCTTGGGTAGTAGAATTGTAATGCTTGACACAAGACATCATGAATTCTATGCAATGAACTAAAATATGGAGTGAAGCCACCTCTAGCAACCTAGACTCTTTGATGTTTTGAAGTATTGCTTGATTTATCTTAATTGGATCCAAGATAGCCTTTGGAAGCACCTAATGCAAATCTGTGTCAATTGTTCTGATGAAGTCATGAACCAAGATTGACTTAGTCTTGAATTGAATTTGTGTGTACTACATTATGAAAAACTCACTTGTTGACTGTAAACTTGACTATGTTCTGACAACTTTCTTTGGAAAGCTAAAATGTCTCCTAATGAGGCTAAAAATAGCTTGTCCGAGGACAATTTTCACCAAAAATTATGAGATGTGGGTTTTATGCAAAAAGTGATTTTAAGACAACCCACAACATCAAAATTGCAAAATAGGCACCATTTAGCTTGACATGCAAAGAATTTTCAATAGAGAATTGTAGGGGTTTTAGGGTTTTCAGAGGGAAATTTTTTTGAGAAAAACTAAAATATGGGTTTTGTGCAGAAGGTGATTTTATGCCAACCCAGATTCTCTGTTTTGAAAAATATCGACTTTAACTCTACCATGCAAATGAATTTTAGTTGAGAAAAGTAGAGCTTCAAGAATTGAATCTTCGAGGCAATTTCTCTTGAAAAATCTAACAAATGGGTTTTTGTAGAGAAAGCCAAGCACAACCAACCCAGATGATCAAAATTTTCAAAATTCACCGAATCTTAGAAATGAGAAGAAAACCTAAGACAAGAATAGAATAATTTAAGACAAAAGATAGAATTTTTTATGTTTCTACTTCTGCAAAAATTCCCATGCTTATCTGAAGTCTATTGATTAATCTTGACCTATTTCTACAAGGAAATCTGAAAAATAATATTTGGAGTGCCTTTGAATGTTGATTGTTGAGAAAAATCACTCACACAATGAGAAAATTTGCATGCTCTTCAACTTGTTGTGAGAGAAATGGATGCCATCTTGAAATAAATAAAGAAATTTGAAGGTTTATGGCGCCAATTGCAAGTAAAAACTTGACTTCACAAGGAATTATTTGACTGGACCTCACTTTGCTCAACAAAAACTAACTTGGATTTTCAAAATATTTAAAATATTAAAATATTCAACTTAACTCAACATGCGAATTGTAATTGAGTCTCAAAGATAGGCGCCAATATAAAAATATTGAAGAAAATTGCCCCATTAAAGTTGACATGTTGAAACCAAAAATTTAATATTATTTTATAGAGTTAACTAAAATCTCTCTTTTTGGGTTTGCTTAGAATATTTTACTGATTACAAAAATCCCAAGTTTGACTTTCTAGGTGTCCCCTATCAAAAGTAGAGATTTTTAGCTAACTTCCTATTTTGTAGTTCGTTGAAAACGTCATGGTTTCCTCTATTGAATTGTGATTTTTGGATGCCTGATTGATGTTGGAACTAAGTTGACACATCCATTGTGTAGCCAAAACTACTCTGATGAAATGTCTGTTGGGAGTTGCAAGTGTTAAAAACCACGTCTGGTGCCTCAATGTAAAGACCCACACTTCCTTGAACCAAAAATTTCACTAATTTTTTTTTTTAAAAAAATTAAATCCCTTAATGTCTTGCTCAATTAGTTGTATACTCAGGAACTTCTATCCATATGGGATAGGCATCTATCCATCCGGAATAAGCATCTAACCATACGGGTTAGGATAATGTCCATACAGGACTAAGACTCATCTATCCATCTGGGATAGGCATCTAACCTTTCGGGTTAGATTAATGTCCATTTGGGACCAAGATCTATCTATCTAAATAATGTAGACATCTAACCACATGGGTTAGAAAATGCTTTGGCTAGAGACTTAGACTCATCGGGACCATCTAGGTCCTGAGTCACTCTCTAAAGACTACACTCCCCTACTAGGAGTGCACCGAGGTCAACGTCCTTAGGAGTATGTGAGTTATTAATAAAAGTTTGAGTCCCGCCTTGGAATTTGGCCTAAGGCCTCGGGGAATCAAGAGAATCCATCCGAGATTCCTTCTGAATATAACAAGTAATTGCCAACTTCAATTTTAATTTTTTTTTTCTTTTTTTTTGAACTCAAGGTATCTTAGCAAAACCAACAAGGTAATCACCCTTAACCAATCCTAAATCCCCACCCCGAGCGCCTACGTACTAGGGACAACTTCGTCCCTAGACTGCCTACATACACCGTTCCAACATGAGATCAAGGCATATAATATGTAGTTCTGTTTTCTAATCTATTGTTTGATGTAAATTGTTTTGTGGGTATGTGACCTTTTCTAGGGCCATTGCCCCAGACAGTTTCTCTTCGGTTACTACCCACATAAGCGAGCATATAAAGCATAAAGATTCATGGTGATGTTTTGCTTGTTTCCTGATTCATCTATGTCCTAAGTTCCTATAAGTCACATCACCCTTGCCCATTAAATAAAAGATAAAATAATTAAAAAGTCAATTCACATGCCCAAACCCTATTGGAGTTTTCTATGATCTTCACTAGCAGATGTAAGTCCATTATAGTATTATCTTTTCTTATATTATCGATCCAAGAGGGATTTCCCACCCCTTGGATTTTAACTCCAAAATGATCTTTATTACTCCCCGACGATTTATAGGGACGATGCCACAAATGCCATTGTTGCAACTTTATTAGGCTATAAGTGCAGTAACTCAAACACAACGACATTACCCGTAAACATAAGTCAGAGGCACCGTTAATACCGAACGTTGCTGATTTTTATGTTTTCCCCCTCTTATTTAATTTTTCTATCTAAGAAAAAATTAAATGCATTATCGATAATAAGAAAATTAGCTTGTGCACATAAACCAAATGGAATATAAAAGCTTTATACCTTCTTGCTAAGGAAGTAAAATTAAATGAACTTACTAAATAAAAAAAAACTATCTATTCAAGTATATTTGCTAGAAAGAAGTATTACATCTACTTACATCCTATGAAAGTAAAAAATTTTGTAACAATGAATTGAATAGTCAAATCCATTTATGAAATAAAAATATTTAAACATAAAGTTAAATTCTTCAAGATGGGTGATCTAATTCATAGATGGTATGAATCTAATTATTTTGGAATGTTAGTATTTCCTAGGAAAGAAATTTGAATCTATAATCTGTCATAGAGTAAGTAGTTTTTTTTTATTTAAATTGCATAATATTTTTGAGATAAATATCCATCTAAGATAGCATAAATAATTTCCAACTCAATGGCATAATCTATTGTTTCAAGAAAAAGGTTTATTCATTTTGATTGAATTGCATGACTAAAGAAGACTTGATTTTAATTGCATAAGTTATTTCACTAATATCTTAGATAGATAAATCAATACAATGTCTTAATAAGAGCCTTGATTTTAATTGCATAATTTATATTACTGATGCCTCAAAATTGATGATCTATTTAAAGTAGGTTTGCATTAATTTGTATAATATTCTAATGATTACATATTCACTTCGACCTTGTTGTAATTAAATGAATCAACCTTGTTTTAAAAAGAATTGAATCTACTTGCATATTTAAAGAATAACCATAATGTTGAAGAATTAAGTTTATTACAAATTTATTAAATTATAACTATGATGTTGTGCTATAAGCCTTGAATCTCAAGAAGATAAATTTATTGCATGGAGAGAAATTTTATTTGAAGAATAACAATAAATTTAAGAGTTAAGTTTATGGCATAATAAGAAAGCACTTTTATTAAAGAGATATTAATTCCTTAAGTTAGATTGCATTTTGTTTGCATGAATTCAATTTTACTACTTACCATTTGGTAAAACAATAAACATCTCATTTAATGAAACACAAATTTAAAATTAAAATTTAATGTCTAATAGTCATAATTGTTATCATAGAATTGTAATTATTGTCATAAAGCTATAGTGTTGTCATAAGATATAAAAGTTGACATTCCTCTATTTTAAAATCTTCTATAATCATACTCATAGTTTATCATCATTTTATGAAGAAGAGAAGTATATTCTAAGTTCATTTGTTATATTCAACAATAGCTAGTAATCATTTCTATTTTTTAAATAAAATTAAATACTATCTCATAGAACCATGGTTTGGACCAAATCTTCATCAATCATAAATGTTAGTTAATTTGTTGTCTTACTAATTTAGGGTAACATTATTAAAATTAAGAAGTTTATGGAATAACTTGAATTCATTAAGTGTATGAGTCCATCCTTTGATTGTTAATTAGATCAAATAATTTATTATTTAATCTATCCAATTGATACCCCTTTGAAAATTCTTTCAATTTATTTATACTAAAAAAACTATTTTATTTATGACTTAGCTAAATTAAAAGAATAAATGTTTTAAAGAACTTTAATATAAAAACCCATGTTATAAAACATATGTATTTAGACAATAATAAAACAATAATTTAATTTAAAGAAATAATATTTCTTTATAAATAAAAATAGATGAGAATGAATTTATTGATTTAAAGATAAAAATTAAAATTAATTTTTATTCTAGATTTAGTTTAGAAAAACAACAAATGGTAAGAAAAATAATAATAGATTGATTCTAATATATATATATATATATATATATATATATTTCACAAACATAGATAGGAAAGAATAATAGTTTGATCCTAGCAAATTTTCTAAATTTGATTAGTTATTCTAAAAAGAAAAATCAAAATAAAGGAAACCTGGATGTTGATGGAGTTGCAACAATCTTCTTCCAAATCTTCTCTTTGTGCCTTCTTCAACTTGATTCTCTTTCCTTCAATCCTATCTTTCTTCAAAGTGATAGCATAAGATACCCTTCATGTGTTGTTGATGAGAGAAGAAATGACCTCAATTTATAGACTTGAGGGGAGGTAAATGGAGGGTCAAGATTGGAGATTGATTCAACGGCTAGGATTGTTTGAGAAGGTGGGGTTTGGATTGATAGCCTCACTTTGTGACAAGTGTCACAAGAAGAAGGCTTTAAAAATAGGACCACATGGCATGGGGAGAGGAACCAAAGGTGCTCACACATGTGTGAGTACACTTTGGGAGAGGTGGATATGACAAGTCCCCACACTTTTCCCAAGACCATAAAACTCGTCACTCCTCTTTAAGTGACTTTTTAGAGGTTCATAATTTGTCCAAAAGGTCATATTATGTTTTCAATAAGCTTCCACCCCATAGGTACTTACCCTAGGGGTTCATTTTTACCCTAAAGTCAATAAAACAAGCCCAAATAACCATATGCAAGAGAATTCTAATTTTAAAATACAAATTTTGATTTGTGAGCACACCTTGGGTAGATGGGATGTTGACATGTCTATGACATATAAGAGAGAGAGTGGCTTGATAATTACATGTCTATGACATGTAAGGGAGGGTGGTTTGACCATGTGTGCTCACACATGTGTGAGTACACGTGGGGAAGCTAAATGGCTGAAAGAAGAAATGCCACATGCATGGTGTGAACTCCCACACAAGGGTAAGTGGGGATGAGTTGTAAGGTGATAGTGACTTGTGCATGCAAGTTACATGTGAGTGAGATTAAAATGAATTTTTTAAATTTGAAAAAAAGATAATGAAGATTAATTAATTAATTAATTTAGGATTAACTAATTAATGGATTATGAAAGATATTGACATCTCCCTAATCATGATTAATTAGATTAAATTATGTATTATATTAATTAATGTGACTTATGAAAGTGGTTAATTTTATTAATTAAGTATAATAATAGATTATTCTAATCAATAATACTTAGGATAGGATGAGAACACTTGTTACATAATGACTTAATTTTTTAATTCAAAATTATTTTATTCCTTGTTTTTTTTCCATTTCTCCAACACCATGTGCTAAAATTGTTAATGAAATATTTATTTATTAATATTGTTAACTTTTATTTGTTCCTATGTATTTAATAATAATTTAATAATTCTTTTTTTTTGTTCTTTATTTAATCTCTACCTTCTCCACACATAAATTAATTGTATAAAACCACTTACATAATATTACCACACAAAATTATAGTATGTCTAAAGTTTTAACGTAAAGAGGGTTATGACACTCAAAATAAAAGTCATCTTTTATTAAAGTAATATAAAGGCCACCAAACACCATTTTCCTATTTTGCGATTTCACACTTCAATCTATCACTGCTGGTGAATGATGTATCCCATTGATTAGATGCTAGATCCATTGCATAGCTAGAATAATTCCACAAACAATGATTGTATGCAAAGCATCTAAAAGTGAGTTTAAGGCCCCCAAATGCAAGGGCACCCCTACCTTGTAGAGGCACAATTACCATTTTGAGAATGATTTTGAAAATTGCAACTTTCACACAAACATTGTACTTTGACCCTTGACACCAGGAGTTGAATTGCACTGATGCATGCATTGTTGATCTCATCACGAAGATGAAACAACATGGAAGAGATGTTCCTAGAAGTGACAAAGTGAGAAAATTGCTTCTAAGACCTCCAATAGAAGGGTGCCTTTTCCAAGGGAGTATGTAAATTTCATACTTAGCCTTTTTTTGCTTGTTTTCATTCTTTATTTTTTTCCACCGATCCTTCACTCACAGGTGTTTGACAAATCCTGGGGGCGGACAGCTAAATTCACTAAATAGTTAGGAGGATTCTACATAGGTCTTGTGAAGACAACAATTGCTAAAAAACTCATCTAGCTGGCCAAAAGGCTAGGCGTCCCTGGCCTATAGAGGTATAGTTTGATATTTTCACTTTTATTTTCCCTCTATTTTACGTGCTCACTGGAATTGCCATGATCACTCAACACATCTGACGATCTTACGAATTGATGCATCACATAGCTGATTTGAATCAGAAAAGATCCCCCATAAACATAAATTGTAAATTCATTCATTTGGCATGTCTAATTCAAGGGCGCCCTTGGGCTGCAGGGATGTAGAAACTGCAAATTTGACTACCTCTATGATGTGTAAACTCTTTGTACCTTCCGCTCTTTCCTTCGATTGTTGGAGCTCTACAACTCGAATAGAATTGCTTAATAGCTTGTCAGAAAGCTAACTAAAAATTGAAGAGAATGAATGCATATATCTCCAACTAGAAATAACTAAATATGAGCCTCCAAATTGAAGGGTGCCCCTGAGCAACAAGAGCACAAATTTGTCTTGGACTTGATGTTTTCCTCCATTTCACACTCTGCAAACACCGTGTTGCCTGCTAAGTTGACCATGTAGAAGCATTACTGCTAATAACACGTCTGTGATTGTATTTCACCATTTTCACATGTACAGACACTGTAAATTTGATTTGGACATTGATTGTGCAAGCGTCTCCCACGTTACAAAGTGAAATGTTTCCAAACTTGAATATTTTTTGCACTTTTCACCATTTGAAAATCCCCTCCACCATGAAGCATCTTTTTTAGCATCTTTCATCATAGAATGTTCTGCTTTTAATTTAGGCTTAGATTTTGACACCTAGTACTAGCCAACTACCATTAACTACCTTAGAGGTCCTAACTTTTCTCCTGAAAATGTGAAAACTACCCACTAGGCTTAAACTAACTTTTAACTAAAACTGACTTCACCACTATGATCGTGATGTGAAATAAGCCAATTAAAATTAATTTCAACCAATTTTGACAAGTTTCAATTTTTAGGGTTTCATGACTTGAAACAGGGTGTTTGAAACCATAATTTTCAAAATTTTCAAATTTCACCAATATCTTCTTGACACCAAATTGACTCAAAGTCCATACTTGATTTTCCCAAAAACTATTTTTTGACATCATTTTAACAAGGTTTAGACCATTTTAAGCAAAATGCCTTAATGAAGCAAAAAAATTGGTTTGGGTACAACATTCAGCTACAAAGATAGCTTTAACAACAAGAGAGTGTCATTTACAAAAGATTATTCACTGTTTACATCATTGCAATACTGTTTCAAACTAAACAATCACATTTAATGATAGAAAGTATCATTTTCCAATAAAACATACACTATATGCAATTTCTTATTGTTGTTTCAAGATGTTTAGTTGCTAAATGGAAACATTACATTTAATTGTTCACCATTTTTAAAATAGAATGGTTTGTTCCATAATGAACTGAAAATAAATAATGTTTTGATTAGGGGCAAAAAATGGGTTTTGAAGGGGTCTGGAACCCTATACAAAGGAAGACAGTTGAAACTCAAGATAACAACAGTATGCATAAATCAGCCCTACAACAAGCTGCTAAAAAAGATAACTTGCAGACCACCAGTAGCCCAACAACATCCACAACCAGATAATCAGGACATCACAAGCTACAATAGATAAACATGAATGGGCTCGAATCCCATTTACAACCTGGTTTTATCTAGGACCAGAAACCCCAAACCACCTGAACCATTCAAGCCTCCATGCAACAAGGCTGCATCAGCCAAGATTTGACAGTAATAACCACCTCAAACAATCAGGCAAAAAAACAACAACACAACTGACATCCATCTCTTAGAAACAGCTGAACCAAACCCCACAGAAGAACAGGAAAATTAATGGTAAAGACCACCATTAAACCCAACCCCAAGATCAAAAACACCAGCACACAAAAGGAGAAAAACCCCTTGATTCTCCCAAACACACCACATACCAACTCCAAGTCCACCTCAAGAGGAAAAATCTCCCCTCTATAGGAGAGGATTATGTGAAAACCCAACAAACCAAAAGCACACCTTTCCAGCAGCCTCAAGCTCCACCTTGATAGGAGAAACTTCCACCTTAATAGGAACACCACCAGAGGAGACCAGAAAAGAGCATGTCCATCCACCTCCAACACACCCAACTCCAACTCAATAGGAAATGACTCCTGACCATCAAGAGTTATCTTCTCCTCAAAAGAAGACCTAGTACATAGGAAATGGAAGAAAGTCAAAGCTCCAAAATATTGGAGAAACACACTATCCTTTGGCTGAGCATGCAGGAGCACCAAGAAAGAGACCACAACTGAACCAACATAAAATGCCACAGGAGCAAACGGAGAAGGCATTCCACTCCACTAGCTCAAAACACAACCCAACTTCCAAGTTAGACCCAAAAATAGGGAACTCCTCAAAGAAAGAGCCAAGAGCCAAAAGTAAAAGAAAGAGGATAGCCAAGACAACCACAAAGGGTACCCAGGAGCTTTGATAGAGAGCCCAAGAAGAACACAAGATGCCAAAGAAACCCAACACCAGGAGGCATCACCAAAACACCATCTTCAGAAGCACTTTCCTCAACAAAGAGAACCCACATTGGGTACCCAAAAGCTCTAAAAGAGGACCCAAGAAACAAAAATACACTCCACGATCCCCTCAATCCAAGCATGTGCCACACCTCCGACATCCAAGGCTTATCCAAACCCTCGAGATAAGCCAAGCAAGAGGGATTCTCTAGGCAAGATCCACCCCTTCCAAACTCAGCACCAAAAAACTAGAGAGGGAAAAAACCTCCTCCCAAAATGCCATGAAAAACATCAACTACTCCCAGCTAAATGAGAGTCACAAAAAGCACATCATTGCAACAACCACTTGCACCAACAACCATAGTCAGGGTCACACCAGAACAACTCCCACCCACGCTCATCAAAACAAGCATAGTGAAGATGACCCAATTAGTTCTAAAAGCCACAAGGGGACCCACATAGGCAAAGAAGCCCCCACTCCAAACATGAAAATCCACCGCCCACCGCGAGCCAGGGACTTCCCAAGGAAGAGCAGATACCAAAAAGGGGGAACCGCTACATTAGGAGGGACTACCACAATAGGAATACACTCAACAAAAACAATGAACCCCTATCTCCAAATAGCAACAACCAACGAAAAAAGCAGAGCCTCCACGAGATCCCCATTTGGATCTCCATCATCTTCTCCTTCCATTCCATCAGATTCAAAACTCCCTCCCACGATTGCCTACTCCTTCCACTCCGTCTGAAAATAAATAATGTTTTTTTGACAGTAACAATATTATCTACAGCTTCTCATTTGTCAATTTTCAAGCAAACCAGTAGATTTCTGTAACAATCAAATAGCCCTATTTATACAAAAAATAGAATGTCTAATATTCAGATCTTGAACAATTTAAATCTCTAAAATTCATTGTGCAACTTAATAATATAAATAATCTAAGCTAGTCATGCTCGTCAAGGTAAAAATTAAAGAAGTATTTTAGTCAATAACAAGACATGGAATTTTTGAGTTCTAGCAGAACTCATGCCTTTTCGAGTTTATACAAACATTCATAGATCACTCTAGATCAACCATTCATATTGGTCTAGTGCATTTTCTTCTAGTAACAATAACATGTACAGATTTGACCTTAAAGACATGTTGGTTTCACCACTAAAAATTGACATGTAAGAATCTTAGTTGCAAGGAAATCTTCCCCTCAATCTTATAGATCAAACCCTACTTGGGTTTATTGAATTTAAGCAAAGATTTCACCGCCTTTCCCTCTAAAAAGGGGAAAAATTATAATACAAACAATGCCCTTTAAGCATTTTTTTTAGCTGCCATATATCAGCCCAGCCGATATGAAGAATGTGATACATATAAAAATAAAACACAGGGTTAATAAATTTTTTAGGGGATTAATAGTCGACCCACAATGATTTTAAATCATCATAACAATATAGTGAACTAGAATAGAGATTCTGAATAGCCATCAAATGGATAGCACAAAGGTGTGAATTTTTAGAACAGTCATATTTTAGTAATTCTAAGGCTCGTCCTAGCTATGAAACCTTTCCGCAAGGCTTCAAAATGCTAGTCATACAATACTAGCCATAGGTCAGGCAATCCAAAACTATGGTCAATGCCACACTACTTGGCTCAAGGCCATGGTTTCAACAAGAATACATTTTTTTATAGTAAAATGATGCAATTGATAAAATGGAAAACTATCATTCATACAAGTAGAAATGATAAAAAAAATCAAGTTTTCTTTCTAAGTAATCAATTTACCTGATAAATAGAGCTTTTTGTGTCTTCTTTTTTTAATTTTTCCCTCACCCATGAGCTCTCTTTCTGCTATTTCCTTCGAACCCCTAGCTTTCTTCGCCCACAATGTTGAGTATACTAGAGTGGAAACAAAAGCAACACATTACTCTTTTTGCATGCCACTGGCAAGGCATTATTGCCTTACTGTCAGCCACCACTCATTCAAATATTGCCATTAATATTGTGGTAGACCACATCTTTCATGATCTTATTTTATTTTCAATAGTCCAATATTAGAACATTATCAGTTATTGAATTTGAATTCGGTATGAATTTGAATGTGTGTGTATATATGTATATGTATGTATATACATACATACATACATACATACATATATATATATATATATGTATATGTATGTATGTATTTAAAATGATTGCATTCATATTTACCATGTTTTCGAATAATATATACATATATATTTATATATATGTATGTATTTGCATTTATTTACATACATGTATATATATATATATATTTACATTCTTGTGAAAATTGTTTGTTTAGAAGAGCTTATAAGTCTCATATGCTATCATTTGAATTAAGGAACTTTAATTTCATCTCAAGCATCCATATATGTAAACTAAAAGAATTTTTTTTCACTTAATTTTCTCATAATGAAATCTCTTATCCTTTTTAATCATTTTTGTCAATACTTTCTTTCATTTTCTTCAAATCACAGAGTTTGAGTAAATGATTTAATCTACAATCCAGCCACTTTCAATCACTGAAACAACTCAAGTCATGAAATTACGTTCTTCTATCTATGCAAAATAGTTCAAATGCAAGTCATCATGCCATTTGTGGTGTGTACACCTAGATTCCAACTGGCTTATCATTTGATCCGGCTAAACAATCTTGCTTCAATCGTGTTCTCATCCTTCAACCTACCACCCCTACAACTGCACACACTTGCACTTGCAAATTTATTAGTAATGTTCAATTCTTGAAAACATATAAAATAATTTTTGAAAGTTCATAAGTCAACATCAATCAACTTCTTTCATTCAATTTTTCAAAAATTCCAAAATTTCCATTTAATATATATTAAATTTCTTCAATAATTCAATTTACCATAATATAATTAAATATGCAAAAAAAAAAGGGTTATGATAGAAATGGTCGATGGAAGACAAAATTTAAACACTCATAGATACGATTTGGTTATAAGTAGAAACTCCCAAATATTACCCCACTAAAATAATACATAAAATACATAGCTAATGACCCCAATACACACAATATGGTCCAATATGTGAATGCACCTATATGTACGAAATACCAAGTGGGTATGCTTAAAACTAGCTAAAGATGAACTCCCATACTTGCATAAATATTATCCAATGGCATAAGATGTTGTCTTGAGCCTTTCTTCTACTTCACCATTCTTTGTCCTCCATGAAAACCCAACTACAAGTCTTCATTCATATCATCCATCTCAAATGGCAGTATGAATCTCCCACCTTCAACCTCCATCGCTTCTAGAGAAACCCATGCCTAGCCCCCTCCTCATTTCTTCATTGACAAGCTTCTCCCATCAAGTCATGCACCTCTTACCAAATTCATTACACCTACAAATTTTTGTCATTTTACAATCTAGGGTTTGTTTTACATTAAATTCCATCTTCTTGAATCCTCCACCCCTTCTAAATTTGATTTGCATTTAATCCTTGTCCCTGTTTGCACAATCACTTACATGGTGGCATCAATTTCCTTCATTCCCTTGCAAGAATTTCTTTTGGGGCTGACATATCATTTTATGTTCCTTAGCTCCATTCACCTCACCACAAACAAAATCTAGCCTTTGAATGTAGGCCATCGATATTGAAACTTTCCCCATGATGAAGCACATCTCAATTACATTTCTTGCTTTAAAATACCACCGTCTGATTTGACCTTCTTTAATTTTGGTCATAGATCTCCATCACTTCATATTTCCTATTGTTTTTGTGCTTTAGGCTCAAAAACTATTTCTGCAATGTAAAGGATTTTCACAATGCAATAGATCATTGCCATCTGTCACCCTAGACACATGCCATTATCTCACTCACCTTTTGTTTCATCACAACTTCATTTGTGTTGAAGAGAAGATAAATGTGATGTATATGGCCTCTGTGACACAATAAACAATTGCCAATTGTCATTTTTAACACACTTCCTCTTATCACTTCATTTCTCATTTGAAATAGAGGGCCCACCATGCTCATCGCTACCCTTTTGTCTATCAAAAAATTCCTTGTGCTTTGAGAACGTAAGTTGTGATGCATATACCTTCTATGATGAAATGAACAATTTCCACCTATCCCTCCTGATGTCATACTCCACTACCATAGCATATTTCTCTTATGCCTTGCACTTGAAGGATGAATTCCACAATGTAAAGAGCTCACACAATGCAAACACAAATTGCCACTTGTATTCATTCCTAAAAAATTTCTAAGTATTTGCTTCATCAATATTTTTTGAGTTTTATAAATCTTGGTGGTCATCGATAAGGTTATCATAACTCCCTTTCTTGCCGACACCTTTCTTTCGCCAGTCTTTAGTATAGTTAAGGAAACCTTCCCCGATACCGATATCTTGTATGGAAAGCTTTTGTAATCAATTTAAAATACTCTTGGTCTATATAGAAGTTTTTATGACCTTTCAAAATTCCATTGATGAAAGAAAAATACTAAGGCATTGAAAATAAAATGTTCAATGTCAAGACTCACCAAAGGTTTTGAAACATTTGTTTGTCTTTGAAAGGGTTTGAAAACCTCATTTTAGGCTGATTGTATTGATGCCTTATTAAAATTGAAAGTGGTAAAAGGAAGAAATATTGTAACCAAAGAGGGACCTAATGGTCTTTCTAGAGCTTTCCTTAAAATGTCAATAGTAATGCATATAGAATTATTTAATGAGCAAATGTGAACAAAAAAATACAAATATGAAAAAACTAACACAATCAAATATCATTATCAAATGCAAAAGAAATTAAGAAAGACCAATCCATTCTCTAATAGATAGACAATGTCATTTTGATATAGAATCAAACAATACCATGATTAAATGGTTATCACTCAACTGTCATGACATTTAAATTGCCACCATCAGATTAGACAGGCTGTAAATGTTGGTTGTAGATCTTCACCTAAAACTATTTTGACGATCTTACCATTGTGTTGATGTCACCTTATTAGAATGATTCAAAATAAAAATGTAAATCAGTTATGAAAATGATGCTTTCCATGTGTCACCATCCCGCATACCCGCATTGGTCAACCCAAGTCAACACAAGCATTCATGGAATGGCAGGATTACTCCATTTTTTGACATTATGTTTCTTAATCTTCAGTGTTCCAAGTGTTGGGTATCCACCTCACCTCATGCTTGAAGTGTATTGAAGAACTTTAGAGGTAAGCCCAAATACCTAAGTCTAAAGCTTCTTACCCTATCAGGGTTTGACCATTGGCTTCACCCTCTACCTTCTACCTCATGATTAACATGCTTTGAAGGCCTCAAGAAACAAGGCCAAACTGTGATGTCTAATCCTCTTATGAATGTTAGCGTTTAGTCACTGGCCTTATCCTTTACCATTTTCCCTCCTTTACACCATCACAAACCAACACACTAACCTCTGAAATAGAAAAGTGCAAGACTTTGAATAGTGCTTTAAGTTGTCAAAGGTCAAGGATAGCTAATTCCTCTTGCCTCGTCCTTGAAGTGCATAGCCAAGCTTAACAAGAAAGTTTGAACACATATGTCTGATGTTGTTTACACCTATTTGGGTTTGGCCATCATCTTTACCCCTTACCTTCTACATGCCTTTACTCCATTGCAAACCTTCCCACCAACCTCTAAAACATCAATGAGTTTTTTGAATGTTGAGGTTCTCTCTTCCACCTTGTCTATTTTCATGCCTTTGTGTTAAGGTGTTGTTGGTATGTGGTGACTGATCATGCAAATAATGTACACTCTTTGTGTATCCTTGTTGGGGTTTGAGGCTAGGATGGGCCTCAAGTGGGCGTTCAGGGGTGGTAGCCCCCCAAAAAAATAAAATCCCCCTTTTTTTCCCGTCAAGTGGTCAGTAGTTAATTTTTTATTAACTAACAAATGAAAAATGTCTTTGTAAAACCCTAATTCTAGAAGCTTCCAAAAATCTTGTTATAAGCAGTTAGGATGTAAGTTGTGGTATTGTATTTGCGAGATTGTAATTTGTTTTGCATTGGATAATAAAATCATTAGATGGTTGAGTTTTTGTGGATGTAGCCCATATTGGGTGAACCACATTAAAACTATGTGTTGATCTCTTTTGTGTTATTTTTCATTGTTATTTCTGGGTTATTTAATTTGCATATAATTGTTAATGTTTATTGCTCCAATCTGCCTAAACCCTAATAGGTGTAAGCCAACCTATCAACCCACGATGTTTGAAATAATCCTAAGCATTGAAAAACTTAACCCTTTTGGGTATCAACCTTCAAATATCCTTCTTACTACATACCAATAACTGGTATGGTATAGGCCTTACAGCCGAATCCATGAACACTGAAGAAATTTTAGGTGTCAAGGTTTGGGGTTACCTCTTACTCTTTCCTTTGTTTCATGTTAAGGCATAAGCCTTAACACTAGCCTGCCAACACTGAAACTATTTTGGGTGTTGGAGTTCACCCTTAACTCTTACTATTTACCTTTTGGTAAGGCATAAACCTCCCTACTGAACTACGATGCCCAAACATTTCCTTCACAAACTTTAACCCTTTTGAGTTTTAGCCTTCAGGCTTTCTTCTTACTGTACACTTACCTAACCAAACTATTAAGGCATAAACCTCAAATTTGACCTGCAAACACCAAAACTATTTTGGGTGTTAGGGTTCGAGGTTTCATCTATCCATTTCCCTATTTCATGTTAAGGAAAATGCCTTAACACCAACTTGCAAAAATTGAGACCCTTTTGGGTGTCGTTGTTTGAGGTTTCATCATACCTCTTTTCTTAAAATTCTTGGTAAGGCGTAAGCCTTAACACCAACCCATGAACTCCAACCCCATTTTGGGTGTCAAGGTTTGGGCCTCCCTCATCCTTAATAATTAACATTTATTTAAGGTGTAAACCTTAATGTTGATGCCTAATTCTTGATACCTTCAACATATGGTAAGCCTTAAGTTTGAAGTCTGAAGCCAACCGGACTTAGCTAAAAAATGACTAACTATTTTATCTTTAGCAAATGATACAAGGTAAGTATGATGCCTAAACTTTTGCAATTCTTCAAGGCTTGATAAAATGAAACCATAATATCCATTATGAAGCCCTTTTGACCTCAAACAACTCTTCATCTGATATCACTCAGATCTCCTTCTAACCTTAAAGAGGTGCTCTTTTTGACATCAATAAAAATCATTGTCACAACCTCCCTTTGACATCCATAAAATTCCCTTTTGATATCAATGACATTCATATTTCCAACAAATTAATCTATCTATAGCTAGGTCCAGGCATCCCTATCAGATTAAGTCACCATTAACACCTCCCAATTACAAGTAAAGGTATGATCTAAATTAAGTGTGGATCATAATTCCATATGTCACAACCTCAATAGGAGTATAGACTCTAAACTCTTCATATTTCCTTATTTACTTGTTATCTTAATTTCTCTAAGTTAAGCAGTACTATAGGGATCAAATCTACACCTGCTAGAATTTTACTAAAACCCCAAAGGATCCTTTAGTGACTTTGGTCATAATACTTGATATGAGGAACCTCAAGTGAGTACTATTGGAGGCATTCAAAATAAACATGAGTCAAATGATAAGAAAGAACTGCTACAACAAGTGGGCCTTAGCATCACATTATAGCATGAAAAATTATATTATCTATCAATGTAGATTTAGTCATTTAATTTAAATAAAAGCATTCACATAAGAATTTAATTAATCTAGTCTTAGAATCAAATGACTAAAATTATAGTGGCACTCAAACATAGTTGAATCGTGTATCATTTAAATGATGCACTCTTACTCTATGTAGTAGAGTAGCATAGGTTTAGAATAAAAGGGGTTGTAACTCTGATATAAAGGAAGATGCATAACAAGCATATCAACAAAGAAAAGATTTTGGATCTATACAAATTAGAAATTGAAAGTTGTATTTGTTTAATTCACAAAAATCTATTATTAAGAAGAATTAATAATATTTTAGATATATTTACTTACAAATCTTTTATTCAAAGAGAGAAATAAATAACCCATTAAATATTTTAAATTTACAAATATATATGGGTATATTTTACTTTATAAAAAAATTATGTTACATAAAATTTTGGAAAAATGTGTGTCAACCTTGCAATTACATAAGTTACTATTGATACATAAGGTATTGTTCATACGGCAATGACGAGGGGTGCAGGGGATCCTCGAAAGGAAAATTTTATTTATGTTTTATTATTGTAAATTTGGACCATTCATTATTAGGCCTTAGATCTGATGACCGATATTTAATTAGACTAACTTTCCCTAGAAGGAAACCCTATTTTATGAGGGAATTGTATTATGGTTGTGTGTTGTGATGTATTCTGAAAGTCTAATAGCGGTCATTTTTCCTCTGGATCTTTGGTTGGTGATACTACTGTGAGAAGCTTTCTCTACAAGTATATTGCAATCTTTGTTATTTTTGAATAATATATTGGGTGGCTTTTGGAGTGTGGGGGTTTTCTATCTGTAACACCCCACCTCTGTAATGCCCTGCCTTGGGTTACCGTTAAAAAAAAGTGTAAAGAATGAAATTAACCAAACAATTTTTAAAAAAAAAAAGATATTTAATTACACAATTTCCATAAGGTTTCCAAGACGATGTTACTTAAACCTAATAGATAAACTCAACACATTATCATAAACATAGGTACAAATTTAATGCCATGAATAATCCAGTTTACAAAACTTAATACAATCATATATCCATATGTCCAGATTACAACAAGCGAGATTTCAATGAATCTCTATACATCAAAATGATGGTACAATGAGAACGCTCTTATAAAAGAGGTAAATATACTAAAAGATAGTGATCACGTCATGACTAACATCCATGTTCACGAACTTGGTCTGCATCCACTGTCATGAACATGAAGTAACTGGAACCAGCTGTAAGCATAGCATCAACTGCATGAAAATCCAAGGTATAGCACGGTTTCCTCCCAACCATGTGAAACCTGAAGGTCCACTCCCTTTGTGCTAGGAGATAATGACAGGTCCACAAACAATGAAGACAGAACATTACATTTACATGGCTTACGTACACATTACGACATAACAATAACCAATCATATCAAATAAACTCCTATAAACAAAACACCACAAAAGATAACTCAACACGAGGATCATAATCATGGTATAGACTAAGAGTGTCATCACACTGTCAGGATAGGTTACCTTGGTGAATCTTCCTATACTACCAGCCCTCTCCAAGAGTTACCCTGGCAGTCTCTACCGATTCCCGGCCCCTATGCAGACTAATGTGGATTCGCTTCATCTTTCAAGAAGACAAGATGGACGACTTGCCATTCCAGGCTTTCTCAGCCTTTTCTCAATCTAAACAAGCATCAAGAAAGTAGGTGAGGTAAACTATTATCTGAATTAGTGTTTAGTTCTACCCAACCCCTAATACATTAGTTAGGTTTTCACTGAATTTACATACCTACGATAGGTTAGCCAGACAATCTCTTAGGATCTCGGCCCCTACCGTAAGCCACTCTTTCTATAACATGACTCAACATAAAAGTCTAGGGGTAGCTATCAAGCGTAAAGTTCAAAACCACAATGTTTACATCTTTCACTAGAGACTGACCATAATCTCTAAGATGCTTCTATAGACAACAACAAACAGTGTAAAGCTATACCCCCAAGTAAAAAATATTTGAAATCAAGCAATACGATTAATATGCAATACACTTAACAATATCATTTTCACTTCCCTAGCCTTTAAAGAAATGAAATAAACATCACTAATGTTATGAATATATGCCCAACTAATAATTACATTTAATTAATCTCTATGAATTAAAAAGTCATAATAAACAAATTATAGATGTTAACATATTTCTAATAATTTCAAAAATGCAATTTATTAACATTTTAGAATAAGGATATTATAAATCCTTTAAATTTTAAAATTCAATTACTTTAAAGGAAATTTGTAAATGTCTATCAACTGAGAGTTATATTTATGATTTTCTAACCAGGAAACTACTACTGTTATCACATGCAAAGGTAAGTCACACTGAAGTTAAATAGTAGTTTTCAAATGAGTAACATAACTCACAAGAAATAGACAAGACGCCCTGCACCATGCGTTTTTCTCAAGATGAGATAACCATAGATATTTACTAAAATGATAACTAAAAAAAAACTTCAAGTTACTGTGCTATGACTAAACTATTCCCACGCCAATCAAAAGATCTTATTAAATTTTGTGATTAATGCCTTATACTCTTTCCGGTTACAAGCAAATTTGAAAATACTCATAATAGCAGAATATTTTAAAAATTAGACAATTGAGAGAGAGGAATAGAGATAGCACTGATCTCACAAGACAAATATTTCAAAAGGAAAAGGTTACGGAATATCCAAGAAATTTATAGTTCCAATTGGCTTTAGACATTTTCGCCATTAACATTCAGCCGCACTGGTGCAAAGCATTAAATAAAATCTAAAGCTAAAGAGCTTAATTAACATTCTATTAGATGAAGAAGGAGGGTGTTCATGTCGTCAATATACACAAATGCGGATACAACAAACTATACGCATGTAAAAAATAAAAATCAAGGAGTGCGGCATCACAGCGTAATTTTCTCGTCTAATAAATAAAGAACAACTAAAGAGTAGCAATTCAATTGTATGAGGTTATATCTACTGGTTAACCTATCAATTCTCAAGCTAAAGCCACACACTATCTATGGAAAGGAAATTTATAATAAATAAATAAAAGTCTACTCTCCAAAATAAGAAAATCGACACCAAAGCCAAGCTATAGAGATTTTAAGGAAGCTGCACACAGATATAATGGGTAGATTATATATAAAAGCTGAATAATATAAATCTACAGGTGACTGTAAATAGAAATACTTGAATTCAAAATTCGCACTAAGTTAAGATAGATTCAAAGGTTCCTAAGAATGGACAGAACAATAAAATATTCACCCCTTATCCCTGAGCGTGTCATATAGAATGATGAATTTGGAGTTATATTGTTTAAGTACAAATTAAAAATTGGCTATAGAGCAATATCAATGACAAAAGAATGATCTTCAGAATTTAGAAAGTTTATAATCCTTAACACAGTTAACTATAAACATAATGCTACCATAGTTTAATCTACAGCCATTTAATTGCTTGAGTCGGGAATTTGTTTATACCTACTTTTGAGATAAGACGATTTCAGATCTGGAATATTTTAATTACAGAATGTTTTTATTCTTTTCAATTTTAAAATTCAAATACTCTTCTAATTTCATTTTTTTGTGGTTTGTGCAGGTTCAACAAAACAATTTCTTTATTGAACAATTAAATTCAACATTAAATTCTGAAAAATTCAGCACAAGAAAAAAATTTACAGAAGAAAACCTGTTTTGAAGTTTGATAACTGGTTGGAAATGATTCTTTGAAACTTTGTCAATTCTGCAATCAATTCTCCAGACTTCGATGAAGAAATATAAATCAATCCAACTCAAATTATGCTTGTAACCAAAATCTTCAGATAAAAGTTTTTCTGAAACGATTATCGTGCAAAATTTTCTAAAAACTGTTGCTGTAAAAAATTCTTCAGATTCTTCCCGTGAATGTAAAATTGCAACCCCCAAAAGATATTAATTCATGCAAATAACTTTCAATCACCAAAACTTTACTGACAAATCATTTCGCATTGTAAATAGATCAATTAGTTCAACTTACTCTTTAAAATATCAAATCGGATTTTCAACTGCCAATCAAAGATTCATATCTTGTTGAAAATATCTTTTCTTAAAAATATCTATTTTCTCATAATTCTAGTTTGCACAAATAAATCAACAATATATATATTTTAATTAAAAACATTGCAAAGAAATAACTTTGAGTTTTAAATTCGATAACTTATTTAATTTAATTTAATAAAGTAAATCACAAACATTTATAAATACATTAACAGACATTTGTTAAACTTAAATATTAAATTCTCAAACATAACATTACATACAAGCACGATAGAATAAACTGGACAACAACATGGGGTAACACATAGATACTCGTTTGATAAAGAACTATGGTTCAATAAGGACCTGTCAATACCTCCAATCAACATAATTTTATTAAGTTAGGGTACGCTCAGACCTATCAAGCAGGTGGAGCCATTACCCGGTACCTGTATCTACAGGAAACATCAACGTTAAAACATATATACTTATATCAGAATACACACCGTGATGAAGAATTGCAGCGTAGTAGGGTACTCACGAATGAGTAATGCTACACTGTCTTCTTCACCAACATAGACGAGCAAGATAAAACATAAACAATCATCTCAACATGATATCCACATGAAAAGTCATAAGCAAATAAACCATATCATGTATGTGTTTGTCTCAGTAACAACACACAAACACAACCAGATAAATAGGATGTCAATGTATCATCCACGAAATACAAAACGACATAATATCCAAAATCACCTCTGAAAAGAAACAACATAGTATCATAATGAACTAAAGCATCTATCAAGCAGAATCAAACTAAACAGAGTGTTGAAACTGGAGGGACACTACACTATCAAAAGCATTTTCCCCACGTAAATCACTGTGTTGTGGTATGCATGATATTTTTGTTTATTTTTGTTTAAGTTTTTGTAACAGTTAAAGATCTTTAAAAGTTTTGCATTATCCTCCTCTCAAGATTAGTGTAGGAAATTGTTTCACTACCTTAGCTTCCTTACATAAAATAAATAGGATATATATAAATATATATATTAAATATAAAAAAGGAAGAGGGTTTAGTATATTTTATTCAAGTATGAATATACATTATATATTAAAATGTATATATTTAATATTTAAAAATATAAAAATATATATAATATGTTATCTATTAATATTTTAATGATATATGTATATTAAAATAAATTAAAGAAATATTGGGTTGATCCCATAGGGTGATGGTTAAGTGGTGGTGTTTTTGTTGTGGCCATCGAGATTCAAGTCTCTAAGCTTGACCTACAATGTTGATGTTGTTGATGGTGTTCACATCATGTGTCAGGCGTTAATGGATGAGGTCCATTCCCTCATTGGGTTGGTATGCTCACAAGCCATGTGCCTCAAAAAGGCTACCATGCTTGCGGGAGTGGTTGTTAAATTTTTTCATGCTAAGGAATAGGTCCCTCATTTGTGGCCTCTCTATTTTATAGCTTCATTCAAAAGCTTGTAATTGATTAAAAAAAAATTATTAAAATTTAAGCTTTTTTTTTAACAATATATATATATATATATATAATTTATTTTTTTTGGGGGGGTCTTAGCTTCCCCAACCCATGGTTGTGGGTGGGGTAAGCCACCTACTCAAAGAAGGGCATGACTCCCATTAACGGGTGTAACCCCCTATGAGGGGTGCAACCCTGTGTGAACTCCTAACCCACTTTGCAGGGGTGTGGCCTCCATAGGGAAAGTTGGCCCTAGATTTAATATATTTTATTTATTTATAAAAAAAAAATTGTTCAAACATAGAATATTTAAATAAAACAAAATATATATAATTTGAAACCTCACATCTACAAGAAATACATAGGTTAGCTAGAAATATACAAGACCTGCAACAAAAGTGTATATATAAAATCTTTTATATGTTGTTACATTTAAATCAATAGAAAAAAAATAACAACTCACGAATCTTTTAAAACCAAAGAGTAAAAGATAAAAGAGAGGTATGAAGAGTTGTGTGAACTACAAACTTTATAGATACTTACAAGCTATAATATATATAACCTGTAACCATTGGGTAAATATACTAGAGAACCAAGTGTAAATAATATGTAATTCTATTTGAGACTATGTTTATACAACTCTACAAGTGGGTACACAACCATTTCTAGGGTATTATTTCCTCATTTTTCTTTGATGGCTACCACCCACTCAAGTGGAGAAAAGACAACATCCTAGAAAAGTATCTAGTTGCAAACACCAAAAATGGGTGTTTTGTGTGAATTTTAATTTGAGAACATTATCTTTTTTACTTAGAGAACATATTTAATTTTCTTCTTTCAAGAAAAGTTTATTGTTTTTATGTTTTCGGTGAAATACACAATACCTAAAAGTTTAATTTTTAACAATGCATCTTAAATTCAATAAAATCAATATTAATGTACTCACAAGAATCTAATCCTTATCACAATTGACTATAAATTAATTCAATTAACCAATATAATTACATTATCAACAACTTAATACTTCATAACTAAAATTATCTAATTAAAATTTCATCATAAAGTCAATTGCATAATTATCTTTGAGTGTAAGAGACCTAAAAGGGTTCATATTCATTAGTAATCCATAATATTTCATTAGACCAAAACCACTTCTTAAACTATCCTTAAAACACATAACTTATAACCATAAACATCATATTCATTACATCAATTTACTTTATATGAGATATCACTACTGATATAAATTTATAGTTACTTATACAACATGATGAATATTTCATACTTCACAAGAATAAAATCAATTCCATCTACACAATTTAATAAAAAATAGTAAGCAATCTACACTATCCTAGGTAAGCCAAGTAATATCAAACAAATGAAATAATTTAGAAAATTTATATAGCTTAGGTATCATAAGAAAATTAAAAGATAAAATTAATCCATTTCTTAATAGATTGGAGATGATTTCATTATTTTTTTATTGTGTCCATAGTCTAATATGAGAAGTGGAAAAGTTCAAAACTATACCCTTTCAAAATATTTTTTAGACCTAGACTTACATATATGATAATGACCCAACTTCAAGTTTCCACTATATCATGATAATTATAGAAAAAATAGTATAATATGCTCCATTTTTAATAATTAGACTTTTACTGACATACCCATTTTATCATATCAAATAGATGGTATCTAAGTATCATGTATATTTATATATAGATTCGAATCTTACAAGGTTTTAAAAACTAAATACGTGTTATGTAATTTATTTCTAATAGAACAACCATGACCTCCCCCACTTTGGACCACAACTCAAAGAATAAAATGTACATCAATCCATCATAAGAATGTGTAATATGAGAAAGTTTCATCACCTTAAAGGTCATTTAATATTACAACAAATACTTTACCAACCCTATTCCATATTACCATAAAAGCAAATTCACATGCAAAAGACATCCAAAATTCTACAACAAGATTTATTAATAATGATAATATAAAGATCATGGGAACTTACCATTTACTAAAAATAACCTCGAAGAACTTATACTCATTAGTAGTCCACAATATCTTTTAAGAGAAAGCTCCATTTAAACTATTCACTAACTAAAAAATCCATAATCACTTATATTTCTCATTCAAGGACTTCATCATAAGTTTATGTTAATATTCAAAATTTGATACTATAATAAGAATTTATTACCTATTAAATTCATTCATCAATCGCTAAAGTTAATTAGGAATATTCTAATGTGTAATTAATATATTTCATAACCATCTCTAAAATAAAGATTATATCATAATTTCATAAAGGAATAATGTGCACTTATGCCAATTCTTAAGTCAATGACTATATTCATACTACCTATTTCATTTTACTCTTAAGGTGACCACATGCACTAAATATCATCCATGTTTCAAGTACATGTTTCGAGTATACAACTCTATTAGTGATGACATTATCAACCTTAGGTTTATAGCCCCTTCATTCCATGAAACATATGTTTCTTACTCTATGTATAAAATATGAATCAAATCAAGTCCATGTGCCTTAATTATACTTTAAGTTATGCAATAAAGTGTTTAACTCCACTACCTTCTTAATCCTTTAACAAGATCATTATGGAATAGTACCTTAAGTGATACAAATGGGAGTAATTTTATTAATCATAAACTAGAGATCCACATAAATATTTCAACTAAAAGGTGAACTCACAAGGTTACCTTGATAGCATAGTTCTAATATGTTTTATAGTCTATTTAAAATATTTAACATAACTTTAGTATAATTCCACATAAATTATAAATAGAAGATATATCAAATTATATTTAAACTTATAAATAAATTACACATTATCAACCAATCCAAACCTCATTAAAATATAATTTAAAAGTTCGTATATGAATTATGAATCAATATAAATTTCCTAGAAACTAAAGATTAAAATGTAAATCATGTATCCAAATATTAAATACAAAAATTTATCTCTATAAAATTAATCAAACAAAATATTTGAGCGATTCACTTAGCTCCCACTTCCTAAAAAAAATAGATTTCCCAATGCATAGATCCCTTCCTACAAAAAATAGAGTTTCTAATACATGGAGCAATTATATATAAGCTCCTAATAGACACAACAAACTTCTTGTCTTATGAAATTCCTAACAACGATCCCAACTCTACCCAATAACATGGTTCAATTAGCTTCTATCTACCTTATAGACCTAAAATGATCTACTCTAATATCTATTATTGCATAAAGCCTAAGATCCAAGCTATGAATTAACTTCCATATATGTAACGCCCCACCACGCAACCCTAGGGGAAGTTGCAATTAACTACACAAACAAACTATTTTTTTTTTTAAAGCATAATTAACATGCAATGTTCACTACCCATTACCAACAACCCCTAAGGTTACGAGAGTGAGTTTACTTAAAACCCAAACAAGAAACATGAATTGAAACCATAACATTTAATTACTTAATAAATTAAATACACATACATTTCATACATGATAAATTACATCAAAGCATAAGAGATACTACTTGATTTCAGATAACAATAAGTTTACAATAAGATTACAACTCTCATTCCCCAAATGAAGTAAATCCAATAAGCATGGTTACAAATTACAACATCCACCTTGATAACAAATGAGGGGTAATAAAATAAAATATCAACTATTTTGAATAAAGCATGAAAGAATCTGGATCCCACGAGCTCTCCAACTGGAAATCTCATCCACACGAACAAGAAGACGACCCAACGGATTAAGGTGCATGTTCCACCCAACCATGTGATACTCGAAGGCTCACCCCTCGTGCTAGGAGATAGTAACAAGGATTCCTAGACAAGACCATCTACCTCTAGACATAGGCTATTAATAACTGAACTGAATTAAATACAAGTACAACATCACATAACACAAAGGTTACAATGCTTCCAGAGTTAAATAATCATTTGCATCATTGATACAAACATACTGTTGACTTAGGAGAAGTGTCATCACAATGTCACATGGGATATCCTGGTAAGTCTTCCTAGGTCTCGGCCCCCATCTCAGGATATCCTAGAAACCTCTAACGACTCTCGGGCCCTCATGCAAACCAATGCAGAATTAGTTATCTCTCGTAAAGACGAGATAACAATATTGCCATTCTAGGCCTTCTCATCCCATCCCAAGTCTATACAAGCCCTTGCGTCCATGAGCGAGGAAAAATTAATCTTGTTAAGTGTTTGATACAACCTAAACTCTAATAAGTTTATTTATATTATCACTGGATTAACTAACTTACAAAGAGTTACCTTGACACCACTTTGTGTGTCGACCCTCATTGCAAGCCACTCCTCTAAGACAACACGTGAAATAGCTCCACACCCAAGGGTACACAAGTGCGACCTAAGGAGAATGACTCCCTATCCATGACATAAAGTCCACACATCCCGTTCATGATAACAGGGTATCTAACTGGATCCAACAAGAAGCACTACCCAAGGCAAAACAAAGGTTGACTAACACATTACAACAACCCTTGATATCAAAAGAAAACCCAATCTGGAAGACTTGCATATATAACATAAAACTCTATTTTCCCAACATCACGAAAGAGGGAGATTTCATAACGGAAAGATAAAATAGGCAAATTATTATCCTACTTTAGGATTTCCTAAATCCAAGCAAGGCGATAACATATTGCATGTAATCAAATAAAATAATTAACATTATTTGCAACTACTCAAAGGTAATTAAAATTTCAATTGCAATATTGAGGAATTTAAAGCTAATAATTTAACTCCCTGTTTCTCCAATTACACATAATAATAAAAATCAACTTTTCAAATAAAGTCATTTATTATAAAGTCCATTTTATTTCAATCTATGATAATAGAATAATCATTTTAAAATTCATATATTTAAATATTATTTAAATATATATTTAAATATTATTTAAATATATATTTAAAAAAAAACATTTTATATTTCAACTAATTAAAAATAAATCCCTATTATTTAAAATATAATATATGTTTATTATATATATATTATATATAATATATGTTTATTATATATATTTAAATAATAATAAAAATATTTATTTAAATTATAATATTATATATATAATATATACATATATAAAATATAAATATTATATAGTATATATAATATAAAATAAAATTAATAAATAAAATAAAACAAAATTAAAAATTTGAAAAAAATGAATTTCTTTTTCCTAGCCCCACGGGCCCCCAAAGGGAGAGGGGATGCAGCCAAAGGCTACGCCCAGCCTCCCTGTGAAGGCTAGTGTTGCTTCCCCCACAGGCTGTGGGGAGCACTGCCACAACAGCGCCCTCCCTGGGGTGGTTGTGTGCAGCCATGGCTGCGGCCCCCCACACATACCCAATAATAAATTTTGATTTATATTTTATTTTCAATAAAATAAATAAAATCACCCTCCCTTGTTGCACAGAAAAAAATTGTGTAAATTTTTTTTATAAAAACAGAAAAATTTCCCATCCTGAAGAAAAAAAAAATCATAATTAAATATAACATATATAAATATATATATATATATTTCCATTGATTTACAGTCAAATTGTGCAAATTTTCTACATAAATTTTTTAGTACTATATATATATATATATATTTCCATTGATTTACAGTCAAATTGTGCAAATTTTCTACATAAATTTTTTAGTACAACTAATTTTCAAACCCAATTTCCTGGTTCCAATTTCAAATTTAATATGAATCATTTCAATTCCCAATAGATGTTTTCTAATTTCATTTTTCTTTCTTTCCATTTTTCTATTGATGAATTTGAAAATTTTAGTTGCAAATTTTGATTTTCTACAAACAATCTAAATTTCTTCAAGATTTCAACTGGGTTTTCAAGAATGATTGCAACAAGTTTTCAAAACAAAAAATACAATATTTTCAAAATAATAAAAGAAACAAGAAAAACCTGTTTGAAGCTTGAAGGAGAATTTGGTGTTGAGTTATAATTTCAATTCTTTCAAAAAAACCTTTTCAAATCTTCACTCCAATCCCAAGTGCATCCACAGCAAGAGAAAATCCTTTTCTTCTTCCTCACAGCCAAATTTTCAAGAATGAAATCCTCCCCTATTTTTCCCCAAATTGGGTCAATATATCCTAAAAATATCCCATCCACCATAGTTATTGCTCCTCTATATTATTTTGGAGAATTTTTTTTTTTAAAAAATTTAAAACAAACAAATTTCTTTCAATATGACTTTATTTCTTTATTTCATTTTTTAAAATTTCTATTTCAAAAGGAGTTTGGATGCTTTTAACATTTTCATTTCCAAAAAAAATCTAACTTTAAAATTTTCTTTTCAAAAACTTTAACACTTTTTAAAAAAAAATTAATTTCAAAAAAAATTTAACAATTATAATTTCCAAAATGAACAACTTGATTTAATTCCACACAATTAATTTAAATAATCCATAAAATAATTGTAATCCAAGATTATATTATTTTATTAATTAAATTAAATTAATTAATAAATTAAGTAACATTTCTAACACTACAACTAGATTTATTTAATAACATCTGAAATACAACAAAGCCATTTATTTACCTTTTTCAACTTGAAATTAAATAAATCAAGGAGAGATGAACAACAAATAAGCAACTTAACCCGACTAAAATCCGATGACACACTATGACTAGGGTGATGACTTGGCACGGGAAACCTAGCTACTATCTCCCAATCGAATACCGTTGGCCAATGGACACACTCAAACCTAAGAAATCAGGTGGAGTCGATGTCCTGTACCTATCAACTTGCGAACAAAGAGCACATCGAACATGCATATATATATGATATAATAAAACAAACTATGAAGAGGAAATCTTGGAATCGCATGGCGCTCGCAAGCAAGTGATACAATCTCATCCCCTTCACCAATACAGACTTACTAACTGACGAGTCTAACATCAATAATATAATCAAAAGCATAAAGCATCATTAATTAAATATCTGTTAGGCTAACTCAAAGCATACCATAATGATAACATCAGAGTAAAATACCATCACATCAAAATATAACATTCGTATTGCTTAACAGTTTATGATAAAATAGAACCAAGTACCATGGGCAAAGTATAATAGAAAAAATATAACAAAGAGAAACACTGTACGATCAAAAGAGCCAAAATGGAGGGGTGCTACAATATACCTTATAAACCTAAAATGATTAAACTAATATCATTGATCATAGAAACCATAAAATTCAACTAGTAAATGAAGTATGAAAGATCATAAAAACCTAAATTCCATTCAATAAATTATAATACCTACTACTACTTAATCCCTATACCCCAAATGCTAGACCCTAATAGTTAAGCTCCATAGGATTTTCATAAACACAATTTATAATGAAAAAACCTTAGAAAATAAGGTCAAGATATTAAAACCTAAGTTCTAGATATTAGTTCCATATGAATAAAACAGGCACCTCCTTGAACTCTTAAGACTCAAAAGATAGATGTTACGATACTCAACCCTTCAACCCTTCAAGGTTTACCATCATGATTCCAAGACTACCTTACTTCTAATCCCAAAAAATTATTTTAGCTCCCAATTATGAAAGATACTCATTTCAAAACCTTGGATCTTATCATGGAAATTTAAGGAATAAATAATATTAATCAAAATAACATGGTGAATTTATCAAGTGAATGAAATGTTTAACTATTTTTAAAAATTATTAAAATACATATATACTCAAGGAAAGCAATGGATGTAGGTTATTCATAGCATAGATATGTCAGAATGTCTTAGGAAGCTTTCAAGAAAATAAAATTTACAAGTGTAAGTAGACATGCATGAAAAATATGAAGGTAGATAAGGGTCACACAAACTATTAGACAAGTCACCTCAAACATATATATACTCATGGAATACCATCATTGCAAGATATGTTCCACCCAAAATGTGAAACCCTTCCTTTTCACGTGATCTTGTTCACTCCATGTGTCCTTGATGATATTATGCTTCTTGTTCGATATAGTATATTATTCTATTGAACATAATACATGAGTTATCATGTTCTAAGTTTCATATTTACTATATCCCCTAATGTTATCATGACCCACTCTATATATTTTCATTTGTTTGTTGGTTCGACATTATTTATAAGATCTTTATGGATGACAGTTATTTCCTATGCATAGATGATATTCTTATACTCTTATGGTTGTTTTGATTATCATGGATATTGCTAGATGATGGATTTGTATTATTGATTAGATGGAGTTATTATTTTATTACAATGAGTGGATATGAGAGTAGATATTATGTAGATGAGAAATTGTAATGTCCCCATTTTGTGAGCATTAGAGTTTGGTGGATTTAGCCTATTCTTGACCCTTGTAGGCTAATATGTCTAGATAGAGGGTCCTTTGTGGCAGTTACTTGGTGATTATAGACATTACTCTTCAGCTAGATTTAGGTTTTAGCCTTTGCACAAGTTATTTGACTCAATTTCACATACTTACAATTTATAGTAAGTCACTGTTCAGAGTTTGTATTTTTAGATAGGCATCCAATCACATGAAGAATAGGGAGAGTCAACTCCTGGGTCAGACGGCATGGAAATTAGACAAGCATATCATGAGATATTAAATTTTAAGTGACTTAAGTGGTTTATTTAATATTTTAATATTATTATAAAGTTATAAAGTAACTTTATAATAATAAAGTCACTTTAATATTATAAAGTGTGTTAAGTGAATAATTTAATCTAGGAATATGTCTTTTATCCCACATTGGCCAGGAAGGTGTTTGAGCTCTCCTAACGAAAGAATAAAAAGAGACTTAAGAGCTCATTCTCTATATCTAGTTGATGAATATTGTTTGATTGAATTTTATTGTGGAGCCTAGGGCTTTCACAGTTTTCTTCTTTGATCATAGGAAATGAAAACTTCCTATTGATAGCATAACTAAGGGAGTGAAATATCTCTTGAAGGGTTGCAATTGAGGAGAGGATAATTCAGTCATTTCATTTGTGCAAATTGGTGAAGTTTCACAAGGGCTTTAAAGATTATTACTTGTATATTAGAATTTTTGTTAGCTGCTACAGTGGCGTGAACATTGATCTACTACAGTCACTTGGTGCATCATTCAAAGCATTCTCAGCCTAGGCGTGAACTCTCTAGTGCTTAGAAAGCATCCTTTGCTTGCTGCAATTAATCTCATATTTGTATATGGTCATAATACCTGAAGATATTCATTTCTAGACTGTTGTACACATTTTAGACCTAAGAAAACTTCCAAGTCAGGGTTTTACATATATTCTCATCTATGCTAAATGTACATTTCTACATAGATTATTGGTAAGGAATTATAATTATAAGTTGAAGTGAATTTATGAGTGCTTCTAGTTGTAAAGCAGTTTATAATATCTGTCTTATCTAAAAATACATAAGTCTATTGGTTACATTTGAAAATATCACTATATATTAGACCTTTGGCATTAATTCTAGAATTGATTAATATTGTAATAGATACCAACAAGAGATACTTGAATATTAGTGTTCACCTGACTGCAATCTGATTTTAGGTGAAATGTTTAAGGGTATTTTGATGTAGGTCATTTTTGAGCATTTTGTATAAACAAACCAGCCATCTTATTACTCAGAACTTGTTACAAAAGGGATGTCATGTAGCATATATTATTGCACATTTTGAAACCTTAGTCTATGTTGTTATATCTGAGCTTTGTGGATGAATGTAATGATAATATTTTTGTTACAGTCCACTAAGCATAGCTTGTGATCTACATGCTTATTGTCATTCATTCTAAGTCAAATACTCTTATATTTGAACATCATTCATAATCAGTTTGGGCCTATGCAAGTCTTCAGTTGTCACTGTGCATTGAGTTTAAGTGGTTTCTAGATTCACATATTCATTTCATTTGAATATTATTATCTTGTGCAATGCAATGATTTAAGTTTGATAAAATGGTACATCAATCAAACTAAATTGATTGAGAAAAAATTGTGTTAGCAAGTGTCCACTTGGGGTTGTACATCACAATGGTATTAGAGACATGATCTTTCCATCTTGTGAGGTTCATGAGGACAATATTGGAGAAAAGAATTCAATGCATGATCTCTTGACAGAGCTCATGTAGGCCATTTAGGACTATGACAAAAGTGCGACTAGGCTTTTTGATTCTTTGTTTGCAAAGAAAAAGAAATCAAGCACTAATGCCAATATAGGTGTAGTTGATACAGATGGGATGAGTACATTGGTTGAGAGCTACAAAGAACCACATGTTGCACCAGGTTCTCTTGATGTTAGTCCCATGACAAGTGATGTAGGGCTGATTATTGTTAGCTCTTGTGACATAGTAGTCGATTCACCAGATATTTGTGTGAAAACTCACGACACTACTCCATCTTCTTCAAAGGAGATATGCAAAGCATCATCTAGCAAAGAGATTGGTTCACATGTTGATTTGTTTCCCTCCCTTGGAAGAAAATTAGTCATTTCATCCCATGCAGCTGATTATGATCGATAGTTTATTGGGCCAATTCAAGAGTATGATTCAATTTATTGTTCCAAGGACTCGAAGATGGATGATTCCAACCAAAACAAATTGATTGTGCAATTTGTGAATAATCCATTATTTGAGTTTGATGGTGGATTGATCTATGATAATCCACTCTTTGAGTTGGAAGCCGATCACATTTCTGATACTAGTTCAGAGTTGGGTGATAATCGCAATGTTTGGGATCTTTCCTGTGCATCGAAACTCCAAACAGGGCTCACAGAGGAGTTTAATAGGGTGTACATGGTGAGGAGTGCTTACAGCTTTTTCTTTAATCCACCTGTACATGATTTGTATTCGATGCACAATTCTTATGCACAAGGTGATTCTCTTGGTGTAGTCAAGGGGAGTAACTCATTACTATGTGTAGAGTCACCATCTTTAGAAGATTGGACTAGAGGTTGGAGGTACCTGACTCAGTTGTTAGCAGGTGATTACTTGTAGGGACAATAGTCAATTATCCATCATGTTGATATGTATTCGATAGGGTTTGCTACTTTAATGTCATAGGGATTTTATACGGATACATGGTTACAAATTGATTATGGTGTTAGTGGACATGATAGTTTGGTTAGTTATCACATCCATGGGAATTTAGTAGGAGTTGTAGAGAGATATTGTGTTACAAATGCTTCCATATATTTTTATCTCTATATGGTGAATGGATGTGGGGTTTGGTTGTTTTGGGATCTAGGTGGCAACAGGTTTGGCATAGTGTATTGGATGGGTCCCATTAGTTTGCTTCACCACTTCTGGCATGGTGAAGCTGAGATCAGATTACTGCAGAGGAAGTTAGAGGGTATTAGGCATGGCAGACTTCCACCCTAGGTTTGGGATCCAGGGATATTTTGCACAACTATGTTTATGTTGGTGCTACATGAGTCCATTAGAGATGTGTGGGACATTTCACAGTTCTTCTTTTGGACCACCCGAGGACTAGAGTGTGTTTGCAGTGGAGATTGCTTGGGGACAAGCAATTTCAGGGAGGGCGGATTGTAATATCCCCATTTTGCGAGCATCAGAGTTTGGTGGATTTAGCCTATTCCTGACCCTTGTAGGCTAATATGTATGGATAGAGGGCCCTTTCTGGTAGTTACTTGGTGATTAGAGACATTACTCTTTAGCTAGATTTATGTTTTAGCCTTTGCACAAGTTATTTGACTCAGTTTCACATACTATTTATAGTAAGTCACTATTCAGAGTTTCTATTTTTAGACGAGCATCTGATCACATGGAGAACAGGGAGAGTCAATTCCTGGCTCAGACGACATGGCAATTAGACAAGTATATCATGAGATATTAAAGTTTAAGTGACTTAAGTGATTTATTTAATATTTAAATATTCTTATAAAGTGTGTTAAGTGAATAATTTAATGTGGGAATATATATTTTATCCCACATTGGCTAGGAAGCTATTTGAGCTCTCCTAAGGAAAGAATAAAAAGAGACTTAAGAGCTCATTCTCAGTATCTAGTTGATAAATATTGTTTGATTGATTTTTATTGTGGAGCCTAGGGCTTTTGTAGTTTTCTTCTTTGACCATAGGAAATGAAAACTTCCTATTGATATCATAACTGAGGGAGTGAAATAGCTCTTGAAGGGTTGCAATTGAGGAGAGGATAATTCAGTCCTTTCATTTGTGCAAATTGGTGAAGTTTCACAAGGGTTTTGAAGATTATTGCTTGCATATCATAATTTTTGTTAGCTACTACAGTGGTGTGAACAGTGATCCGCTACAGTAACTTGGTGCATCATTCAAAGCATTCTCAGCCTAGGCGTGAACTCTCTAGTGCTTAGAATCCATTCTCTGCTTGTTGTAATTAATCTCAGATCTGTATATGGTCATAATACTTGAAGATATTCATTTCTAGACTATTGTACACATTTCAAACCTAAGCAAGCTTCTAGGTCAGGGTTTTACATATATTATCATCCATGCTAAATGTATATTTCTACATAGATTATCAGTAATGAATTATGAGTATAAGTTGAAGTGAATTTCTAAGTGCTTCTAGTTGTAAAGCAGTTTATAATCTCTATCTTATTTGAAAATGCATAAGTCTATTGGTTACATCTGAAAATATCACTATATATCAGACCTTTGGCATTAAGTCTAGAATTGATTAAGATTGCAATAGATACTAGCAAGAGATACTTGAATATTAGTGTTCACATGATTGCAATCTGATTTTGGGTGAAACATTTAAGGGTATTTTGTTGTAGGTCATTTCTGACCTTTTTTTATAAACAGACCAGCCATCTTATTACTTAGAACTTGTTGCAAAAGGGCTGCCATGTAGCATATATTATTGTACATTTTGAAACCTTAGTCTATATTGTTATATCTGAACTTTGTAGATGAATGTAATGATAATATTATTGTTACATTCCACTAAGCATAGCTTGTGATCTGCATGCTTATTGTCATTCATTCTGAGTCAAATACTCTTATATATAAACATCATTCATAATTAGTTTGGGCCTGTGCAAGTCTTCAGTTGTCACTATGCATTTATTTTAAGTGGTTTCCAGATTCACATATTCATTTCATTTGAATATTATTTTGTGCAATGCAATGATTTAAGTTTGATAAAATGGAACATCAATCAAACTAAATTGATTGAATAAAATTTGTGTTAGCAAGTGTCCACTTGGGGTGGTACATCACAGTGGTATTAGAGCCATGATATTTCCATTCTATGAGGTTCATGAAGATAAAGATTGGAGAAATGAAGTCAATACAGAATCTCTTGACAGAGCTCATGCAGGTCGTTCAACACTATGAAAAAAGTGCAACTGGGATTTTTGATTCTTTGTTTGCAAAGAAAAAGAAATCAAGCACTAATGCCAATACAGGTGCAATTGATACAAATGGGATGAGTGCATTGGTTGAGAGTTGCAGAGAACCACATGTTTCACCAGGTTCTCTTGAGGTTAGTCCCATGACAGGTGATGTAGGGCTAATTATTGTTAACTCTTGTGACATGGTAGTTGATTCACCAAAGAGTTGTGTGACAACTCATGCCACTACTCCATATTCTTCATAGGACATATGAAGAGCATCATCTAGTAGAGAGATTGGTTCACAGGTTGATTTGTTTCCTTCCCCTAGAATCAAATCATTCATTTCATCCCATGCAGCTGATTATGATCGACAGTTTATTGGGCCAATTTAGGAGTATGATACAATTTATTGTTCTAGGGACTCAGAGATGGATTATTCTAACTAGAACAAATTGATTGTGCAATTTGTGAATAATCTGTTATTTGAGTTTGATGGTGGATTGATCTATGATAATTCACTCTTTGAGTTGGAAGTCTATCACATTTCTAATACTAGTTCAGAGTTGGGCTATAATCACAATGTTTGGAATCTTTCTAGTGCATCAAAATTCCAAACAAGGCTCACAAAGGAGTTTAATAGGGTGTACACGGTAAGGAGTGCTTGCAACTTTTTCTTTGATCCACCTGTACATGATTTGTATTTGACACACAATTCTTGTGCACAGGGTGATTCTCTAGGTGCAGTCAAGGGGAGTAACTCATTACTGTGTGCAGAGTTACCATCTTCAAAAGATTGGACTAGAGGCTACAAGTACCTGACTCAATTGTTAGTAGGTGATTACTTGTAGGGACAACAGTCAGTTATCCATCATGTTGATATGTATCCAACATGGTTTCCTACTTTAATGTCATAGGGATTTTATACGAATACATGGTTATAGAGTGATTACAGTGTCAGTGGACATGATGGTTTGGTTAGTTATCACAACCATGGGAGTTTAGTAGGAGTTGTAGAGAGATATTGTGTTACAGACGCTTCAAAATATTTTATCTCTATATGGGGAATGGATGTGGGGTTTGGTTGTTTTGGGATCCAGGTGGCAATAGGTTTGGCACAATGTATCTGATGGGTCCCATTGGTTTGCCTCACCACTTCTGGCATGGTGAAGCTGAGATCATAGTAGCATAGAGGAAGTCGAAGGGTATTAGGCATGGTAGACTTCCACTCTAGGTTTGGGATCGGGGAATATTTTGTGCAACTATGTTTATGTTGGTGCTACAGGAATCCATTAGAGATGTGTGGGACATTACACAGTTCTTCTTTTGGACTACCTGAGGATTGGAGTGTCTTTGTAGTGGAGATTGCTTGGGGACAAGCAATTTCACGGAGGGAGGATTGTAATGTCCCCATTTTACAAGCATCAGAGTTTGGTGGATTTAGCCTATTCCTGACCCTTGTAGGCTAATATATTTAGATAGAGGGTCCTTTATGGCAGTTACTTGGTGATTAGAGACATTACTCTTCAGTTGGATTTAGGTTTTAGCCTTTGCACAAGTTATTTGACTCAGTTTCACATACTTACAATTTATAGTAAGTCATTGTTCAGAGTTGCTATTTTTAGACGGACATCCGATCACATGGAGAACAGGGAGAGTCGAATCCTAGCTCAGAGGACATGGAAATCAAACAAGTATATCATGAGATATTAAAGTTTAAGTTACTTAAGTGATTTATTTAATATTTTAATATTATTATAAAGTTATAAAGTAACTTTATAATAATAAAGTCACTTTAGTATTATAATGTTATAAAGTGAATAATTTAATGTGGGAATATATCTTTTATCCCACATTGGCCAGGAAGGTGTTTGAACTCTCCCAAGGAAAGAATAAAAAGAGACTTAAGAGCTCATTCTCGGTATCCAATTGATGAATATTGTTTGATTGATTTTTATTATGGAGCCTAGGGATTTCGTAGTTTTCTTCTTTGATCATAGGAAACAAAAACTTCCTATTGATAGCATAACTGAGGGAGTGAAATATCTCTTGAAGGGTTGCAATTAAGGAGAGGATAATTCAATCCTTTCATTTGTGCAAATTGGTGAAGTTTCACAAGGGTTTTGAAGATTATTACTTGCATATCAGAATTTTTGTTAGCTACTACAGTGGTGTGAATAGTGATCCGCTACAGTAACTTGGTGCATCATTCAAAGCATTCTTAGCCTAGGCGTGAGCTCTCTAGTGCTCATAATCCATTCTCTGCTTGTTGCAATTAATCTTAGATTTGTATATGGTCATAATACCTAAAGATATTCGTTTCCAGACTGCTATACACATTTCAGACCTAAGAAAACTTCCAGGTTGAGTTTTTACATATATTCTCATCCATGCTAAATGTATATTTCTACATAGATTATCAATAAGGAATTATGAGTATAAGTTGAAGTGAATTTCTAAGTGCTTCTAGTTGTAAAGTAGTTTATAATCTTTGTCTTATCTGAAAATGCATGTCTATTGGTTACATATGAAAATATCACTATATATCAGACCTTTGGCATTAAGTCTAGAATTGATTAATATTTTAATAGATACCAACAAGAGATACTTGAATATCAATGTTCACATGACTACAATCCGATTTTGGGTGAAACATTTAAGGGTATTTTGTTGTAGGTCATTTCTGAGCATTTTGTATAAACAAACCAGCCATCTTATTACTCAAAACTTCTTTCAAAAGGGTTGTCATGTAGCATATATTATTGCACATTTTGAAACCTTAGTCTATGTTGTTATATCTGAACTTTGTAGATGAATGTAATGATAATATTGTTGTTATAGTCCACTAAGCATAGCTTGTGATCTACATGCTTACTGTCGTTCATTCTAAGTCAAATACTCTTATATATGACCATCATTCATAATCAGTTTGGGCCTGTGCAAGTCTTCAGTTGTCACTGTGCATTGAGTTTAAGTTGTTTCCAGATTCACATATTCATTTCATTTGAATATTATTATCTTGTGCAATACAATGATTTAAGTTTGATAAAATGGTACATCAATCAAATTAAATTGATTGAGAAAAATTTTTGTTAGCATGTGTCCACTTGAGGTGGTACATCACAAAAATTAGATTATTTATTTGTTTATTTTTTGAAGAAGGTGTAAACACTTTTGACCCAAAGCTATGAACTAGTGAGGTCACAAATGAGGGACCTCAGCCCGACTTTAAGCATTCAACAATAACACCCCAATGGGTTTTTAACCTTGATTACAAGAAGAATGCCACAACAACTTAACCATCACACAATGCCACTATTGGCTAGAAATTAGATATGTTGATGGTTACTTGTGATGGTTATTAAATTTAAATGGTTTCCTAGTTTATTATTGTTTTTAGAATGTTATTTTAATTTATGATAGTTGCTTTGGTTTTTATTATTTGTGTTGTACTAACACCTTTTATTGAGTGAATAGGTGAATTTTTCTAATGATAGTGGGGGTCACAAAGCTACTTCTATTATTTTACCCTTGTAAAATATTGACCTTGTCTCATATACAGAAATAAGGTCATGTAATATGTTGTAAAATATTGTTTTATGTGTTGTGTGGTTGTGTGTATATTTGAGAGTTTATTTTATTAATCTTTTGAGTTAACTCTTAGTATGATTATGTATTTTATGATTTATATAGTTCTTTATGTGGTTTAAATTATGTTTTAATAGTCTAAAAAGTTTCCTAGGTGATAGACTTATTGGTTAGGGGTTATTTTATGTTAGAAAATACCATTATTAGTGTTTAGAACCCACTTAAGATTCTCATTCTTAAAAATGGCAAATTTTAGAGTTGGTTGGGTTGGTTAGGTGGTTAGGAGTGGTAGTTTACTTTCCTCTTTCTATTTATTCTTTATCCTTGAGTGGAGATGAGGCTTTTTCTCTTAGATTGTTCTTTTTTTCTCTTTTATGAATTTTATTTGGTAGAGGGAAATTCTAGGTGGGGGAAGAAAGAAAATAACATGATAGATGAAGGAAATATGGAAGAGAGGGCTTGGAGAGGGCCTTCATCAATTTGGATGACAAATCTCATGATAGGGTTTGTCCCTTTTGTAGATGTAGATACCCAAAATTTTCCTAGCCTACAAATAACACTTTTACACTAATTGTCATCTTTACCCTAATGATTAAATAATGTTCAATTATTTAATTATTATCTAATTCATATTCCACTATTAATTAAATCTCTATGTTATCTAAGTAATTCACTTTATCATTAATCTTTTTGATTGATTAAATAAATCCTATTTATTTAATTACATCTCTAAATTAGATTTATTCTTCTAAATTAATTAAATAAATATTATTTAAATAATTATCCACATTCATCCACTTTCTAAAAATTAAATAATTACTTTAATTATTTAATTATCTTATTTTCTCTCATCATTATCTACTCATTAATAATAAATTAAAAAAATATTTATTTATTTCCCACTTGCACATTCATTTAATAATTTATTTATTTAAATTAATTATTATCTCATGCATTTCCACCTCATTGTTAACAAACATCTCTTCTAGTTGACTAGGTAATCAATTCCACTTCTTTGATCAATGAAATCAATTCACTCTTGCTCAGTCTTAGTTAGTGAAGCAATCAAATCACTTAAATCCTTCATTCAAACAATTAACTGAAATCATGCAAGCAGTTGCAGTCAGTTAACTCTTCAACCAATTCCTCTGAATGATCCTCCACCCTTGATCTATTTAGTTCATCTTTCAATTTTGATCATCCATTCAAATCATTATTTTTTATAAAATAAACCCTCATTCCCATTCAAAAAGAACCAACATTCTTCAATGTTTTTTTATATTCATTATCATTTCCATATTTCATTGAGCTTGAAGCAATATAGTACATATTGTGAGGCCTACTATTTGATACACCTCATTTGATTGCATTTTGATTTGAGCATGTTGATACTTTATGTGGTTTAGACAATTTTGGGATGATCATGGACATTGGATTTTATGATGGTTTCTTGTTATGATACTGTTGTCAATAGATTTGCACCCTACTGAATGCAATATTTAGCAACCTACTGAAACATGGAAACCTCCTTCAGATGTTGGTGATCTGAGTGAAGGAGGAATCTCCAGAGTGAGCCAGTTCTCTGAATGATAAGTCCTATTCTAAAACTTCAGAGGAAAAGGGATAAAATGATGAACTGAAAATAAATATGAATCTAACTGATGATTGGCTTAAATCTTCTGACAGAAATTAGATCTTGCCACTCACAACAATTCCTTTACCACAAAAGTTCCTCCAATCTCACCAATACATGATTTCATCAATAATTCATATGAAGATTCAGAGGCATCAAATACAACATATAACCTGAAAACATGAAACCCTGTGCAGAAAACCTATAAAAGCAGGACATTAAGGCTTCAAATCTGAAAACACAAAGCATCAAACTGTTGTTACCAGTGAGACAAGAAAATGGAAAGAAGAACTCTGCTGTATTACTGAAACTGAAAGAGTGTCAATCTGCCAAAACTGAGTACAAAGGGTTCACAAACTCAAAAATGCATATGAGTAGGAACCGTAATCTGAACTGAGAAGGAGAGCTAAAAAACTGAGTCTATCAAAGACATCACTCTCAAGAAACCCTAATCCGAGCTCAGAAAAAATTTCAAGGAAAAAGGCTTCAAACTGTCTCAAAAACTGCATAAAAGCATAAAAAAGCATATGGCTTTTATGATGAACCTGTCGAGCCTCTAAAAATAGGTTGAATCTGCTTTAAAAGCCCAAAAAACACCTTATCTCTCCAAGATAAGACTCAAATCCGACCAAGAGAAGAAGTCAATAAAAATCTACTAAAAATAGCAAGAAATCATAAAACAATTTATAGGATATTGCTTTATGATTCTGCTTTACATGGTTGCATATTTTCACAATTTGTCTATTTTTTGCAATTAAAGATTAAAAATATTTTGCAAAAAAAAAAGAGAACTTCTTATCCCTTCATTACAATGCTTTGATTTTCTCAAAAAATCATAAAATACTAATGTATACCATTATCTTCTCATCAAAGCTTCAATTGATTTCTCTAAATTCAATTAAAAAACAAGGAACCCTAAATAAATAATCATCAAAACCTAACCCTAGGTCATAAGGTATTCACTATTACATTCACATTGTTTTCTCATAAAACAATAACATAATCCATATTCAAGCCTTCATAATTCACTAAGGCAAAAGAATAAGTCTTAAAGACTTAACATGTCAACCTAGTATAGGAATTTTCGGCCTCCCCACATATACCTTAGACTTCAGACTTTGATTAAAATATGATGCAAAGCCACTCATTCGAATTTCTCCATGTGTTTTGACCAAAAATTCTGGATGATGATAAGGTCGAATTAGGGTTTCAACAAAACAAAGTCAAACCCTAATAATCACTTCATTTTGCACTCTCCACTTTGAAGGAAAAGAGCTCTGGCTGAAATGAACGCCGCCATGATTGAGTTGAATCTGAGCTTGTGTGCTTTGAGAATCTCTAGTTCTGCCCTCTCACAGTCGAAACTCCATCTGGGTAAGCTTGTTCTTTAGAGCATTGAAGTTCTTTACTCCCTTCAACAAATAAAAAAGGCCACTAAGGCCGCGGACTGTCATGCTTCTTCCTAACATCTCCTTTCTTGGTCTTCCTCCTATGAGCTCGAGTTCCATTTGAAAGCTCTATGAGAGAGCTCGTGGGTTATTGCTTTTGCTTCCTATTCACAAGGTAAGCTTCTTGTCATAGTTTCATGGCTTCTCATTCATGTTCATTATGGCCTTAAGGCCGCGGTTAATACAATTTCTAATGCCTCCTCTTTGCATTTTCTATGCTCATATTTACTATTTTTGTGTTCCATTCCCACTATGAGAGCTCAACTATTCTTTAAGAGCTTGAAATCTTGGTTTCTGGACTCTCTTTGGAGCTCTTGGCCACGGCTATGCATACTCTCCTCAGATATGGATTGGTAATATTTTTCCCTTAAGCTCAGATCTCTTCTTTACTCTTCAAAAAACTAAAGAATCTCTCTTTTATTTTATGAATTTCTGGCCATGTTCAGGCCGCACCAGATGTGTATTATAAAAAGCACTGTTAGAAGTTTTGGGCTCGACCCAAAATAGAAAATCCATCTTCTTGTATATCTGAAGACATATCCGCTTGTGGGTATCATGGGAATTCGAATAAATTTGTATTTTCTCCATTCTGAAGCTCGACTCACCATAGAAAATTGGCATTTTCGTGTCTTTTGCTATTTTATGCAAAAACCCCACGTGGGTTATCACTGCAACTGCACTTTCTATATTTTGAATGCAAAACCCAGAAAATGGGTACTTGAGACTCAAAACTGCATATTCATTTGTATGATTCAATTCATATGGGTTCAACCCAAATGACCAATGATCTATTTTCGGACTTCTGAAACAAGATAATGACATGGGTATTTGTATATTTCGCAGAAAATGTATTTATTCTGATTTCTCTTCAGAGCTCAACTACCAGTTCTTTGCATTTATTCTTGTTATTTACTTAACAAACCCTCTCATGGTTATCACTGGAAATGTAAAACTTCATGGTTTTATGCATTTATTTATTTTATGTAAAAACCCATATGGGTTAGTTCTGAAAGTTACAATTTCTGCTATTTAAAACCAAATCATCATGCAGGTACCTTGTTTGTTGTATCATTTACTTTCAAAATCAAAACTCCTGTGAAAGAAATAAAAATCTGTGCATTTATCTACATTCAGCTTATGGGATCGACCCAAATGACCAGTGGTCTCTACTTTTTGTTGGCATTTCTGTGTCTTTTAATTTCCTCCATATAAATGCTTGACACTTAGAAGAGAAAATAGCATTGTCTGAAAGCTCCCATATGACAAAATACCTAACTTGTTGTTCTAAAAAAACACACCCATATGGGTAAATTGGAAATGCTGAAAGTCTAATTCACATGGTATTCTACCTTCTTTAGCTTTCTTCACATGGAAATATTGTAGAAATTTCGTCTTTAACAAGACCTTCTCTTGGATATTGAATGAAAATTGATACTCTACTTTGAAAATCTGTCCAAAACGAAAACTCCCATGGTGAGCTGGAAACACATCTTTTTACCTTTAATACTCTCATGCAACTTAGCTCGACCACCATGGTTTCTTTTGCACTTTCAGTTACAAAACTCATACTTGGAATTTGTTATTAAAATTGGGTTTTGTAATGCCTGAAAATGAAACAAGCTTTTGCACAATAGACAACAAGGAAGATTAGTAGATTAAAAGCACACATGCAATACAATACTAGATCTAGAATGCAAATTCATACGTTAAGCAACAAAGAACATGGGAAAGTAAAAACGTAATTAAAACTAGAACAATCTCACCAATTCCAAACGTATTTCCATGATTCATTTCGATTGCCCTTCTCCATTTTGCTTGTGTAGTATAATTCCCTCATATTTTCAAGTTCGTGCAAGTATAGCCTAAGATAGTGATTAGCAAAATATCGAAGATTCAAGACAAAAGTGCTCTCAAAAGTCAAGATTTCGTGAGAGAGATTGGAATGAAGAATGAAAAATCAATTTATAGAAAATCGATTATTCGAACGACAGGTCAAGATTGAAAGACCAATAGACGGTTGAGATCGACAGATTAGACATGCATTCTGTTAACTGATAGAAATGACATAAGTGATTCGAATTAGAAAATAGAATTAAAGATTAAATAAATGATTTAATCTTCAGTTCGGCATAAGAAATATCTTTGCATGACAAAGATGAAGATTGATTAAAGCAACTCTCTGTTTGTTGCACGCACAACACTTAATTAATTAAATAATAATATTTAATTAATATGCATGTGCACGCAAACGAGTTAGAACTGGACGATTGAATGGTTAGACGAGGAGATTACTCGAGACAGCCACTCAGACATCAAGTGAAGAGTTAACTGGCGATTAAAATAGATGTTGAGTCGAGTAAAAGTGAATACTTAGATAACTCACATAATTATCTAAAATATAGAGGAATGTGTTAAAATAGAATGAATGAATTAAATAATTCATTTAATTCAAGACTCGATATTTGAAGAATAATTAAATAAGTAATATTTATTTAATTAAATGATGAAGGGGATTTTAAATGAATAATTAAATAAATAATGAATTTATTTAATTATAGTTGAAATATGATAAAGAATAAATTAAATAAGAATTTATTTAATTTTAATTTGACAAGACGGATAAGGTTAATTAGTAACATAATTAAATAACAAGCGTTTATTTAATTAATAGAAGAAATAAAGAAAAGTGAATTAATTAAATAATTGAAATTATTTAATTAATAGAAGAATTAATGTTAAGATGTATAATTAAATAATTGACATTATTTAATCATGACCATGAATAATACGAATTATGCAGAATATGGAAGTCGCAGGCTTAAACCAGATTTCGGTGTCTACATTTGCCCCTCTTTGATACACTGTCGTTTAGGCGTTGTGTCAAAGAAAGTCGATGAAAATATGCCCCAGTCATGCTCCAGATTTAAACTGGTGAAGGTATGCCCCCTCGGGAAAATTGACAAATTTTCGAAATGTTTAGAAAAATTTGGAAATGCGCCCGATTAGTCCAGTAAATAGGCAGAAATGTAATGCAGTTAACGGAATTGGTTTCGGAAATGGGAGGGATGGGTACGGGATGATAGAAAATGGAAATTTACATGGCCAGTAGGAAAGAAATGCCACCTAAGCCCTAGGTATATATTGGAATTGGGGTGAAAAACTATTCATTTGCACCCACCTAGCTTAGAGATTTCAAAATTTGCTCTGACTTTCAGCGAGGATGTCTCCAGTTCCAGCGACCCATCATCGTGCATACAGGATCCGGACGTTCCAGAGACCAGCCAGCGCGGACCCCCCGGTATGGACCTAAAACTTACCTTTTGAAAATTTTTAATTTGCGTGTATTTTAAGATATTTATTACATTTTAAGTTCTGCGTCACTTTTTATTTTTGCACCGCATTTGATGCGCGAACGACGCATGTGTTCACAAAAAGCCGCATTTGAATTTTAACGCCGGCCGGCTAGCTTGGGTTTTAGCGAATCAACGCATGTGTTTATTTTGTTACGCATTTGATATTTTGCAACGCATGTGCATATTCATAAACGCATTTGTTTATTTTGATACGCATGTGATTTCCTGAAACGCATATGGATAGCTATAGCCGCATTTGCTTATTTAGAAACGCATTTGAGATTATGCAATGCAAATGATAGGTTTGTGATGCATTTGATTTTTATTAACCGCATTTGATTAATAATTATGCACATGTAATTTTTGAACCGCATTTGTGGAAAAGCGACGCATGTGTAAAAAAAATGACGTATTTGAAAAATAACGACGCATTTGCATTTTATGTTAAAACAGTCATTTTTCACTAGAATAGATGATTCAGGCTGACATGAGGCATGTTGATGCAGGTTGTACTTGACCTTATCTATACACGTGAGTCGAGACCCATGACGTTTCGATTCAGAGACAGCCTACGGCCGGCCGAGCGATGGACTCTATGGAATTTGGGTTTGTTGCACGTGACCGATATGCCCCAGATTAGGGCAAATCGGGGATTGCTGACAACACTATGTGAGCGGTGGCACTCAGAGACATCGTCGTTCCATCTTCTGACTGGTGAGGCTACAGTGACTCTAGAGGATGTTTATAGGATACTGAGACTGCCGATTAGAGGCACACGGGTAGTCTATGATACCCAGAGGGGTATAGCTGAGATGTGCAGATACTACCCCCACACTGACGTTAGACAGCTAGGGGTGGATGATTATGAGATTAGATGGCAGACATTGGCTCAGAGGTATAGACAGTTAGACTGTCTAGTAGCGACCTTGATAGGCGGTATAGTACTGCCTAACCGCCGAGGACATGGATTCCCTGTGGGATGGGGGGAGATGTTAGTGGGCATGCTTGAGTGCCGAGTCGTATATGCTTGGGGTTCGTGTGTGCTAGGGATGTTATACTTCCACTTGCATGACATTGCCTATAGAGAGGCACAGTCTATGAGCTGCGGTACCACGCTTCTGATGGTTTGGGCGTGGGAGCATATCGCCATTTTCAGACCGCCTGTTACAGTTGATGTACCTCATGGAGCGCCATACGCCTTCCGTTATGCGGGGGCTACCACACAGCACCATATTGGGGACACAGGATATTTCAGACACGCGATAGATTTGATGCAGGAGTTCACATGGAGACCGTACCTGGGCTGCGAGGTATGGTCAGATGAGGACGAGCACCTGCCATATTGTAGACAGACACAGTATCTAGTGGGACAGATAGTGTCCCATATGCACATTATAGAGTGGCAGTTGCCGGACCGGGTCCTGACACAGTATGGAGAGGTACAGGATGTACCTCGAGGGAGAGCAGAGTTTTCTCGGTCTTCACGAGAGGTCCTATTATGGGGGCCAGAGATTCCAGTCGCCACTGCAGAGGCGGATATTGATGGATTACAGGCACAGCCATGGGGATGGAGGGGTGGACCAGCAGATCCAGGGATGACCCCAGCTTATGATCAGTGGTGGGCATTGCACAGGCCGATTCCCTTGACAGATCCAGGGCAGCCAACACGGTAGAGCAACGTGGTACAGGTCCCAGAGGCAGACGAGGCAGAGGAGGTGGTCGAGGAGGCAGAGGTGGCCGAGGTGATGGTGGGGATGATGGCAGAGGTGGCCGACGTGGAGGTAGGAGAGGGAGGCGTGGTCGACGGGGACGAGGACCAGCCTTGTCACCGATCCGAGAGGAGAGAGGAGGAGAGGAGGATGTGGCCATGCTAGATGTGGCCAGAGGTGGCGAGGAGGAGCAGCCGGCAGAGGCAGTTATCCCAGACATCCCTGACATCCCAGTAGAGGCAGAGGTAGGTGCCGAGGAGGCCGTTGCAGAGGAGGTCGTTGGAGAGGAGGCAGTTGGTGAGGAGGCATGGGAGAGGAGGCAGAGATCGATGCCCTTGGATTGCTAGGTGCCTACCAGGAGGATGATGAGGAGGAGGATGATCATGAGAGAGAGATCAGGGATCAGATCCTAGAGGAGATGGACGAGGAGGAGGATGGGCGAGATAGGGTCCGTCAGGATGAGACAGAGGCAGAGGTGCCCGACACTGATATATTACGAGCCCAGGTTGCCTCCTTGGAGGAGCAGATGAGGGTGTTGATAGGGAGAGAGATACCTCAGGGTGGAGAGAGACAGAGCCTTGATGGAGAGGGATCAGGAGTAGCCCGGCGGCAGGAGACGGAGCAGAGATTCACAGAGCTCAGGTCATTATGTACAGGACCATCAGCAGCATTTGCCAGAGAGTTGGTCAGAGCCAGCGAGAGGGAGAGATACTACCAAGACTTGTATGAGGCAGCGGTTCCCCTAGAGAGACGGGCTCCCAGTTTCTCAGCGGCACAGAGTAGTAGGTCCCAGACCAGGACCCACACACGGACAGTGAGCATAGAGGGAGTGGATCAGCCACGTAGAGCAGGGCCCTATGACAGACCTCCCACAGCTCCGAGATCAGCCGGTTCTCAGCATCAGTCTCCCACACACTCCCGACATGATGGCAGTGGCAGTTCAGGATAGAGATACAGTTTTGAGGTCCATTTGAGACATTGTATTTTGATCCGATAGCCTGCGGGCTTCCATGTATTTATGATACATTATGACATTGTGATGTGACACATATGAGCAATATATATATATGATTTTGGCGGCGATTCTCATGATATGCATTTGTATTTATTGATTATGCAGTCTTGATTTATACATGTGATGTTTATATGATATGCTTATGTGATGGATGATTGTATGTTTTGTATGATTCTATATGATTATTTGTCTATTATGCCATGATAATCTAAATGTGAAACATGCCTATATGTATGTATGTTTCTAACATGTATGTGGATGCAGGATGATGTACACCGTTTTGTGTCACAGGATGTCGTCATAATGCAAGAAAGAAGAACTGTTAATGCGGAAAGAAAGATCGACACAGAAGGAGAAGACAGAAGATAGATGTTAGTGTTAGGAATCTTCGATATTTTACCATATCACAAAAGGTATTGCACTTTATCATCATTGGGCGGGACTAATACAAATGGAGACAAACACCAGGATATGACATAAATCAAGGTGTGCAAGGTCATCCACTTGCTAATAACAGACAGTCGCAGACAAGGATTGTCATTAACTCATACTAAAGGCACAAGTTGCCCCAGTCTTTTTGTCAGGACAAACCACAGACAACAATCAAAAGAAAAAGACGGGTCATGAGACGTCATCGCTCCTCTAAATCCTTCATGGGACATCCTTGAGGAAACTAACAGTTAGACATGACATCATTGCTTCTCTAAATCCTTCATGGGACATCCTTGAGAAAGCTAGTAACATGAATCCAGTCATCAATCAAGATAAATGATAAGATAAATAAGCCATAAAGTCAAAAAGCCAGTAAAATGTTTGCCAAGACATGATTTGTTTGTTTGATTTGTTTGATTGATAGAGCCGGATTGCAGGAGATACACATACCGGATAAGACTTTGAGTCTGGTTTCGATGTTATGACTATCTGTATAAGGCATGACAAAGCCTGGTTTCAGAAAGACATGTATCGTATAAGACGTTGAGTCAGATGCCATTGATGTGATAACCTATGTAAGGCTATGTTTGATTGTTTGACCTTGTCGATTATGCAGGAAGGACTCATCCTGAATAAGACATAGGTTGATTGTTTTGATAACGTCTGTTGCCAAGAAGGACACATCCTGTAGCAGACTGTAGTTGATCTGTTTTGATTGTTTTGTTTGACAAGTTGTTTGATTTGACTCAGAGACATTGCTGACTTGTTCACCAGAGTAATGCATGACTTGATATGACGCGTTGTCAATTGACTATGTGTGATGACAAACCCTAAAGGACTGACCTAGTGTGGCCTCGGGGGCTCATCGTGTGATGGCCTTGCCTACGTTGTACACGCAGAGACCTCGTAGTTCGACTTGACTGTGACCGACAAGACTGACTACAAATAGAAGATGTGTGTGAAAGTGAATGTGACGAACCCTAATGGACTGACCTAGTGCGGCCTCGGGGGCTCATCGTGTGATGGCCTTGCCTACGTTGTACACGCAGAGACCTCGTAGTTCGACTCAACCAATGACCTTGTCATATAGACATATGGATTGACTCATGAATTTATACAGACAAACCTAAACTGACTGACCTAATGCCTCGGGGGCACATCGGCAAATGGCCTTGCCTACGTCAAGTCGCAGAAGCAACGTAGTTCGACAAACGACAAAGACTGACAAACGCGACTGACTCTGACTTTGTTTTTGGATTTTTGAAATGTTTTGATGTTTTCTCAGGTCATTTTGCGATGTTCGTGGATTTTCCATGATGTTTCGTCTTCCACATAGCCAATGTAAGAACCAAAATGACGCACGTCAAGTGTTTGCCCCCAGTCGAGTATAAGACCAATTGATTATGAATAGGGTAAAATAGGGGATATGAAATGCTCTCGATGTCAATTGTTCCAAGCTATGGAAAAGACTACCACTTATTAAGAATGATATATACAAGTGATGGACACAAAAGGTAAGGGATATGTACAGGATAGTGGACTATGTACACGGATGTGGGCTATATACACGATAGAGACTATGTACAGGGAAGTGAGCTATATACATGGTAGGGACGATGTTCAAATAAGTGGTGTATGTACAAGATAGATTAGAATAATAGTAGACAAAGGAGCAGAGTTGAGTACACATGGCGCCTGTTTGCCAGGTTTTCACCATGGTACCTATCCAAGGCGCCACCGGAGTGGTTTTCACCGTTGGACGAATGATTTGTCTTTACTATTTTCCATATTAACTAATTTTTTTGGTGTTAGCAAGATGCCTGTTTGCCAGGTTTTCACCTTGATAACAATTTTTTCGGTTTTCTAATTTTTTTGTATTTTTTGCTAAATAAGACAAAGGCTCCCAGAAGCTATGCATAGAACTTCTTCAGATGCATACTATTGATTGGTGAGGACAATGGTTCCCCTTCAGGAGTAGAGAGTTGGTACGCTCCTGATCCAAAAGCTTCTGTAACAACATAAGGTCCCAACCAATTAGGTTCAAATTTTCCTGGTTTGTCTCTTTCTGCTTGATTCTTTGGGTTCTCCATTAAAACCAGGTCAACAATGTCGAAGTTCCTATTCAAAACCCTCCTGTTATAGCTACGACGAAGGCGATTCTGGTATGCTTGAAGATGGTCCAGTGCCTTCTATCGTCGCTCATCTAAAAATTGTAGCTCATGGAGTCTTGACACTCGGTACTCTTCATCATCAATGTGGCCTTTCAGGGATACCCTTAGGGAAGGAATCTCGACCTCAATAGGTAAAATGGCTTCAAATCCAAAGACAAGTGAATATGAGGTAGCACCAGTGGGAGTACGGATACTTGTACAATAATCCCATAAGGCAGGATTAAGCTGTAAATGCCAGTCACGATCAGCATCATTGACAGTCTTCTTGAGGATTCTAATGATGGTCTTGTTAGATGCCTCTGCTTGGCCATTACCTTGTGGGTAGTATGGGGTAGAAAAGTGATGTTGGATATGAAATTCCTCACACAGGTGGTGGACTTCTTGGTTCTTAAATGGGCGGCCATTGCCAGTGATTATGGACTGAGGGACACCATACCGACAGATGATATAGTTTAAGATAAATCTAGAAATCTGTGTGCCGGTAATGTATGTCATAGGAATGGCTTCAATCCACTTCGTAAAGTACTCAGTGGCAGTGATAATGAACTTGTGTCCATTAGATGATGTGGGGTGGATCTTACCATGAGGTCGAGTCCCCATTGGGAAAAGGGCCATGGTGACGTGATAGAAACGGAGCTCCTATGCTGGGGCATGTATCAAATCTCCATGAACTTGGCATTGGCGACATTTTGTTACAAAGACATATGAGTCTTTTTCCATAGTAGGCCAATAATAACCCAGTCTCATAATCTTTTTGGCCAAGGTAGGACCGCTAGAATGGGAACCACATATACCCTCATGCACCCCCGCAAGGTTGCTTGTGCTTCAGTAGAATCAAGACATCTCAGTAAGGTATTGTCTAAAGCGCGTCTATATAGGGTGTCTCCGACGATGGTATATTTGGCTGACTTGCGGAGGAATGTTCTACGTTGGTTATTGGATAGGCCAATGGGTATGACTTCAGCATGAAGGTAATCATAGATTTCTTTGTACCATGGGGAATCAGGACCAACGATGTCACACACCATTTCAGAATCTGGGATATCGTAGGCTGGGATCAAAAGTTGTTCTACCAAGAACTCAAACTTAGGCACGTTGTTAGGAATGTCAAGAAGTGATGCAATTGTAGCCATAGCGTCTGCTGCCCTGTTTAAAACACGAGGTATTTGATGAAATTCGACTTTGTCAAAGTACTCTTTAAAACTATCTGCCATGCGCTTGTATGGAGTAAGCTTCTCATCCTTAGTCTCATAATCATCATTTACCTGCCTAATTACTAGTTGAGAATCACCATAAACCTGCAAAACCTTAATTTTCCACTTGACCGCCATGCGTAACCCTGTCACTAGAGCTTCATACTCTGCCATGTTGTTAGTGCATGGGAATGCAATCCTGAATGACTTAGGGATGGAATCACCCTGTGGTGTGATAAACAATATCCCAGCCCCTGAACCATGATTTGTATGTGAACCGTCAAAGTACAGTTTCCATGTTATGTTTGTGTCAAATGTGAATATGAACTCATCAGGAAAGTCTGCAACTAATGGGTGATCTTCCTGTATGGGTGCATCAGCTAACTGATTAGCAATGACCTGTCCTTTAATAGCCTTTCTTTCTACATACTGTATATCATACTCACTAAGTATCATAACCCACTTGGCCAGTCGCCCTGTTAATGCTGCCTTGCTAAGAAGATATTTCAGAGGGTCTATTTTAGCAACCAGCATTGTTTGATGGTTGAGCATGTAATGTCTCAGTTTTTGGGTAGCAAATATTACTGCAAGACAGGCACATTCAATGTTACTATAGTTGAGCTCATAACCAACCAAAGTCCGACTGATATAATAGACTGCCCTTTCATGACCTTCATCGTCATTCTGTGCAAGCAATGCTCCGAGTGATGAATGGGTTGCTGTGATATAAAGAATCAATGGTCTCCCTTCAACAGGTGGCATTAAGACAGGTGGTGTAAGTAAATATTCTTTAATTAGTTGAAAAGCCTCCTCGCACCTAGGTGTCCATGCAAAGGGTACTCCTTTCTTAAGTAGATGTTGAAAAGGGTGTGTCTTGTCTGCTAATTGCACTATAAATCTTCTGATAGATTGCAACCTTCCCTGTAATGTCCTTAGTTGACTGAGATTGTTGGGTGGTGGCATGTCCATGATTGCTTTTACCTTAGCAGGATCTACTTCAATGCCTCGTCTAGAAATGATATAACCTAACAGCTTTCCTGACTTGACTCCAAACACACATTTCTTTGGATTGAGTCTCACATTATACTTCTCCAGCCTCTGAAATACCTTGTCTAAAACTTGTAAATGTTCTGCCCTTGTCTTGGATTTGACAATAAGGTCATCGACATAATCCTCCATACAAGTGTGTACTAAATCATGAAAGATAGTAGTCATGGCACGTTGATAGGTTGCTCCTGCATTCTTGAGTCCGAAGGGCATAACATTCCAGCAATACGTTCCCCAAGGACAAGTGAAGGTTGTCTTAGGTTGATCTTCAGTGGCTATTCTGATCTGGTTATATCCTGAGAATCCATCCATAAGGGACAACATCTCATATCCTGCTGTCATGTCAACTATCATGTCTATATTAGGCAAAGGGAAGTCATCCTTAGGACAAGCTTTGTTGATATCTCTAAAATCAGTAGATGCGGATGCCCCCTGGTTTGGTAACTGGTACAAGATTGGAAATCCAATCTGCATAGTCAATAGGTCTGATGAAACCAACGTCCAAGAGTTTCTTGAGTTCTGCCTTGACTAATAAAGCAATTTGTGGATGCATTTTTCTCAACTTCTGCTTTACTGGTTTGACACTTGGTTGTAAAGGCAAGTGATGTAGAACAAGTTCAGGATCTAACCCAGGCATGTCGGCATATGACCAAGCAAAATTTATCTGTCTCTGTTCAAAGAAGTCATGGAACTCTGATTTCTCTTGTGTTGTTAATGACACTGCCAAATAAATCAATCGAGGATTCTCTTTTGTGCCTATGTTGACTTCTACTGATTCCTCAACGAGCATGGGTGACTTTTCCTATGCAATGGGGAGAATGTTCAAACCTCCATCCTTAGGCACCTCAGAGAGGTTTTCACCTTCGGATGCGTCCTTTCTTTTTTACTTTTTTATTGTAACGCCTAAAAATGAAACAAGCTTTTGCACAATAGACAACAAGGAAGATTAGTAGATTAAAAGCACACATGCAATACAATACTAGATCTAGAATGCAAATTCATACGTTAAGCAACAAAGAACATGGGAAAGTAAAAAACGTAATTAAAACTAGAACAATCTCACCAATTCCAAACGTATTTCCATGATTCATCTCGATTGCCCTTCTCCATTTTGCTTGTGTAGTATAATTGCCCTCAGATTTTCAAGTTCGTGCAAGTATAGCCTAAGATAGTGATTAGCAAAATATCGAAGATTCAAGACAAAAGTGCTCTCAAAAGTCATAAGATTTCACGAGAGAGATTGGAATGAAGAATGACAAATCAATTTATAGAAAATTGATTATTCGAACGACAGGTCAAGATTGAAAGACCAACAGACGGTTGAGATCGACAGATTAGACATGCATTCTGTTAACTGATAGAAATGACATAAGTGATTCGAATTAGAAAATAGAATTAAAGATTAAATAAATGATTTAATCTTCAGTTCAGCATAAGAAATATCTTTGCATGACAAAGATGAAGATTGATTAAAGCAACTCTCTGTTCGAGCGCACGCACAACACTTAATTAATTAAATAATAATATTTAATTTATATGCATGTGCACGCAAACGAGTTAGAACTGGACGATTGAATGGTTAGATGAGGAGATTACTTGAGACAGCCACTCAGACATCAAGTGAAGAGTTAACTGAGTGATTAAAATAGATGTTGAGTCGAGTAAAAGTGAATACTTAGATAACTCACATAATTATCTAAAATATAGAGGAATGTGTTAAAATAGAATGAATGAATTAAATAATTCATTTAATTCAAGACTCGATATTTGAAGAATAATTAAATAAGTAATATTTATTTAATTAAATGATGAAGGGGATTTTAAATGAATAATTAAATAAATAATGAATTTATTTAATTATAGTTGAAATATGATAAAGAATAAATTAAATAAGAATTTATTTAATTTGACAAGATAGATAAGGTTAATTAGTAACATAATTAAATAACAAGCGTTTATTTAATTAATAGAAGAAATAAAGAAAAGTGAATTAATTAAATAATTGAAATTATTTAATTAATAGAAGAATTAATGTTAAGATGTATAATTAAATAATTGACATTATTTAATCATGACCATGAATAATACGAATTATGCAGAATATGGAAGTCGCAGGCTTAAACCAAATTTCGGTGTCTACAGGTTTGACCTCTCTCCTATTTCTACATTTTCAATTAATCATGTGAAACTGGGCTTCTAAAGCATTCAAATTTCTTACTTTCAGCATGATTTTGTGTTTGTCTCTTCATGAAGAAAGTGAACCACAAACTTATGAAATTCTGGAAATGTATCCCTTGTTTGAACTACAGCCATATGGGTTCATGTTGGTTCCTTTTCCACACAGAATTTACTTTTGACTGAATTTGTAGATTACTTATTCCATGCATAATCTACTCACTCTGAAAATAATCCTTAAGTGTTTAAATTCTTGTCAAAACTGTGTGCACACCACTGTTCTTTTGGATTCCTTAACTCTAACACACAGCAACCTTCGCCTTTTGCTCTTGAACTTCGTAGAGATTTTAGATTGAAAGATTGCAACACTATGGACTACCTTTACTCATCAGTTCCTATGCATAACTAACACCTCATAACACCTTCTAGAAAAGCTGCTATCATTTATTTGTCATTCTGGAACAAACATTTCTCACCTTGTGATTCTTAAAGTTGTATTTGCTTATTGGTCAACTGGAACTGGTTATTCATTTGTCACTTGAATACACTGACAGTCCTTCGTACTCCTAAGCTTCAACATGGTACTCTTCATGCATTTTTACGTCCCACTTCACAACCTGTTCTTTAAATCTGTTCTCTTTTATGATGAAAATCAAAACAAAACTCTTTATTAAGGCATAATGTATGCTTGTTCGCCATCCTTGACTGTGAAAAGAATACTGATGAATAGAACCTTGCATGACATATATGATTATGATCAACAAGTAACACAAAATATGAATTATGCAACAATGTTTGATGTAAATGTACTCAACTGAATTAATTGAGTGAACTAAACTCACTGTTCACCTGTAGCCTTTAGAAAACATTAACCTGATCGTTATGAATGCACAGTTGGTTTAATAGCTCGATAGATAACTCTGTTTACTCTTTCAGTTGTATTTTATTTCCTTTGATGAACATGATGATGTAATCTTTAAATCAGCCCATTTAATGAATAGGGCAGCATGCCGAGCTCTACCCTTGTGGGAGCCCGTTTTTCTCCACATGCTTGGTCTTCAAATAATGTTTAGCTTCATGACTTTACCTATACTTGCACAAGGAAACAAACAATGTTAGCATAAAAAATAGAACATGATGATCATATTGTTGTTTCTCCTTCAGCTCATTTCAAACCTTCTGTACTCGATTGATTATTTCAATGCATGATTAACAGTAGGTTGTACTATTGTGGGTGCCTCATATAGGTTACTTCATAATCAGAGCCACTGACATCCCCTCTTTTCTCTTACAAGTCGACAGAATTTGAGAAGACAAAGGTGCAGCATTCATCATCAACCATCAACCAAAACATGCAATGATGATTATGTTGTTTACTTATATGTCTTCTTTTTCACATCTTCAATAGTATAGTGTGCTATTAGTGATTCATTGTGACAGTCACATCCACGGCTTGTGTGGATATTTGATTTCATCTCTTATGCTTTCCATTTGAAAAGGAAATGCATTTGAATGTAATGTTGTAATATCATTCTGATTCTTGCAATCAAATGAAGCTGTGTAAATATGAACTTCTTCATGAAATGAATGAAAACATTTAAAATGCTTTGTTGTTTATATGCTCAATTATGTACTTCATTTAATTTTGGAATATCTGAATGGCATTCTGAAAACTCTATTTCTTCTTTAAAATGCACAACTATCACTCAATGAATAATGATAAAAATGCAAAACAACACTTTAACATAATCTGCAATTTCACCTCATGATATAATAATGTTCAGCTAGCTCCACCAATCGAGCTGTGGCGAAAAATTGGTAATAGATATTTATGAGGATTATATGCATATGATTTTTTTCTTATTGATACATTCATGTTTATCTAATTATCATGGTAGGAATGGATAAGTAGTTATGATATATAATTGATAAGATGTTAAATTAAATTAGGTGAATATGAGACTCCTTTATAATGTCATGACTTGATATGAATTGATAGAATATGTTGTTGATAGATAAGGAATAATTATGGATGTTGAACTTATTGCTTCAAGAATTGATTATGAACTAATTATATGTATATGGAATTGTTGATTTAATTGTGGATTATCTCAAATTGGATACATTGAAAAGTGGAAATTGAGTGTGTAGGTACATGCCCATGTCCAATGGGATTGGAGGTAGCCAACGGTACCCAATTGTGTTAGCCAAGTGAAACCCACTATAGTCCATTTGGAGAATGGACCATAGCCTCTTTGTATTGTATTTTATTTTGTGATTAAAAAGATTAAATGTTGAATCTTGTGACTATGGTTTTAAAGTTAATTAAACTTTTGATGAGGGTTTTGGTGCATTTTGGAAATCATTTTATTATGTTTGAATTTCAATTTCTTTTTGAGGGTTTAAAAAGGTTGAATTAGTCTTTAGTATGGGTTAATTGACCCTAATTTAACCCCTAGGATGGTTACCTATGGGTTAGGGGTCAAATCAAGCCCATAGTTTTTTAAAATTGCAAGTTGTGACCCTTTTTAATTGGTCATTAAGAAGGGTGACGGATTTTGGAAATGGGATTGGAGTGTTGACTCCAAAATCTCATTTATGAGATTTGAAGGTTTTTGTTGAGTGTTGGACACTCTTTGACCTTTCACTTCTCCAAGATTTTTCACATGTGTGAGAACTTGTGGGGATGTGTGTCCATAGGAGTGAATAGGAGATGGACATGTGTCACTCTCTCCTCCAAGGGTTTCCAACCCTTGACTCCTATTTCTATCCTTTACAAAACCAAAGGAGGGGTTCCTTTTCTTTTGGGGAAATTTTAGTTTTTGCTTGATTGGGAGAGAAGAGGGAGTTGGGAAGCTCTTCTTCAACTTGATATTTGGAAGCTTGCACAAAAAAGGTTGGCTTCTGATCCTTCTTTTTATTTCATGTGGTGGTTGTTTGAGTGCTTATTATTCTTTTTGAATGCTTGTTTGTATGTTGGGTGTTGTTGTGCTTTGGTGTGATGGGTGTTTGGATTAACTCCTCTTCAAGAAGGGTGAGCAATGCATGTGTGGGATGGAGAAAGGTAGCACCTTATTTGGAGTTCTCTTATTACTTTGTAAAAATGGATAAGGTATGAGTACCCATTAAAATGTTGGAATTGGGGATAGGGTATGAGTACCCACTCAAATGATGGAGGTTTTGGATGGTTGGATTGGTGATATATGGTATAAGGGTGTGAAGGAAGAAGGGAAATAAAGCTCCATTATATGTTATTGGATGGATATGAATATTTGTATAAACTCCAAGATCGAGTGCACCTTGTCTCTCCCTTAAGAAATCCATGAGTGGACTTTCTATGTGTGTTTTGAAAGACTTGGGAAAAAAGGGTTTTTTATATTACATCTATTTTTTTCTTGTTGGTTATTGTTTGAAATTTTTTGTGATGGGTGTACCTGGTATCTTGGTTATCTCCTAGCTCACGAGTGGTTAGTTTTCCAACCCAAGGTTTGGAGGTGAGCATTCCCTATTGGCCATGAAAGAAAGTTGCACTATGTGAATACTTGCAAGTTGAAAGAATTTGCAATGTGGAGGAGTTTTTGTGATGCTTATCCTTGTATTTAAAGTTATTGTGAAAGCTAGATACAAGCAATGGAAAAACATGTTGCATGCTAAAGGAACACTATGAGTAAATTTGGAATGAAAATGTAATGTGGATAGTTTTGTTTTGAAGTTGTAAAAGTTACATCACTATTGTACATTCATTGAGAATATGCTATGCAAATATTGTGGAGATTAAAGTTCTTGTCTTTTTTGAACTATACCAAGATAAAGCTTAGATTGTTGTTTGAAAAAGAATGACCGCCTATAGGTAATATAAAATATGAAAGGGAATAAAATAAATATTTATGCTCAAGATACTCTTTGTTATTAGTAGAACTAAATATGTGCAACCTAGTAGTTGAAAGGAATTTGATATCTTAAACTAGTTGCTTGATTGTTGTGAATAATGGATAGGCGTATTAGTTTGTGAAATCTCTATGAAAATATGTACTAGTTCATATTATACTTGCAATGAAAGTATAATATTTTGGCTTCGAGAAAATATTGAAGTAAAGGTCTAGAATATGTTCAATCTAGAATGATACATTTTTTTGAAATTAATGGAATCTTGTAGCTTCCTTCTATTTCTAAATGAAATGAAATATCTAACTATTTATGAGAGAATGTTGGGACTTATCATTTATGTTATCTTATTGCACATAAGTTGTTTGAGTTTATTTAGAATTGAAATGATGGTAATGGAGGGCTATTTTGTTAGATAGAGTGACAAACTTGTTTAGGCTTGTTTATTTGTATTAAATATTCCCTGGGAACTCTCTCTCTGATTATAGATTTAGTTTTGTAAAACAAAGAGTTGCCTGTGCACAAAAAAAAATTCATTTAATATTTATTCCATGTCGTCCCTTGAGCTATTTTAATTTCCAGACTTGCACCAGATTTAAAACTACCTAAATAAGACTAACACAGAAATGTGCCCTTGTGAATTAGTAGTTGTTGTTTAGAAGAAAATGATTAAATAGAATTAAAAAAGAATGCTATAGGATAAAGACAAATAAATAAATAAATAAAATTAAATGTGCTCAAGCCCCTTAAGGAGATCGCAGCCTATAATGCCCCACCACGCAACCCTAGAGGAAGTTGCAATTAACTACTCAAACGTACATTTATTTTTTAAAGTACAATTAACATGCAAGATCACTATCCATTGCCAACAACCTCTAAGGTTACGAGACTGAGATTACTTAAAACCCAAACAAGAAACATGAATTAAAAACATAGTATTTCATTACCTCACAAATTAAGAACACATACATTCCATACAAGATATATTACAACAAAGCATAAGAAATACCACATGTTTATTGGTTTTATTAAAACCCTTTCCGAACACTGGAGGCAACAAAGGTCAAAACCCTCTCCAAACACTAGAGGCAACAAAACACATAACCCACTCATTCCATAGGAGGCACAATGGTGCAGGAGCACCTACTTGAATACAAGCGTAATTTTAATGTTTTGCTCTTAATATTTTTGTTTTGTTTTGTAATGGTCTCATACACCATTGATAAGGTGTAAGGGGACCTCTTTTAAGCTTAGGTAAAATTAAAAATAAATTGGGAAGTCTTTTGGAGGCGTTTCCTAAGTTTTTGGGAAAAGTTCGAAAACACACTGTGTTTTCAAACCGCGTGTTTTTTTGCCATTCTTGGTTAAAAACGTGAACCCTAATGTAACCTAACTTCTTCTTGACATTGTAAAAAAGGTGTTTTTCGACCTGGAGAAGAGGTTGGAAGATTGGTGGCGTGCAGTTTAGGAGAAAGTGAATAGAACAGTGATTTTGTTGAAGAAAAATACAGTTTTCTGTTTTGTTTCTGGAAACAGCGATTTAATGAATTGATTTAGGCATTTGGCTATTTGTTACAGCATGTAGGGAAGTCATTTCAATCATTCTTGTGACTGTATAGTCAGTTAACCCATCGCTATTTCCTTTTCTTGTTATTTTGTGGTTTTGTGTTTTGCTGTTTTGACTGTTAAAATAAAAAAAATGGAGTTCTAGCCTATTTCCTGGCCGTACCAAGAAGTATGGGAACAGAGGAAGCTAGGTTAGACTCCACACCTGTACATATTGTAAATAAAGAATGCTTTTTGAGAGTTGTTAGCATGCTAAATGATTTTTCCTAGGCGAGACAGTGAGAACCCGGCTAGGAAAAGCTTGAGGACAGCGTAAATAATTTGCAGGGGAGTGAAGATTTTTGAAAGATTCTTTTTTGAGGATTTAGGGGAGTGTCTTGGCTCTGCATGGTGGCAAGGAAGAGCCCGTAACAGTCCGTTTTCATGAAGAACTTTTCACCAGTCCTAAACTGGTTCTGAACAGTTTTGAAACCCTAGTTTCCACCAAGGTTGAGTTGTAACCTTGCCCAAGAACCAAGAACTCTATTTTTTTTTGAAAACGATGGAAAAAGGGAAGTTTAGAGTTGCTGAAGCACTGGAAAAGATGACTTTGGAGGCCTTGGAAAGTGCCACACACCCCTGCAACAACGTTGGGCAGAATGGAAGGGTGACTAGTCTTTAAAGGAATAAGGGCTGGTTTGTGCACGTGAAGAAGGAGTACCAAATAGCACTTGGGAGCAGCAAAGTTGCAATGATAGCAGGGTTGATAAAGTGAACCAGGGGTGCCTCAAAGGTAAGAGGACCTATAGGTTGTAGGTGGAAGAAATAACACCTTAGGAGTTCTAAGATAAAGGACTCAAAGCAGTGAGATAATATTTTCTCAATCAACCCTTGTTCTATCACACAAAACACATGATCCACTCCTGAACCAAAGGAGGCATAAACCATCCCCATTCGTGAAAACTGGGTAAAACAACAAGATACCACTATACGCACTACCCAAAGCAAAACAAAGGTTAACTAACATAATAATGCAACCCCAAAAGTTAAACCCCTTCTGGAAGACTTAACAACCCTTCAAATCAATCTCCCCAAAATGAAAACATAAGAAGTGTACATCCAAGAAGGGCAATCAAACATGAGTTAAATCTATATTTGGATTTCCTAAATCCACTTCCTTCCTTAACATTTCGTAATTTATTGCCTTAATAAAACTGATTTAATAAGATCTCTTTCAAACAAAAGATAAAATTTAAACCCAAATCTTTAATTCCCTAATTGCGTTTAAATAATCGTAAAATAAACATTTACTTTTTCAATTTACAACATATCCTTTTAAAATAACTATTTCTCCTTTGCAAAATAAATCATTTTAGAATCAACTAATCTCACTATTAACACCTTACATTTAAATCCAAGATTTGTCCTTTCAAATATATTATTTTAAAACAAAATCAATAGCTCGACTATGAACACAATATTTAAATTCCTCGATTACACATTTCTTGAAAATAACTAATCATATCGTTCCTTCGTTTGCAATTAACAAGAACTATAACTAAAAAATTGCTCTTAAACATTTCATTTCATCTAAAACGAATAACTATCTCTATTAATTAAATATTCATTTGCCCAACATCACAAAAGAGGGAGATTTGATAACGATAGACAAATTAATATCCTACTTTAGGATTTCCTAAATCCAATCAACTCAATCAACGTTACTTGCCATTTGCTCAACAATAAATAAAGTTAAACTCGCAATGTTGAAAAATTTAAAATTGATGATTTAACTCTGTGTTTCTCAATCATACTAAATAATCAAAATCAATTTGCTAAATAAAGTCATTTGATTAAAAAAAAAACAACAATTACTATTTCAAGTACAATAATGAATAATCACCTTAAAATAATTTATATATAAATATATATTAAATATATGGCTAAAAGTATATACTTAGTGTATATACAATACATATACATATATTTTTAATATATAATTATTATTTAAATATAATTATATAAAATCAACTATTAATTTTCCAACCCAATTATTAAATGATACATAACATATGTATATACATTATATATATACACAATATAGGCATATATATATACATGAATATATATATAAATAATAATTATAAAACAAAATTTTATTTAAATCATATTATAATACATATATTCATATAATATATATACATTATATATATAATATAAATTATTATATATAATATATATATTATATTATATACATATATAATATAAAAATAAAATTAAATTAAAATTTTAAAACAATAAAAGGAAGCCATGAGGGCTACGGGCCCCTCCCAAAGGGAGAGGCCAGTTGCCCATGCAGCCTCCCCCATATGGGGGTGCGTTGTGTGGGCAGCGCTGCTGCCTTGGAGGCAGCGACGTTGCCTCCACAACGCTCCCCCATGGGGGTGACTGTGGGGCAGGGCCCCCCTCCCCTCCAACTAACTTAAAATAAATTTTATTTTATTTTTTTATTTTTCATTTTATAACTATTTTTTAAAAAATACAAAACCTAGAAAACAAAAAAAATAGAGAACAAAAAATTATGTTTTCTGGGTCTTTCTTCAATAGAAAAAAAAATATCTGGGTAAAAAAATTTTGAAAGAAAAAAGAAAATTCCCATATTGAAATTCCAAACACACACACACATATATACAAATTTACATTGATTAACAGTGAAGTTAAGCAAAAAAATTTCTCCAAAACAAAATACACAGTCAGAAATTGCAAGCACAAATTTCTTAATTTCAAGTTCATAATAGAAATTTTTTTTGTGCAACTTCTAATTTTATATGGTTTGAATCTTGCTTTGTTTTCTATCCCATGATTTCAATAGAAGTTTGCAAGTTTTTGAAACAAATTTGACATGGGTTTTCATTGAAATTCAAATAGAATTTAAAAATTTTCCAACAGCATAAAAAAATTGAAATTCATTTCAAAATGAAAACAAAAATCAAAGAAAGAACCTAGTTTTTTTCTCCAAAACTTGAAAGATTCAAATGGTGCTTCCAAATCCTTTTCTAGCCCACCCAAGAAATTCAACCTTCTTCTTCAAATCCAATCAAAGCCATAGCAAAACTTTCTCCACCAAATTGAAAAATTAAAAATCAAAATGAAATTGCATTTTGCTCTCATAGAGTTTCCCCAAAATTTAGTCAAACCTCTAAAATATCCCATCCACCAAATTTATTGCAAATTTGAGGATATTTTCATTTTTAAAAAAATTTAAAACAAAGTTACTTTCCAAATGAAATTTCATGCATTTAAAAAAAAATTCTTTTTACAAAAAGAATTCAAAATTTTGAAAAGAAATTATTTTACCTATTAATTTTTAAAAAGTGCAATTTAAAACATATTTCCATTTTTTTCAATTTAAATCTAAATATCCAATAATGCCAAAATAACTAACTTAATTTAATTTATCACCATTAACTTAATTAATCAATAAACTAAATCTAATCCAAGATTAGATTATTTTATTAATTAAATTAAATTAATCAATAAAATAAATAATATTTCAACATTGCAACGAGATATAGTTAATCATCATTTTAACTACCCAAGCCCTTTAATAACCTTTATAATTTGAAATTAAATAAATAACCAAGGTGAAATGGACAATATTAAAACTACACCCGACAACAAACCGACGACACACTATGACTAAGGTGATGACTTGGCACGGAAAACCTAGCTACTATCTCCCAATCGAATACCATTGGCCAATGGACACACTCAACCCTGTGAAATCAGGTGGAGTCGATGTCCTATACCTGTCAACCTGCGAACAAAGAGTATGTCGAACATGCATATATACAACATAATAAAACACACTATGAAGAGGAAATCGCAGAATCATAGGGCACTCACAAGCGAGTGATGCGATCTCGTCCCTCTCACCAATACACTCATCATGGACTGACAGATCCATCATAAACAATTATCTCATACAATAACATGTTACAATAACTAATCATCATTACACCAATTAAAACATGTCAAATAAAGCATCAGATAAGATACATCACATCACACCAATAAACTATCACTCTATAATTATCGATCAAATCACACACACATGATACAACATCTCAATAACCAAAAGCACATCAAAGAAAACAAGGACACACTGTCTAGCCAGAACGCAAAAAAGAAGGTTATTACATAGCCAGAGAAGCAATGTCCTCCCTAAGGCACATGACTCTATGGAGGACGCAGCCACTCCAAAGGCCATCACACCATGAGGTGAGGTTGCCTTGTGGGTAAGCTAAATAAAAGAAATAAGCCACCAGCTTTGTGAACTGTGAGCAGCCCGTCCACCTCTTGTCCTCACCTTCTATAGACTCAATGTCTCTTCATCACTGCCCCTGCAAGAAAATCAACAATAGTAAGAATAGGATAAATTGAAATAAGAATGTGATAGCCATATTAGGGTTGCATGTTTTCTTTTGAAACAGATTCTAAATCCTATAAAATCTGTTGTATTTGTGCTCAACGCTTAACTCCACTCGGATAACTCATAATCCATTTATTACTCCAGTTCATGCTTCTTTTTCCAATGCAATTAGTCACTCCTTGTTGAGTATTTTCATCAAAGAATATCATTAATGCTACTAGAGACCGAGATACAAGCGGATCTCGTTAATTGTAAAAGATTGGATATTTACTATTTTACTACTCTTTTTTGTCGTACACCATGTCTAGAGGAAGTTATTATCTTGGCATATATAGCTATAATAATTCAAATAGTAGCTGGGATATCATTATCTTCTTGGAAAATTCAATGATTCGTTGGTGTATCTTTATTTTATTAGTCGGTCTCACTCACTTATACCAATAAGAATTTTTTCCTACATATTTATTCCAATATGAAATCATTGCTATTAGCGGTAGGTTAACAAGAGCTGCAGGGCAGCGAAGTTCCTACCAAAAAGTTTTAATATAGTTATGTTATAGAAAGTTAGAACTGAAAAAGGGATGCACAAGTCTGAAAATATGTTCGATTTTATTGACAAAACAATGAATAATTCTATTGTTGTGTGGGTAATTCTACAATCCATGCCTACCATGATAGTAGAGGCACAAAATTTAGGCTTGATAAGCTCCCTTCTGAGGAATAAGAAAGATAATCTATGTTCAAAAAGTTGTAGATAGAAGCTTTTGTACAAATGAGTTTCAGTTTTTTTTCAAACATTATAAAATTTTATTAAAGAAAAATGGTTAAGCCAAGCAGGTAGGTCTAATTAAGTTAGTATTACAAGCAGTTTTGGTATACATGTACATAGTGCTTTCATCATGGCAATCCTCATTAAAAAGGAAAAGATGTTTAAAATTTTCATTGAACGTAGAATCTACTTAAAGTGCTCTTATAGGTGGCTAATGTCTCCAAAAAATGCCTTATGATAGGAAATCATATTTTTATTTCATTCAGTAATAGATAACTCATTTATAAATGTCATAAAAAATAGAATGTGAAGTCCAATGCAAAATGTTTGGATCAAATATCAGAAATATGAATGAAATCATATTTTTTATTTCATTCAATAATAGTTAACTCGTTTATAAAGTGTCATAAAACATATAATGTGAAGGCCTAAATCAAATGTTAGAAATCTGAATAGAACTCATATGCCCATTTTGCTGATTGTAGAGTAGTGGACAGAAGCATTGCAATAGTCATTGGACCAAGACCACAAGGTACATGATTAATTGTTGAAGCTATTCTTGAAGCCTCTTCATAGGAAACATGAAAGACTAATTGGTATCCTCTGTTAGCACTAGGATCCTGCAAAAGTGGAAACAATAGTTTTAATCTAGCATGAAGCCAAAGTAAACATATCATCAAATACGTGTAAATTTGTTCTCCATGTGCATAATTGACACGGTCTATTACAATTATATAGATGGAAATATGACTTAGAATAGTGGAAACTAAAAGAGAGATAGCTTAATACAGCCTTCAGATACAATCAGATACATCCTTAGCTTATCCAAGTTATATCATACTATAAGACCCCGCCTTGAATGTACTTAATACAACCATAAATTGTTATATGTTTTTCTTGAATTGATGATTAGATATATTATGGATGATAAATAAGGTGATCTTTTGGTGATATTCTTGCATTTAATTTTGACATTTTGATTATTGTCACTACCATGAAGGTGGAATACACTCATATACTGTGAAAAATAAATTGAAATTTATTATGGATTATTATATAGCTAAAGTATAAAATACTTAGTTAACAGATTTATGTGATATCAAATTGTTACTTATGATTGTGTCGGATTGTGCAGGGAGGTAACAGTGTTAGCATGGGAAGGGTGAACCATCGAGAGCAAATCAAAAGGACATCTTCTTGTGGTTGTGAATTTGACCCCCTCCTTTTAGAACTTAGGAAGAAATAAAGTTATTATGTTGAGATGGTGAGGGTTGATAATAAAGGGATAATTTATTTTAGGGTTGTGAGGGTATTTATTTATGTGTCATGTGAGATGTAAGTTGGGGATAAGGTTAGGAATCATTATCCAATTTTGAATTTCGGATGGGTTCTTAAATGGGTCTTTAAAGAGGGTTGTTGGTCAATTTCCTTTATTGGGATGCAAAAATAAACCCCCTAGGTTCTATACCATAGTAGTAGGGGTCAAATGGGCATATAATAATGCCCCAAGGACATGATTTGACCCCTAAAAAGTCTTCATAATGGAAAGTGAAGAGTTTTGAGGAGATGATGGGATGGAAGGATGGAAGAGTTGTCCAAGTGCATGTTCCTCTTTAATAAGGAAAAGAAATTCATTGATTGAGGTAGGTGCACTTCACACCTCACCACCCAAAGTTTGCAAGTTGAAACTCCTATATATTTTGGAGAGGAAGAAGGAGGGGTGTTACCCACTTCTCCTTTTGGAGAACTCTAGTTGAGATAGAAGAAAGGGTGAGAAGAGGAGAGGATTCCTTCCTCTTTGGAAAGATTGTGATCAAGATGGCTTGGCTAGGAGAGGAAAGATGGATACAAGAGTTCAATCCCTTCATCTAAAAAAAAAAGGATAAGTTCTTCCTTTTCCATTTACCTTTGTTATGGGTTGCAAGAAGATGACATAGTGTATGTATTATGCTTGAAACTATGAAGTAGAGAACCTGGATGCATGAAATTGGCGCTATGCTAGTTTTAGCCCTTTAAAAAAATGAGAAAAGACTCCATTTATCATCATGGAGCTTAAAGAATTCCTTGCTCGGGGGTATGGCTAGAGTCCACGAGACTCCATGATGCCATTATGGTAGGGTGGAGAGCAAGACCTCATTCATATGTTTGTAAATCATTTGTTTTCTCAAACATAATGGTAATACTGTAATTCTAAGGTATGGGTTTCATATTCCTCACTGTATTGTAAAGTATAAATATATATATAAAAAAAAAGTGTGTATAGATGCAAGGAAAATATTCTGATTATGTGTAGCTTTCTAAAATATTTAACTCTCAGTAATCTTAGTGAAGGATTCACAAACTGCCCTGTCATGTGCAAAGCATTAATTTTCACCTAAGAATAAACGAAGAAAGTTTGAAAGCATATCTATCTTTTTTTAAGGCTTCCTATATTTTATATTTTAGAAAGGGGTAAAAGCAATAAGAATGAGTAGTGTGCATTTGTTCCTCTTAGTGATTTTGTTGGCAAACTAGAGACCATTGTTAAACTTACTACTCTAGCGAGGTGATAAGCATATATCAAGTGGGTGTTGCACTTTTCAAAACTTCTTGTAGAGGATTCCATATAAATAGGCTACACAAGTTTCTCAGAGGAGACTTCTCTATAAGCGAAGATATAAGTAATGAATACAAGAAGCTGAAGCAGGATGCCAAAAAAAAAAAGGGAAAAAAACAAAGAAAGACAAAAAAAAACTTGAGTAAAATCATGCAGGTTGAAAGCTTTACTCGACATGTAACTCTATCCAATCCTCCTTGCTACATAATGCTATCATTTTTTAAATCGGGTTGTTGCTTCAAAACAGAGTATTTAAAACAAAATAATAATAATAATAAGGGAATCAGTAAAGATAAACTGAACTACTGTGCCATGGTAGAAATCATAAAATGATTAGGGGGACAACTCTAAAACATCCATGACTGGTATGTGCAGCTTCTGCAGTGAGTTATCGGGTCATCATCTAATGGGAACAATCAATCTAGAACGAGAATGAAACAATATTGATACAATATTTAATATGGCCTCCCCTATTGATTTCTTTCTGGAAACACTATCCTTGTTCATCTGTGCACACAACATCGTGCATATGTTAAACATATAGCTTCAGGGTCTGGTTAACCGTTGTCAAAGGACCTGGTAATCTGTAGTGAATACGAGCTTACTGCTCCTTAATGGCATTACCTGCATTAAGTGTTTCATTAGTGATCTATTTTATGATTGACAATAAATAACTTCCTCCAGAAGGATAAGCTACAATAGAACTTAATGCTAAACCAAAAAAAAAACAAAAACTCCAAAATTCTTCACTGCTTTGATTTGTTCAGTATACAGCCCAATGCAAAAATTGGAGAATTAATCTTAAAACTCACGTTTACCTTTAGTGCCACCAACCATACCGGTGGCAAGTAATCTATCTCAGGTTTGTGCACCCAGGAGCGTAGCTGCGCAGTAGATGTAGGAGTTATTATACATGTCACTTCATACATTAACAATGTAATCTAAAAGTAGCAAAAAACATATCGCATTGCCAGAGCTGTTCGATTCTTGATCTTAAAATTTGACTATCGTAGTCCTTCACACAAACATCTTAATGGCAGGAACAGGGCTGGTGATTAGACGAAAGTGAGGAAGTATTTCACGTGATATAGTGCCATTAATAATAGTCCATCATTGTCTTGACTTTGGCATTAGACCTGTCAAGTATGATCTTGGCATTGTAACAGCGTAATGAACCATACCTCTTTTTTAATGCAAACACATCGTAAGCTTGAAAATTGACCCAATAGTTGGTTTGACGTAGGACTAGTGAGGTGGGAAGCCGTGAAAGCTACAGGTTTGTTGGTATAAATGTTGAGCCAAAGGCATACAGGAGATAGCGAATAAACCAACAGGTAATCCAATCCTGATAAGTTAGAATTGCAGGGCCGACCGCTTGACCCGACGACTTTCTTCTTTCTCTTGAAATTTGCAGTAGAAACCCAAAGCACGTACATGATTTGTCGGTGACAGTTATTTAATAAGAAGTATGGTTAGTAACACTCACAATAAAGCCTAAGTTCATTGTATTTAATGTTATAGATAACATCAAATGTTAATGTCCACGTACCTCCACCATTATATAGATTTAGTTTTAATTTTTAATCTAAACATTCTGTGCCAAATTACCTTCTTAAACACATTTAGCAAGTTCTACAATTTGCTCAGTTAGGATCCATCTGTGTCATATGCATTTCCATTCAGATTGCTTGTGCTACCATCTTACTCGTTTATGATTTCTGACTCCACCCGAACTTGCAGCAGTGAGGCTCCCACGGCCGTTGCACGTCGAGCATCACATTAAATTCTAAGAATTGACAATGTCTAAGAAGGGCCCAGCAGCAAGGTTGGTATTGCATTAACTTTAATATGTGTAGTATGCTAATGGTTGTCAGGAATGTACTAAGTGAAGATCTATTGAAATATTCGCTACGGAGGTGGTGACACTAAAAAGAAAATCCGTTGCATTCATATGGCAGAAAATTGTCTCTATCTCTCTTTATTCGTTGACATGGAATCTTAATAATAAATCCCAACATCGATACAAGCAACTGCTTACTAAACTTTATTCAAAAGAAGTCAATATTATTAAAGTCGGCTTGAAGGCAACCTCCAGAATGTAATAATACCGGCATTAATCCATTTGCCAGCATTTGTTAGAATCGGTGAACTCTAACACCATGTTCCAGCGTTGCCTTTGTGAGGCTCTTTTGAAAAAAATAAATGATTATTTAACAGCTGATCATCGTCTTCAGCTATGATCATTCTTGTGCTCTAGTGAATAGCACTGTTGGATATATTATGGCGCTTTTTTTACCGTGAGGTTTCTAAAAATAAAATTAAAATGATAATTTTACTTTAACTTTAGGCATAGTCCTTAACCTTACCTTTTAGGAGACCCCACGCACTCTTTATGTTAAAGATTCCTTAAATAAAGGAAAGAAGAATGTATTCCCTTTATTTTTTTAAAATAAAAGAAAAGTGAGCTTATTAAATTGAATTAGAAATGTGTAAGGGAAAATAAGAATAAAGGGTGAGGAAAAGAAAGGATGAGCATATTTTTTAAAGAAGAGATTTCTTTTGTTATTTTAGATTTTCTTTGGAGTAAAATAAAATATTTAGAAAATAATGTATTAAGTGATAATTACTATTATTACTTTAAATTACTCCTTAAAGAAAATAGATTGTATGTGGATATAGATGGTATGTATTTTTTAATTTATATATACAATGGGTAAATAAACGAATAAATAAATAATAGGAAAAAAAATAAAAATGAATCAAATGATAATGATTTATCACATATTTTTTTAAAAATAAAGAGTAACATTTTCAAATCAATAATGATCTTATTAGTAGTATTTACTTCGGGTAATTTTAGAAGATGTGTAAGACTGTGCAAGGGTTGTTGAGTGACCCAATATGAGATCAAATTGGCTATTGGAATTATAGTTAATGTGATAATTACTTGGCATTACCCATAACGGGGATATCATTAATGTTAGACATCACCATTCTCTTAATTAATGGCATTCATAGTTAGGTCAAAAGTAACATTGATATCAATGTCTACCTATGATAATGAATCATAATATTATGTTTTGGAAACTGAAATAATGACTATAATAAATTGGACTATCTAATTATAAAGTAACTCGTAAATTAGGAGAGTTCCCATCTCAACGATGATATGGAGTGATTAGGAACTAAACAACATTTTACTATAGTTTGGGTAAAGCATGATAATAACATTTTTATTAAAACTTCATTATGGAATGATTGAAATTGCCATTGGAGTTAATTGTTGAGGGCAACCTTCCCTTACTAATGAGGGAGTGGTAAATAAATGGTAATCCTACTATCGGTTCTTTTAATAATGGTAACGCCCCCATCAATGTATTGTTACTCAAATCGAGTTATTGGTTAAAAGGTGATAATGGCGCTGATATGGCTTGGTTATGATTAATACTAACGTAACTTACTAGATCAAAATTAACTCAATTTGACCAAGTCAAGATAATATTTCATCTTGTCAAATGTGATGACAAAGATACAAACTTGATGATAAGTAATGTTTGTAATCATGATATCTCATCATGACAATTTTAGTATTGATTAGATTAAGGCTTGTAAAAAAAAAAAAAATAGTTGGGTTTTTCTAGTAAAAATTTGGGCATGACACATACCAAGATCCATGGTAGATACATATATGGAGGTGTATCACTATATCTAAATAAATATGTTGGAAAAGTAACTCGACAATTCATGAAGACCCAAAGAGCAGGAATTGCTCGGCCAAATTGTAAACAATAGGGCTACAAAGTACATGAAAACCTTCACTACACTCCTAGAAAAGTAATAGAGGGCAATACAACTTGTCATACTTCAACTCATACAATCAAGATTGAAATCACTTATCTATTAAATGGAAATCTGCTTGGGAAAAAGGAAACAAATCACAACAAGCAGGAACTTTGTAATTATTCTATATCCTATATTTCACCAAGTCTAAAAAAATATAGGCAACGATTCAATCATCAAATATCTTATATTCCGCCAAAAGAATAAGTTTTAAAACATAAGAAAACTACAACTATTACCTTTCTACTTTTAATCAGCTTATTCTCCTCTATTCTTCCAAAAGAATAAGTTTAACATAAAAAAAACTATAGTTATTACCTTTCTGCTTTTAATTAGCTTATTCTCTTACTCTACTTTTTCCTGAGATTGTCACCATTTACATAGATAGATTCCTCAACTGTATCTAATGGAGGTAATGGAAGACTAGCTTGTTGCACCGGAAGAATATGAGGAGGAATCTACATATATTTCACCAATGAAAATGATCAAATAAATCATGGTAACTAATAATGATGTAAACCATCAAAATAGCTCTTGAAACAAATTATTTATTTTGCAATAAGGCAATTTTGTGCCATAAGCTAATAATGTGGATAAACAACATAGTTTAAACCAATGAGATAAAATCTTTACAAAAAAGATAGGTGATCACAAATTTAAATAAAAGAATACCATTTATGGAGCATATGTAGCTATGTAGCTTGCATAGTAGGAATCTGGATACGAAAATGCAACTCGAGCCTGCCACAAAGGATCACTTCCCTAGAAAATGCCATCACAATTTCAAATATAACAACTGATTTTGTTCCTCCCTTGCCACTTTTGAATTCCACCTACAGAGGCCTCTCTCTCAAAATTTTCTTCGTTTGCTACTAAGTATGTTTCTTGTTCAAAGTTGGACCCTAGTATCCTTTGGTCTCAATCTCCTTGAATGATGGACCTCTGCCTCAGAATCCATGGGTGGTGGGACAACTACCTCTATTTGGGATAAGGATTATTTCTATTTGGATGTTCAAGTGATCGCGATGGTAGATCCCATTAGACAGACCTTAGTTTGTTTTTCCAAATGAATGGATAGTAGTCACAAACAAGAAGTTTTATTTAGGAAGAAAGCTACAAATCATATGGAACTAAGACCCCATAAGAAAAGGGGGGTGGTTACTAATTCTAGCCCACAGATTCCCAAGTTGAGTCAAGGTTTTAGCTTGTTGTAAGTATTTTGCTGCTTAGGTGTGGATTTGAAATTATTATTGGAACTATTGTATGGACATATTGTCATATAGCCCTTTGGTTAGGGGTTGTTTTTTATTTTATTTTTCAAATCAAATTTGGTCACCTTTGGAGTGGGTAAGAACCCCATTATATTCCTCATTTTACCAATCAAAAAACATATTGTCAATCTAGGGAATCAAGTACTTGTTATTCATGTAAATTTTGTTCAATGCTTTGTAAGAAGCTTCAACATCTTAGTAACCAAAACTTTAGAGAATTTTCATTTATATTCAACCTATGCTACATTTCTGTTAGAAAAGAATGTCACTATGCACTATTTATTTACAAATAACGTGTGAGGTGTATTGGTCATGAAAGGAATGCTCACAACTAATAGTCAATGTGTTAACAATGGATAGCTATAAAACTTATTAAGACTGATTGTTGACATGTCATTTGGAAGTTCTCTGTAAAGGATTTATTGGCCTCATGAATGCTTCCACAAGCATGCTTAAAATAGAGGATAGGATAAAAAAATATGGTTGAAGCCATCGTCAATGTTTATCAATCTTTTGATACCAAGCACAGGGAAATTAAACAAGCTCACTTATGAAGTTGCCAACAACACAAAGGTCCAACCAAAAAATTTTCTCTCCAAATAAGAGATTGTATATTCTCAAACCTTATTAATATATTATTTTAATGGCAAAGGTCTTCAGACCAACTAGGAATTCTAACAAACCCTATTAGAGGCACAAAATTCAGGCTTGATAACCCCCCTTCTGAGGAATAAGAAAGATAACTTTTGTTCAAAAAGTTGTAGATAGAAGCTTTTGTACAAATGAGTTTCAGTTCTTTTTCAGACATTATAAAATTTTATTAAAGAAAAATGGTTAAGCCAAGCAGGTAGGTCTAATTAAGTTAGTATTACAAGCAGTGTTGGTATGTATGTACATAGTGCTTTCATCATGGCAATCCTCATTAAAAAAAGAAAAGATGTTTAAATTTTTCATTGTACGTAGAGTTTGTTTAAAGTGCTCTTATAGGTGGCTAATGTCTCCAAAAAATGCCTTATGATGGGAAATCATATTTTTATTTCATTCAGTAATAGATAACTCATTTATAAGTGTCATAAAAAATATAATGTGAAGTCCAAAGCAAAATTCCTAGATCAAATATTAGAAATCTGAATGAAATCATATTTTTATTTCGTTCAGTAATAGATAACTCATTTATAAAGTGTCATAAAACATGTAATGTGAAGGCCTGGATCACATATCAAAAATCTGAATAGAACTCATATGCCTATTTTGTTGATTGTAGAGTAGTGGACAAAATCATTGCAATAGTCATTGCACTAAGACCACAAGGTACATGATTAATTGTTGAAGCTATTCTTGAAGCCTCTTCGTAGGAAACATGATAGACTAATTGGTATCCTCTGTTAGCACTAGGATTAATTGTTGAAGCTATTCTTGAAGCCTCTTCGTAGGAAACATGATGGACTAATTGGTATCCTCTGTTAGCACTAGGATCTTGCAAAAGTGGAAACAATAGTTTTAATCTAGCATGAAGCCAAAGCAAACATATCATCAAATACCTGTAAATTGTTCTCCATGTGCATAATTGACACGGCCTATTACAATACCCTAAATGCAAATCAACAGTTTTTCACTAGTATAAATACCTTTCATTCGATGTCATATTGGTTGTATGCACAATTGTTACTGGAGTGTTGTTAAATTTGACAATGTCCAATTGGATTTGAGAAATCAAACATGTTAGTCAAGTATGGTTTTTCAAAAGGATATTTTGTTAAAAGAAAAAAAAAATGTATGTTCTCTATGTAACTTACGCTATATTTGTTCATACTTTGTCTTTCTCACTATTCATTATTGCAAGTCCCCTGCAAAATAATATTTGGTAAAGTTTTCTTTATATGAATAATGATATGTATAATAGTAAAAGTAATGAATTTAAGTACCTTTTTTTGAGTAAGAGTTAATGTATGTAGATAATAAAATATTTTTTCAAATAAAATTGTTGTATGGGATTACCTTTTCTAGAATGCATAGCATGGCTAGATGGTGTTGGCAACATGGAATAGAAGAGTGTCATGATCCATCCAGTACAAATCATATCTTTGAATGTTTGTTGTATTTTCATAATTATTTGTCCAAACATGATCAATAATGGTCCTTGGCAAATTTTTTGTATTTTCTTGTAATAAGAACTTGTCTATTTCCATGTTCTCTTTTAGCATGTCTACTTTTTTTGAGGTGTTCGAAATGTCAATGTTAAAATCACCTGCAATGTAAATAAGGCTTCCAGTGGGAGCAATTGTCATTGCTTTGTTAACATTTGTTATGATATTAGTAAGTGATGTTGGTCTGGCATAGATATTACAAATATAAAGGCTTTGTTTAGTAAATATTAGTGTACTCAATATTGCTTCAACATTGTCTTTTGTAAGTGGAATTGCATTTGCTACTTGTATATGCTTTTTTGTGCAAGTCATTATCCTATGTATATGGTATGTTGTAGAGCAATTATATTCTGATAATGCATCATTTTTAAAATTTGTTTCCAAATATGTTTCTTGCAAACAAATAATGTCCGATGACATTAAGCCTTTGTCATGTCCAATGTCTTGTTTGTGTGGCTGGAAATGACGAGTGTTTAATGTAGATATGGTAATACATGATGTTTGAGATTTGTAATATGTGTCATTTTGTAGAGTCCACTTAGCTACTGATTCTAACCGTGTCATTTCATCTATGATTTCTCTTCGTACTTTAATTTTTTTTGCTATTAGAGGGCTTAACAATAACAATGTTTCTATTGTTGATGTACGGGAAAGGGCTGTGAAAGTTAACCCATGTTGGTGTACTCCTAATGGTTGAAATGCAAGGCCATGCATTGTAAGTCCTTGTGATTTGTGTATTGTTCGAGCACATGCTAATTGTACGGGGAATTATTTTCTAATAATATTTTTATGTTGAGCATTTAGTTTGAAGATTGGTCTGGCAACTCAGAGTATTGATACCCATCCATTGTTAATATATGTTTGGTTTAAATGTGATGGCTTTGTGGCTTGAGCTTTTCCTATACAATGATCATTGAACTCAATCCATATAATGTCAATGTCAGCATGATGAGTATATGTTTTGAATATTCCATCTAATCCATTTACAAGACCATCTTGTGTATCATAGTTTCCACCGTAAATTTCAACTAGTATGTCTTTTTTTAACATAATATGGTCTGGTATATTTGTATTGTTTTTGAACAATTGTTCTACATTAATAGAATTATCTTTTTCGTCAATTGCATTGATTGTTATTAGTTCTCTAGGAAGAGAAAATAATATTTTCTGATTGTGTGCATTAACATCTTTTCTCTTGTAAAAAAGGAATGGAAATTTTGGATTAATAGGTGTAGAATGTAAGCATTTGTTATTCAAGTATGCTATGTCACTATTTGTTTGAGAGTTTGTTTGTATTCTATTTAGAATTTTGATGAAGATTTCATCTTTTTGTCTCATTGTTGTTTGTAAGGTATAGCATTTGATGTTTTCCCAAAAATTGCATGGAACTAGCTGGGTGTCTAAATTTACAGTTTGGAACACTGAACAATCATGTATAGGTTCTGCTTGGTAGAAATCACCACAAAAAATAATGTCTAGACCACCAAAATATTTAGTAGGTGTTTGGATGATGTCACACAATCTTTTATCTATGCAACGCAAGAGTCTCGCTCTAACTAATGAGATTTCATCAATAAGGATAATACACAATTGTTGATATTCTTTTGTCAATATATCTAATTTGTCTGAGCTCAATGGAATAGTAGTGGATTTGTTAAATGGTATGAAAAGTGTGGAGTGCAAAGTTGTGCCTCCAATATTGTAAGTTGCTTTACTTGTGTATGCAAGTAACAAGCCTTTTATCTTATCTGGATTACTATCAATAGAGTTATTGTATATACACAGTAGGCCTTGGTATATAGCTTTGATAGTGAATGTCTTTCCTGTTCCAGCACCTCCTGTTAGACACAAATGCAATGGTTCAAGTAAGTTATTTTATTTTTTTAGTAGTATGTCCTTTAGTATGGCTTGTTGCTCTTTGTTTAGCATTCTTCGAAGATTGTAGTATTTTGTGTTGTCAACTAAGTTTGGATGCTTAGCAATTTCAAATGGCCTTTTGATTTGTTTGTTGTAGAATTTAAGTTTCAATGTGTCTAGATCCAATTACAAATTGTATTGTTCATTATATTCACTGTTGAAGTTGTGAACATTGTTTGATTCTTTATAGTTCTCGTTTTCAATATTGACATCATTAATAGCCTTGTCCAAATCACCCCATAGCTCATTTATATGGTACGTGTACTTTTCTTGATTAAGTTTTACTATTTTTTCTTTAGCAATGAAAGTCTCTTCCCATGTTGTGAAGCCTCTTTTCAACATGTTTTCATCTATGGAAAATGGGACATATAGTAAAAGTTGTTCCCTATAATAGTTTTCGATGTCAACATGTTTATTGTATCTTATATATCAAATAATTTGTGTTCTTTTTTTTTTTTTTAATTGTTCTTTTCTTCTTCTATATTCTATGACAAATTCTGCTAGACAAACATTTGCCAATATTTGAGGACGCGCAATGTAATGGTCAATTAAATTTTTACAAGCAACATTTTGTGAATCATCTAGCTCATTTTTTAGTTGTGTGGAATTTTTCAAAATAAATGTACGGTTTTCAGCAGTTGATGTGTCTATGAATATACATTTCCTTGAACTATAGTTAAGAGGAAGTGAAAGCACAATGTGTATAGCTTGCTGACTAGACATTTGTTGCAGATTGAGCAAAGCATTGCCAAGTTTTGTTATCATTTTAATTGCATCAATGTTATGATCTTTGTGGTTTGTGCGTATTTTGTTAAATGCATTTGTTATTGAGGCATTGCATTTTGTCATGTATGAGCTACAGTACATTGCTGCAGTATATGCATTTAAAATGAATTGTGCATCTATGTTTGCTTGCCATAGATGAGGATTTTTTTTACAAAATGTATTGTTCCAAATGTGAGTTGGCTTTTTTTTCAAGAACATTGTTGGTCTAAGCAACATAGACTGTATGGCTAATATGTATTCTTCTTCATCCATGCTTATGTTTAGTAGGAAATCCTCAAAAGATGTAGAAGAATCATAACTTGAACATTCTAAAGTGGATCTAAGTTTTTCAGCCAAACACATGTTTCTTTTTTCGTCAATGCATGGTTCAAGAATTCTTGTTGTTTTCATCGGTGGTTGTGGAAAACCAAAGCAGCATTTTTTTTTTGGTCTTGCCACATTGTTTAGTATGGCAATGTATGTGTATTTTAGCCATTTGTTCATTTAAAGTTTCAGTATTGCAAGTTATGTATCTGTCTACAAAATGTTCAATACTAGTATTAGTATCTTTTCCATATATAGGTGCATCTTTAACCCATATCATGAAATGGTCATGTTCATTTCCTTGATTTTGGAATTTTCATAACCGAAAAGTAATCCAATACCTTTCCGAAAAATGTCATCTAAGCATATTAATTGTTTCATTGCATTAATCCTATTTTTATAATAGCGAGTACAAGTGGTTGGATCCTTTTTAATCAAATAGTTAATGTCAACTTCATTAAGAAATTCTTCCTGGCTTTCTCTTGATTTTTTTTGTGAGATGTATAATTCTTTCAATGTTTCCTTTAATGGCTCCTAGTTTTGTTCTGCACTAGTGAAAGTTAGGAAAAAAGTAGGTGGACCCAACTGTCGTATCATTGTGAAAAGATTTATTTTCAAGTGTTGCAAATAGTCTGGTGAATTTATTATTTTTTTGAAATCTACATATCCAATATCTGATTGCAATAAATTTTCAAGGTTTGGTTTGTGCTTCACATCTTTTGCTAGTAGGGTTCTACCTTTTAATTTTCCTTTGCGAATTCTTATCCATAGTGTAGAAAAAACTTGGCCAATTAGTATTTTAATGGTTTTGAAAAAAAATTGGTTGTATGGTAAGCAAATGTTCGATTTGAATTTTGTAATTCCCATTTTGCAATTTTTTGGTATGAATTTTTTTTCAATTCATTCATCACGTGGTTCCGCGAAAAATAGAGTTGGAAAATTCATTTCTTCTGCATATTTGTCTTGGAATATTCCAAGAGGTTGTTTTCCTTCAGCAGGTGCAATTTCAATGACTTTGTCTTGTATTGAATGTATAGTTATTGACTTAGTAAAGCCATGGATCAAGGTGTCTGTTTCCATTTCCATTGGATTATTTGTGTCACTATCTTTGCCACAATCACTTGATGAAGAGTTAGTGCATGTAGTATCCTCTTCTAAATGGTAAAAATGTTCATGTGAATTTTTGTTCAATTTAACATTTTGTGTTTTGTACAACATTGTTTTACACAATTCCTTTAGAGAATTCATAATAACATTTGGTGGAACTCTTCCTTTTTGGTATGCATTTGTATATTGCAAACGTCTCTTTAATGCAATAGCAATTGTACATGTTTCATTGGCCTAACGTGGCAACACTATTTGTATAATGTTCATGTTTGTTGGGACATTGATAATTGTTCCACTTGGTCCAATTTGAGGTCTTTTATATCCTAGTTTCCAAATTTGTGCAAAGGCAAGTCGAAGGGACACTAGCCTTTCTTCGATTTCTGAAAGTGTAGCAGTGTATTGTAGTGGCTTATTTGTTTTAATATGTTCTGGTGTTGCGTTTATTGGTTTTTTGTTTTGCCTCAATTGGTTGTTACAAAAATTGCATATTTTGTTTTCGAAAAATCCTTGTGTGCGTAATAAAACTAGCTTGTATGTTTCCATTGTTTGTTGGCTTAGATTTATAATATTTTTTTTGAAATGCAATAGGCCACAAATTGCACACACATGTTTAGGTGTCTTTGACTTTCTCCATGTAAGATTGGATGGGTGTTCTTTTTTCCCTCTTTTTTCTATGTTTTGGATTTTAGGTTTTTTGCGTATCTCTTGTTTTAGTTTACGAAGTGAATTTTGGAAAGTTGTGCAAAATTCCTTCCTCAAATGTGTAGAGTTGCACGTTTTTACTTGTTTACTATTTTGGATGGATTTTTTCAATTTGTGCATATTAATATTTTCTTTAGGTTTTTTGTGTATTTCTTGTTTTAGTTTACGAAGTGACTTATGGAGAGCAATGGTGAACCCCTTTGTAAGATGTGTAGAGTTGCAAGTTTCTACTTGTTTGCTGTTTCAAATGGATTCTTTCAATTTGCGCATATTAAGCCTTTCTTTGTTTTTTTTTTTTTTTCTTCTGGTTGTCCAGTATGAATGTCATTTATCATTATTACCTCCACTTCACCTAGCTTATAATGTGTATGCATGTCATTGACTTTGTAACATATGACATTGTATATTTTTGTTGGTTGTACATATTTGCAATATACTTTGCTTGGCATGGCATTGTTTTTTGAGGAAACTTGAATTTTTATTTGTTAAATGTAGGATAGCCATTCAAAACAAAAATTAGAGCCTTCAATTTCACTTTGTTCAAATGGATCTCCAACTTTTGCAATAAATGTTTCCCAATTTGTTACACCACAACTATTTTTCAACTCAGATTTTAAGCATGTCCCAAGTCATTCATTTGCTATGTTATCTCCATTTAGTATTGCATTGCAAAATGATTAAGTCTTGTAGCCACTTAATACAAAACAAGTCTCCCCAAAGACCATACTCATTACAATTTGGCTTTGGAACTGCAAATAGTCGCATGTGTCACAGATATGTACTAACATCATGAACACCATGCATTTTGGATAGTGTCTATGAGTTTAGCTCATTTTGAAGTGAGAACAAAGCATCGCGATCATCAATTGCCAAACAATTTTGAAAATGATCAACTATTCATTCCTTAGTTCAACAAATGTGTATCGCATATGTAACAGTAGTTGTAAGGAGTCGAAAAGACATTGCCTACGTTGTATACAAAGGGCCTTATTCTAAATAGGTTATTGTCTTCTAATACTTTGTCAATTGAGATATCTCACTGTCTGTTTTTTGATTGATAGTTCTCTACATCTATTATATTATCCAATGCAAAATTTATTGTTGATGATGCATATTTACTGAAGTTGGACATTAAATCTATTGACTTATTCTCCACAATTTGTTTTCTCATTTTAGTATTTTTTTTTAGTGTTTACATTGGTTAACACATTCTTGCAATGGCTTTCTTTTTTTCAAAACAAGTGGTTCAAAATGTCCATTCAAATCGTTTTCATCATGGAACAAAATAGAATATGTAGTACTTTTTGGATTTTCATTGAAATTCAAGTACTTTACTTTTCTAGTTGATGACCAAATACATATTTGGATACCTAACCACTTTGCTAGCCATTTAATACAAAATTGGTCGCCCCAAAGGCCATATTCTTTACTATTTGGTTTCTTAACTACAGATAAGCACATACATCGTAAGTATGTATTAGCATCAGTAATTTGATGCAACTCATTCAATGTTTCTGTCTGTATGAAAATAAAGCGTCATCGTCATTTTTTGCTAGGCAATTAAGAAAGTGATCAATCATACCATTTTTCAATTCTATTGAGGTGAACTTCATAGGTAACAAATATTGCAAAGAGTAAAAAAGACAATCCCCTATGTTGTATACAAATGGACTTACTCTAAAAAGATTATTGTCTTCCAATACTTCATCTATTGTTTGTTCTTCATTCGTATTCATTGATTCATAACTTTCTACATCTATTATATAGGATACAATGATTTTTTTGGTTCATTTTTTTCTGACATTTTATGCGCAATAAAAAAACACACTAGAAATATAAAAACAAATTAGGTGTAATTTGTTACTTGTCAAATTCTATATGCTCTTGAAATATATTTGTAGATGTTGTTTTTTAATACATAGGTTCTGCAAAATAGGAAAATTAAACACAATATCAATGATTAAATTAAAAATCACATTTTTTAATAACATGAAATCAATGAATAAATAGTTAATCAGTGAGCTAGGCTAGTGATTAATCCAATCATATAAAGTAGCTACCATAGATTTATGATCTGTAAAAGAATAGGAATGATCAATTCTAAGGAAATTTGAAAGGATATTTTTTGCAACCATTCAAATTATATGATTTAGAAACTGTTAACTACAAACATAAAAGAAAAATAGGTGTAATATGTTACTTGTCAAACTTTGTATGTTGTTGAAGTAATAGAGTAGATGCTCTCCTTGTGTTTCAATACAAACTTTTTGAAATAAGCATGACATAAAGTTAATGATATCAATAATAAGCATGACATAAAGTTAATGATATTAGTAATTGTGAAAGAAAAACATGGAAAGGAAACTATGGTAAGAAGTTCAAAAAATAGAGAATAACATACTCATCAAGCACATATGTAATTGCATCTAATTATGAAGGACCTATTCAAGTATAGTACTTCCAATTCATTATGAGAAAAAAGGCCAACTGTTTGAGACATTTCATTTAGATGTGTTACACTGATGGGTAAATGAAAATACAGTAGAAATCTACTTATACTATTCATTAAGTGAACATAAGATTTATTGCTAATGTTCATTACTAATATTTTTCAGCAAACCAAAAGATAAAGAAAAATTGCAATTTAATCAGGAAAATTGTGTTAGCGTTAGGGTTACTATTTTCAAAAAAGGGGAACAAAATCGGATCAGGGTTAGGGTTAAGATTTCTTTAAATGAATGAGAAATCAAAATATATAGTCCAAAAAATGTAATTCAATACGGGCTTTTGAATAAATTGCCTAGGTGATTATAAACATGCTCATTGGAAATAAAATTAATGGGGAACTTTCCACAAGAATTTTATTTCATTCATGGCTTCATCATGTTGTATACTGTAAAAAAATTTCTCATCTTCAATATCCTAAATCACATACTCTTTTGGCCTGATGTGAAACTTTTGAATTTGAAATTTTGCAAGTTTGATGAAGAGGGCCCATAAAAAATTTCTATCTCAGAAAGAAAATTATGAGATTGGATTTTTTTCTAATGCAGTTATATGACCACCATGGAACCATCCTCATTTTCATGCAAATGTGCCTTGTCACTCTACTTTGTAACTTTTGTTTTCTTGTGCATTTTCTACGTTGCTCGTGATGCAACTAACAACCTCTCTGCTCATATTAGCATCTGTAAACCAAACAATAGTCTAGAGCATGCCATTCAATATTGTGCATAAGAATCATTCAGTTTTATTCAATCATATATCATAAATTTCCAAAAAAAGGTTTATTCTATCCTCAATTGAGGCATTGATATTCTATCATTGAATTTGGAATCATCACAAATTTGAGGCTTCGACTGAATTGAGAACCATAGTAATCAAGCAATATCCTACCATGACTTATCTATCAAAAAAGTTATATTGGAACATCCTTTGCTTCAAAGGATTATTCTCTCTGGTAACAGAAATTTTTCCTCTTATTCTCTATCATTTGCTATTTAGTATCTACCAAAGCTAATTGCAAAGCATCTCTAAGTGGCCTCAATCAATCCACTTGATGGGAATATGTGAATGGATGAATCAATCTTGGTTTTTAACAATTTTTTATCATTTTTGCATTGTCTACATCCATTTCTATTACAAGACTTTGAATAAATTGTCTAAACTTAAAAAGAACCATTATCAGTGTTTATAGATATTATTCTACATCAAAATACCAAATTAAAAGGTGATGCAACTGTTTCTTAACTGTTGTTGATCTACTATTAATTTAGTGTTGATCTACTGTGGATCTGCTTAGTAGTCTTTGTAGGAGGTAATTTAGGAATTGATGTGTTAGTTCTTAGTAGTCTTCTTAAGAGTTAGATTACTCTATTTTTAACTTCTGTTACATTGCAATCTCCATGGGAGTTAAATTAGGGGTTTTTTTTGTGGATTTAGGGGATAGCTGGTAATAGAGGAATTAGTTTTTGAAGAATGTAATGATCAAATAATGAATAATGAAAATAGAGTATAGTATGAAGGGTAAGAATCTGGACTGGGGGTGATCCCACAATAATGGGTTATAGTTTTTGGCCAAACTTGACATTAAAATCATGATTTTTCACCAGATATTCACGTTCTTACACCTATAGCAGCTAAACCATTATGAATTTGAAGATGAATCAAACTAGTTATTTGTTAGATCTTTTGTGTAGATTCTAATTATATTTTTTTTTTTAAATAAAAAAATAAATTGTGAATCATTTTATGTAATTTTTAATAACTTAATTTTTCTACTAATCAACATTTTTAAAAAGTGATGTTTACTTCGGACCGCATAACTTTTTTTATGGATAGGATACAATTCTAATTTTTAAAATATTTTTTTTCACACCAATATCTAGTGCGTGGATATTTTTTCATAATTTTTTGTTACATAATTTTTTTTTAATTATTTTTCCAAGTCAGAGTAATTATAATTTGGACAGAGGTGTACTTCAGCCCGCATAATTTTTTTTGTATTCATTTGAATTAACTTATTCTTTTTTTTTGGAATAAGGACATCAATACCTAGTGCACATGTATTTTTTAGAATTTTTTTCTCTATTTTTCTATTTTTCGTATGTGTGAAACAAAGAACTTGATGTTCGTTGAAAATCCTCCATTCACAAGAAATAAAAAATAAATATAATAATCAAATTAAACATATTTAAAATTATACTTTTTGGGAAGCTTATAATAAGGGCTACATGCTTACAAAACATAAATTTTAAATGAATTCATTTGATCACCCAAAAGGTAAATCAAAAGTGGTTTTTTATTAGCATTTTGATAGGATAGAGGAGACCTAGTTATAGGTATGGTTTAAATCTAACAAGGTTCTATCCAAGGGGGTTTGATCAATCCCTCTTTAATTAAAATCATTTAAATGGAACCTTTAAAGTTTTAAATCATTGTATTTTCTAAAAATATGTGATTTTAGGCAAAAATCAGGATGTCCCAAAAAGTGTAACCCATTATTGTGGATTTAGGGGATAGCTAGTAACAGAGGAATTAGTTTTTGAAGAATGTAATGATCAGATTTTGAATAATGAAAATAGAGTATAGTATGAAGGAGTAAGAATCTCCATATTCTCTTTTTATCTCTATTTTATCGTGCTTATTTCCTTTGTATTACAGAAGGCAAGTTTGTTAATTTGCAGGATCCGAGGAATCATTTGTAAGATGAAGATACACAGTCAGGAATATGCAAGGTGAAGATACTCATTCCAATGTTGATAAACATTTTAACCGGTGAAGTAAAATGAACCATATGGAACCTAACTATTGCTTGAAGTTGAAACAAAAATATTAATCAAAAGGTGGACTCATTCAAAACCATTCAACTTGACCAACACATCAAGGACCCATTGACCACAAATGTATTTTTCAATTATATCCCAAAGAGATGTTACAAATTTGCATTGCTTCTGGTTCACCATTTGGACAATTTGCTTGAATGGCCTTGGTTTCCATTCCCTTACAAATTCTCTTGTTCATGTCAAAATCAATGGCATCTTTGTGGCCAAAAATATTTTGAAAAGCATGGGAAACCATTATAACATTGATTGTTATGGTTTGTAGATAGACTTCCCTATGGATTATCCATCAACCAACAACTACATGGTGGTCCTTCCTATTGGTGAAGCCCTCCAATGAAAAATAGAAAGACTCTGCAAGCATCTAGAGGCAGAACCAACAAATAACGTGTGGGGTGTATTGGTCATGAAAGGAATGCTCACAGCTAATAGTCAATATGTTAACAATGGATAGCGATATAACTTATTAAGACAGATTGTTGACATGTCATCTGGAAGTTCTCTGGAAGGGATTTATCGGCCTCATGAATGCTTTTACAAGCATGCTTAATGGAAGCATGCTTAAAATAGAGGATATGATAAAAATATATGGTTGAAGCCATCATCAATGTTTATCAATCTTCTAATACCAAGCACAAGGAGATTAAACAAGCTCAATAATGAAGTTGCCAACAGCACAAAGTTCCAACCAAAAATTTTCTCTCCAAATAAGAGATTGTATATTCTCAAACCTTATTAATATATTATTTTAATGGCAAAGGTCTTCAGACCAACTAGGAATTCTAACAAACCCTATCAGAATAAGAAAGAATCCTATCAACATCAGCATATCTGCCATCTAGTGAATATATGAGATGATGTCCATCTATAAACTTCAAGTGAACTATTGGCTTGCACCAGACTCTGGACTTTAACAAATGACCTGTCATGTCACTGTCACTTGCATCAGCGGCATTTGTGCCTAAAAAGAGTTGAGCCTTATGAGACGGCCTACACACTAGAATGATCTGCATTCCCATTATTTTCAAATTTTTAATTTTCCATGTAATTATAATGTGACCAACAAAATGTGCAAAAATTTCCACTTAAAATTATAGTTTACCAATAACCAAACATCCTCTACTAATGGAGCTCGAGGTTATTGCCCTGCTAGGGCACAAGCTAAATAGACTTCTCCTAGGAATGGCAAAGTAAATGTTATTTTGAGAGGGTTTCCAACCAAAATCCTGGATGTGCACATGTGGGAAGCCTGTCAGCTTCTCGCATTCCTTGCACAACAAACAATAAAGCAGTAGTTATTGCCCTGATGAATGAGTTAAGTTGCCTCTTTCAAAGGACATTAATTTTTAAATGTTGAAAGTGATTCCCCTTTCAAGTATTATGAAGGTTAAAGACACCCTCCAGTTGGAGATTATTGCATCCTTACGATTTTTATTTTTACTCATAATCAAAAGTAAATACTAAATCTCCTTTCAACACTGCTACGAGGAGGCCAACAAACCTGCAATTTCCTTTCAAATATTGGCATTTCAGCAGCTCGTAGAGATGACTCCTTTCAACACACTATAAGTGACCACAACAATGAATAGAAACCAACTTGAACTGCAGACAACTAAGCTATCAGGCAGCAAGTGTCCTCAATTTTACATGGCTCGAGTCAGACACTTGGATTTGGTTTCAGAAAATGAACGCAGAATGGCTCTTTCCAGTCTTAAAACAAAGACAAAAAGAGAAAAGCCAAAAACAACCATCATTTTCTTGTTACGAGGGAGTTTTTGCAAGTCAGATGATGGGTGATGCATGATATTGGAGCACATAGTAAGGCCAAATAGGATACATAACATCACTAATAAATATGGAGTAGTGTGTCTTACTCATGAGGGTAAATGTTGATATAGTAAGAAAAATGGAACTGACTTGCCTTTACACCATCCAATTACTGTGCAAGTGATTGAAAAATGAACAAAGATAAGTGGATATATTGGTTTTCCAATCAATTTGTGTGAACATGAAGTCTGCTAGATACAGATGATTGACTTCAAGAAGGAACTCACTAGGCAAAGAATGTTGGAGTCAGCAATCCAAATAACGACAAAGTTAATTATTTTACATCTCTTACATGTACTCTATGTCCTAAAAAAATTGCAGTATTTAACCAAGTTTACAGAACAGAAGGATGTAGGGGTGCAATTTTAGGGGTGGTCAAAATATTTCTTGAATTTCAGAACGGGCAGGGGAATGGCTATTCTAGTAACTTAAATAAAGTAAAAGAAGCTGAATTTTTATAAATTAAAAACATTTTGCTCAATTTGTAGGGGTAATCCTCCTCTTTTAGCTTTTTAGGGGTTTCTAGTATTTTTCCTATAAAAGTTACTTTTTTAATTCCTATGCACCCAATGGATTGTCCACTAAAGAGGGGCATCCTCTCCAAGCCCTCAGGAACATGTCACCCCTCATCCCCATGGAACACCGATAAATTATCTGTAGATCTTAGCACACTTTAGGATATAGAACTCTGAGAAGTCTGAATTCATTGCACAACTTTAAAACATTGAGATTAAAATGAATCCAAGGTAATTAATTGATACAGGGATGAAAACAAGTGTTGCTGCAGAAATTAGTATTTAATTGATGCATGGATGACCAGTATTCTGCAGGAGTTATAACACTCAATCCCAAATCTTGACCTCAAGGATCCAAAGAAAAAGTTTATGTTACATGCAATATTAGAATATCTTCTGAAGTTGTTCATAAAGCCTCCCGCTCCTATAAATTAAGTAAAAGCATTTGAAAGAGATATCATAGTAAAGTCAATCTCAACCTCTGACATGTTTTCCAAGGAATCCCCCTTGTTCCTTCAAACATTTATCCAGAGGATTTGATGCCATTGAGCAAGGAAAAGATACAATTTACAATTAGTTTCAGTCAGTCACGTGATAACATTTCATTATGTGTTGTAAAGGCCTCATCATGGTTTTGCTGCATGGCTTGTCACAAGACCTGGAGTGCCAGGAAACATAGGATAATTATATTGAGTCTCTGGATTGGCATCATAGAAGAGCTTCCATGCTGCCTACCAAGAGTTGAGCATCTAGATTTTCCTTAGATTGGATACATTTTCTTTCATAGAATACCTGAAAAATATTTTGTACGATTGATCTATTTTAGCACAACCTTGCCAAAAGGTTGACTGATTCAAATTCTCAGATTGTACTCATCTGACAAGTGTTCTAGGAGACCCTACAAAGCTACAAATTTGGCTAAGAACCAACAATTCATATCAAGATTAGGGAAGGGGTTGATCCTTACTGAAGCTTTAACCAGTGCAGAAAAGAGTAGCTATTGTGAGCAAAACAAGATCCTTAAAAGCATCTGAAATCTTTAAAGTGCAGAAAGGAGCAAAGATATGATATACGAGTCCTTAAATGTCTTGCTGCATGCCAAAACTTTTAGGTGTACAAAGAATTTGGAAAATCATTTTTACGAATAAAGGAACATAAAATATAATAATAGTAGACCAGACCAAGATGTCACACTGACTCACCATGAGTTCACAATTTAGATGATTGTTTTTTATTCCAGAAGCAATCTTTAAAATTGTGAACACAATGGTGACTCGGTATGGAATCTTGAACTGATGTACTATAATTATACTTTAGGTTCCTTTATTTCCAAAGATGTTATTCCAAGTTCTTTGTACACTTCAAGTTTTGATGATTCCAGAAGAAATCTTCTAAATACTACATAGATTCACAACAGGTCAGAACAATAAGGCACCCCCTTTCATGCTAGGATATAAATTGTCTAAGAAGATGAGCACTTCTAGGAGGGCTCTGATTGCAGTCTCAGATGCTAATGGAGCTATTAATAGCTGGATGTTCAATTATGTCTTTAAAATCTTTAGTGCGTACAAGCTTCTATTTATGAGAGAAAAGATAGCAATCCATATCAGAAAGGAAAGCAATTTCAGACATTGTATTGTGGCTCAAATGCTGAGCTACGGTGGGGATTTATAGTAGTAGTTTTGAGGCTTTCCTTGCTTAAGTTAAAATTTATGATTATTTCATCTCTGGATGCTAGTCACTCTGAGCCTTTCTTTTATCTGTACATTAATTGGATTTGAATTTACAAAGCTAGGAAACAGGGGACTTCCAAGTTGAAAGAAGAGAGATGGCTTGATGACGATGTTCACAGTGTTTGTAAAACATTAGTCTTTCTTGTGTACTGACATATGATTTCTTCTATTTTTGCTTTTAGTCTTTCTTGTGTACTGACATCTAATTTCTTCTATTTTTTGCTACGGTGGGGATTTATAGTAGTTTTGAGGCATTCCTTGCTTAAGTTAAAATTTATGATTATTTCATCTCTGGATGCTAATCACCCTGAGCCTTTCTTTTATCTGTACATTAATTGGATTTGAATTCACAAAGCTAGGAAATAGGGGACTTCCAAGTTGAAAGAAGAGAGATGGCTTGATGGCGACATTCACAGTGTTTGTAAAACATTAGTCTTTCTTGTGTACTGACATTTTCTTTCTTCTATTTTGCAGTATCTTGACAGCAGATCTGAGTTTGATCTGAGATGCTAAGACTTCATTACTTTTTCATTCAAAGTTTGAAAATAATAAACAGACTGTGATCAAATTTGAACAATATGTGTATGATTGAGAGTCCAAAGTTTTGACTGTGATGTTTGTGAAACTTCCATAGCTACCAAATGATCTATGTGAACAACCATTGAAGGGGCATAGCAGGCCAGAAAGCAGAAAGCTAGCTATATGTATTAACCCATACACCAACCAGAATGCACTGTGTTAAGCTTCACATTGTTAGTCTAGTTTATTTTATCCAATGCAAAATTGCTGTTGATGATGCATATTTAGACTGAGGAATGCTATCTACAACTTGTAAGTTCACACTTAAGAGTGGCTCTCGACTCTCAACAAATGCAACATTTTCTGTTTTTCATTAAATGCACAGAGCTCACATTTTACTCTCTCTTTCCATTGTTACTGGTTGTACTCCTACTCCCATTAACTTAATTCTAGTCATTTATTGACATTGATATGATGTTAAAAACTCAAAAAAAATCTGCAGTCAGTAGTGTTAATAGACAAAGCTCCCAAAAAATTTGTGTTCAAAGTAATTGAAAGCTCGATGTTTCAAAACACACATTGAACTATCAAACCCTAACCACAAGGCCAACAATATTAATAAATTAATACCTTAATGGGTACCTAGAGGCAAAAACTTAGAATATGAATGCCTCCAAGTAAAGTGTTTGGGCTTCCATGAAATAGTGATTTTAGATAGAATTATCCAAAGAAAGGAGGAATACGTAAAACACACCAAGGCAACTAAAGAGGCCTGTTATGAAAGTTGAGATATGGAAAACCAAAACCCTAAATCTAGGTGTAATGAAGAAATGGAAAATAAGAAACTATGATGACTTTCTACTATTGGAAAGTAAATTTTAAGTCCAAAAGGTAGTTTAGCTTTTATCAGATGAATAGTGAAAGGAAATTTTAAAGTCTCACAATCTAGAGGATTTGAAGACATGACCAGCATTAGAGGATTTATCATTTAAACAGTCATGGCCATACAGATTATTCTTCTGCCCTTTAATATGAGAAAGGAGAGATTCATTAGAACTAAAATTATCATAATGCAGGGTTTCCAACTAAGTAAAGAATTATGTGCAGTCCTCACTAAAGTCACAAAAATAGTTACATTTTTTTATGAAGGATTCTATGAATTGCACTTTCTAACAAGGAAATAGCAGTAAACAAAAAGCAAATTCAGAGCAACAAACACCACAAAATAGAAGTCTTAGGGATTTACCCTAGACTACCTAAATTTTGGGAGAAAACTCAAGCAAAAGTGAGGAAAAACAGACACTTATCCACTATCTTCAAAGGGAAATACAAGATTAGGCCTCTTGGGCAGACAACGAGCCTGAAATCATAAGTAATATGCACCCATTCCCTGACAATGGAGCACTTCTGCCACAATCAGTTACCTGTACATAACCAAAATCAAAGAAAACACATTTAGGGTTTTAATAAAGTCAGATGAAAAACTCTTTTAAGAACAAAATTGAATTCTTCTCCTAATGTTCACCTTGCTTTCTGTCTTTCGGCGTTCATATTTTAAGACTTCATTATGTTTTCAAAATATCAAGTAAAACAAGAGAAATGATCAGTAAACAGTATGTCTTGGGCCACAAGAAACCATGGAAATAATGAAACTCCCGTGCAAGCAAAGAAAAATCTTCAAACAGAGCAGAACATAAAAAGATAAGGAATGACAAAGGAGAAAACGAACTGCTCGAAGTAGTTGGAGAAGGTGGGGAAATGTTAGGCATGAATATCTCCCATTCTCGTTTCCTAGATTTTTTACTAGAAGGTTGTGAGAGGCCTCCATGACCATGCCCACCATGCCCAACATTCCATAACAATAGCTACGATTCCCTTCTGAAATGGAAAAATGGAGGTAATGGAAGAAATGGAAGGGGAAAAATCGCTTATATCGGGTAAGAATTGTGTTCCAATGAAATTGAAGAGATGATTTTTGAAATAAATTTTGTTAAATAATTCACATGTATACATTGATCATAGATTAAAAAATTTCTCAAGTTCTCATTGGTTAAAATAAGAGTTATTAATAACAAGTTAAATTTTGATGGTGCCTATAGTTGATAAGAATGCAACATTTTAGTAAAACAAGAAATTAATAACGGAAAACATTAGAGTGGTAAGAATAGTGGAAAATTTTGTTAGTAGGCGTGAGGTTTATGTTAATTCATATAACCATTTTTTATAATAGGTTTATGTATTCTTATGAGAGAAAACAAAAAGAAAATAAAACAAACTCACGCATGTAATAATCACATTAACTTTAGAAATCTCCAACTCATCCTCACATTTAAATAGTAATTTTTTTTTTTAAAAAGCAATAAAGACATATCCCCTCTTAGTAAATCTTGAATGAAGATCTTAAAAGATTTTAGTAAATTTTAAAATAAAGATCTTAATAAAATAAGTGTATGTAGAATAGTAAATTTAGTTTGAACGTTGCATCAACAATTATTGTATTGTAATATTAAGGGTATTGGTATAGGTTTAGTAGTAACAAATATGGGTAGCACTTTACAAAATTCAAGCAGTTATAGGGTTTGAGTGGTGCGACAATGGGGGAGATGCACAAGAAACTTCACCTGAAGCTCGTATAGTGTGTCACCATGCATGTGCATGGTTAACAATGGTTAGCATTAAATACCTTTGTTCAAAAAAAAATTGTTAGTTGTGTTTTTGTCTTTGAGTGAAAATTAGGGCATTACACATACAAATCTGAGAGTGAAGGAAAAATAGAGAAGAGCAATGGAGATAAATCAAGGATGACATAAGGAAGGTATAATTGCATTATTTTGTTATTTTATTCTTGTGTTTGATTGTGCTTCATTGTTTGATTGGATTGGTTTTAGCTTGAATTATAGTTTAGTGGTTGATGTTATTAATTCATTCTTTATAAATCTCATTTATTGGTCAAAAAAATGGTGAACCCAACATGAAGTACTAAATTTTTTTACTAACCTCATTGTTTATGAGTTTATGGTATTTTGTCTTGCAAGTTGCAAGTACTTTTAATTTATTTGAAAATCACACTTTTAGGAGCTTCTTGAGGAGAAATAAATATCACAATTGCATATGAAAGGGTCGAGGGATGAATTTTCATATATTAACCCCTATTTTGGTGCAGGATAACATTTTGTGCTTAAAAAACATGATTTTTTTATGTCTACAGGATCCCATGATGCTTTTTCATGTTATAGTGCAACACTTTTGTCCTTTGACATTTGCAGGTTACATTGCAATGTTTTGTAGGAAATCGATGCTTTCAAAAAGATTACAATGATGCTTTTGGGAAAACCTGACTCTTCCAATTGGTAATTGATTTTTTTGTTCTATCAGTTTTTACAATTCATTTTTGTTGAAGATTCCTAGTTTGATTAACCCTAACGTGCACATGTTCTTTTAAGATTTCTACATTTGTAACTTGTGGAAATCATTGAGAAAAGATAATACTTTTCAAATTATTAACACTTTTTAGTGCAACTCGCCAATTAAAGACACCTTTGAAAAATGTTAACGAGTTTGATGCAGGTTCACTTGTCGAAGACTATCTACAAAAACATTGCGTCTTTATTTTTCTAGAATAAATAGTCTCGCTTGGGATTTAGAAAGAATGATTTTATTCCATGTTTGGTAAACTTGTGACCCTTATTCTCTTCCCAAGCACCTTGCGTGATCTTGGGAATCAGAAACATCACTTGTTTGCAATCTTGTTGTTTAATTCAGGTGTAGTGTTAACATTTGCTCTCTCCTTGTGACACCAAAGAACAATCTTGGGGATTAAAGGTTGCACTGTAATCATTTAATTTTAGTAGCAATACTTTCTTGGGGACCTCATCACCCTAGGTTCTAATCTCAAACAAGTTTCTCAGTAGGCTATATAAAGGGGGGAGAGCAAAATTTTTATCTCAAGGAGTAGATAACATCCTTCAAGCTAAGCCTCATGACCCTTAGTCCATCGAGATATGTATAGGTGAGGAGAAGAGAGGAGACCCCTCTTGACTTGGGCATATTAGATGAGCTCTTTGTTCATAGTAGACCCCTACTACACACCTTGTTTTAGTAGCCTAAGGGCCTTTTAGTCGTGACTTTTCTATCGTGTAGGGTACAAGGATCAATGCTTGAAGTTACTCACTATGTCCTCCCTTGAGTCAAGATAGAATTTATTTTTGAGTTGCTATTTATAGCCTCTCAGAGGGAGAATCCTCCTTAATAAAGACACATTTTTTAAGATTGACCAAAAAAATTTCCTCTCTTTCTTGAATCCTAGCTATAATATCCTTACTTCGTTCTAGCTATAATATCCTCACTTTATTGCATAATTTTTTTAAATCATTTAGGATTTCTTTTAGAAGTAGGAGTATCATCACTTGAAAGAGAATCATGAGGAGAAGAAACATGTTCATCTTCACTATCACTATGGGTAAGATATGCATTAGGAGAGTTAAAGAAAATATTCATCTTTTGGATTATTCTCAACAAGAACAACTTTATTTTGAGAAGATTTAATACTATGCACTTTAGAACAATCATGAACACCAATTTTGACAATACACACATCTCTATCAAATTTGACTTTGTTAGTAAGAGGATTATAAACTATATAAGCTTTATAATGTTCATCATAAACAACACAAATATGATAAGAAGATTTAGGATTTAATTTATGCCTTTTTTATTTAGGTTTGTGAAAATAAGTGGTTGAGCCAAAAATTCTTAAATGCTTGATTAGGCTTCCTACCAGACCAAGCCTCTTTAGGAGTTATATTCTTTAAATATTTTGTAGGAGTCCTATTAACAATATAAGTAGCGCAAAACATAGCCTCAAACCAAATTTTATAAGACATATTCTTAGCATGTAACATACATCTAGCCATTTCAAAAATAGTTATATGCTTCCTTTTCACTACACCATTTTGTTGAGGTGTATAGGGAATGGTTAGACCATGTATAATACCAAATTATTTCAAAAAAATATTAAAATAATTATTTGCATATTATTTTTTATTATTAGTTCTAAGAATTTTGAGTTTAAACTAGATTGTCTTTCAGCAAATTTATAAAATTCAAAAAAATATCAAGAACTTGATCCTTACTATGAAGAAAATAGATCCAAGTTATTTTAGAATAATCATCAACAAATTAAGTGCATACCTTGATCCTTGGATGGTGGGTCCCAAAAGGTCACTATGGGCTAGGTGCAACTTATGATTTTCCCTCCATGATTAACCTTGTGGAAAGGGCTCCCTATGCATCTTACCACTCACACATCTTGTGCATACAATTTTAGATGGAGCAATACTAGGCAATCCTTCTACCATATTAAGTTTTTGCATTAAAGCAATATTTTTAGTATTGATATGACCAAGTCTTTCATTCCAAACATTAAAATCAATGGCAGATATTAAAGAGAATCTAGATTGAGAAAAATCATAAGATTTGAACAAATTATCATTATCTAATTTAGCATTAGCAATGACCTTATTTTGTTTTGGATCAATCACATAACACATCTTTATAAAATTCTACTTTTTAATCTTGACAAAGATTCTATTATGGTTTGGTAATTTGGATTTTTCAAAGTGGAGTTTGGTAAAATGGGAGACTATATGTAGACCTCTACAAGAGGGTGGCCTTGGTTTGGATCAAGATAGCCTCTCTAGTTTGGCCTTGGCTTCTAAGCTTTATTGGGGGTGGTGCATTAATCAAGATCTTTCTTGGGACAAGATCCTCACAACTAAGTATCTAAGGGGAGTAGCATATGAGGATTTACCAAGAACTTTCCTAATGGAAAATGGGTATATGATCTGGTACACCCTCAAAAGGGGTGCTAATTTAATTAAACAAAATCTATTTTAGATTTGTAATATGGGGTGTAACCTGGATTTTTTTGGTTTGAATCTTGGGATGGATTTCCCCCTATACTATCCATGTATCCTCATTTATAGGACCTCTACAACTATTTCATAGAGGTCAAGTGGACCAAGGTGGAGGACTATAAGAAATTCAAATTTTGGGTCAAAGGTGGTGTATATGCGGAGGGATCCAATAGAGTGGTTGGTAGGGGGATCCATTGAGGATCACAAATATTTAAGAAGGATTTTTGCTGGAAAATTTTGTAGTTCTTTGAGGGGGAGTGACATTCTTGCATGGGGTACAAATCCTAGGGAGGTATATCAATGGCCTCTAGATATCATGAGTTGAATTTTCAAAAATATGGAGGGGTTGAAGTCACATGGTGGAAGAATGTGTGGATCAAGCTTTCTTGGAAAAAATACAATTTATTTATTTGGCTAGTAACTTGGAATAGGTTCCTTACTTGGGATAACCTCCAAAAGTGAGGTTTCCAAGGTCTGTCTATTTGTGTTCTCTATATTAACAATGAGTAATGATCCTCTCATTTTTTTCTAGTGATTCTTCTCTAGAGACATAGATGACACTTATGCTGGGGATTCTAGAAGTAGGCCTATGTTCATGCATCCTTTATGGTTGAGTTTTGGAGGAGTTTGGAGATGCCACATATAAAGGCCTTATTTATTTAGGTGGTTACAAAACAACCCTCACATGTTCTAAATGTTCATCCTTTTCTTTGCTAAAAACCAAGATGCCATATAAATAAACAATTACAAACTTACCATGAAATGGTTTGAGCACCCCGTGCATCAACCTCATGAAGGTGCTTGGAGAATTTGTAAGTTCAAAAGGAATAAACAACTGCTCATATAACTCCTCCTTTGTATTTAATGTGGTCTTCCATTCATCTCCCTCTCTAATCCTTATTTTATGATACTTGCTCTTCAAATCAATTTTGGTGAAGTATTTTGCTCCACTCAAGCAATCCATCAAATAATCCATATGAGGCAATGCAAATCTATATTTTATTGTAATCTTATTAATGGCTCTAGAATCTATGCACATATGCCATTCTCTATCCTTTTTGGGTGCCAAAATTTTTGGTACTACACATGATCTCAAACTCTCTCTTATCAAGCCTTTATCCAACAATCCTTGCACATGTTTTTTTATCTCTTCATTTTCCTTGGGACTCATTCTATATGCTTCCCCATTTGGTAAGATTTATCTTGGTATCAAATCCATGCAATTACTCACACTTTTAATTGGTGGAAGTCCATCTGGAAGATCCTTCATCAAAATATCATCATAATCTTGTAATATTTTATTGATTTCTTTAGGAAATTCTAGTTCTTCACTTGCTGCCCCAACTTCTTAAGGTCCAGAAACCAAAGCATAGCATAGGTATTCTTCTTTTAACTCCTTCAAAAATTCCTTAGCAGTGGTTATGCATACCTTGGTATCACTTTCCACTTCATTTTTTTTTCTTTCAATGGGTTCATGACATATTTTTTCTTGTCCTTTTTGTGATGGTGTAAGTGTTTTCTTCACCATCATGTATTGCCTTTCGATCATATTTCCATAGTCTACCCAATAGGATATGGCATACATCCATTGGTATGATATCACATAATATCCCATCCTTATAGTTACCAATCTGAAAAATTACCAAATATTGCTCACTCACCAAAAGTTGATGTCCTTTTTGCAACCAAGTGACCTAATATGGGTTTGAATGTTTCATTCTTTCCAAATTTAGCTTCTCCACCATCTCTTGGGACACCAAATTATCAATGCTCTCATTGTCCACTATTATAGTGCAACATTTTCCTTGTGATTTACAAATTGTTTTAAACAAGCTCCTCCTTTGTGTTGGTTCTTGTGGCTCCTTCTTAAGTTTTAAAAACATTCTTTTTAACATAAGGACTTCTCCATCTTTTGGATCCACCTGTTCTATTTCATTTTTCAATTTCAATAGTGTATGCTCTTCCAATGTTTATCTTTCTAGTCTCTTATATTTGAGGGCACTCAAAGGCCCAATGACCCACTTCTCCAAATTGAAACATACTCCTAAAATCCCCCTTCCTCTGCCATATTCTCCTCTCCCTCTTGAAGTTTCACCTCTGCCTCTTGGAAAATTTCCTCTTCCTCTTGCATTTATTCCATGATTTTTTTGTGACCAACGTTCTTCCTCTTCCTTTATGGGCTGCCCTCTTCTATTATTTGATTTCCCTCTACCTCGTGGAAGCTTTCCTCTTCCTATAAAGCTTCCTTGTTGTCTTCTTGCTAACTTCTCCACTACTTTCAGTGTGTATTGATAGGCTTCTTCCACTATCCTTGCCATGACCATTCTAAGTTCATCTTGGATATTGATCCTCAAACCGTTTACATATCTTGCTACTTTCTCCTCATCATCTTCAACATGTCCAACTAGTATGCTCAATTTGTAGAATTCCTCTATGTAGTCTATGGAACTCAAATCCTTTTGTTTAAGGTTTTGTAACTTTTTGATCAAGCTGATGTGATAGTCCATAGGCAAGAATTTTGTTTTCAATTTTGTAACCATATTTTCCCATTTTTTAATATTTTCCTTAGCCTTCCTTTTTCTTTCAATCTGCACTTGATCCCACCATAGAGATGTGTGTCCCTTCAACCTTGTGCAAGCATATTTTACCTTCTTTTTTTTCCAATGGCTTCCAAATCAAAATACTTTTCCATTTCAACAATCTAATCAATAAGTTGTTCAGGATTCATACTTCCAATGTAACTTGATGGGTCCATCCTTGGTTTAATTTCAATATTAACCAACACTTGCAAGAATCTTTCTTCACATGCATCCTTTCCCTGCATTACTACAACCTTTGGAACTTCTTCCTCATCTTCACTAATATCTTCAATAGGAACTCCTCTTTTCTGAGAAGTCTCTATGGCTTTTAACCTTCTGATTCCCCTTAGCATCTCCATGAGTGATGGGTTTTCTTCTCCTCATGGGGCTCTCCCTCTACCTTGTCCTTAATGTGTCATTTCCTCTTCAAACTCCTACAAGCCCACTTTGACATCAATTGATGCAGGTCATCAATTGAGAAACCTATGGGTTTGTCAATTGTTGCAGCCTCAGCTACACAAAATCAACACTGGAAAGTAATATCTAAATAAATCATCAACACACGATATTTCCTTTACAATTAAATAAATTCTAGAGCAACAAAAATCTGAAAATCAAACATGAAATCTCATATTGAATGTTTCTTCAACTACAACAAACATATACAGGCAAGAAATTTGAACCTTTTTTCTCACTTCTATAGGAAATAATTCTAAACACAAAAAAAAAGAAGCTTCAATCAACCCAAAATTTCAAACTACAAGTAGCAACAACATCCTTCAATTTCTTGGTAATGGAATTTGGGGCACCCAGGCAAGATTTTTTATCTTATGGCACATTTTTCCCTATGTTCTTCCTCTATTCATCACCTGCAACTTCTCCAAAGTTGGGCATTAGCAATTTTCTCCCAATCTTGCTAGTCAAAACCACATTCAACAACCTCTCCTAGATGATAAAATCTTGCAATAACTCCCTTTCAACTTTTTTTAGAAAAAATCAAATTTGGAGCCTAAAATGGTCTCCACAAACCTCTTCCCAACATCCTCACTCTTAGGCACCAGGCATTACCTACAATGATTAATTTCTCCACTCTTCTTTATTCCCAAGAGTTACAAATAAAAAAAAGTTAATTTACACAATCCTAGGCATGGGACTTTGGTTCCCAGGTATATTTGTAAATTTGCAACATTTTCAACAATATTACAATTTTACTTCAAGGTATACAATTAATTTAAGAAAAAGAGGGCCTCAAAAGAAAGAGTTGAAGATGAGGGAGGGAAAAAATTCACATGCATGCAAAACCAAAAACACACCAAAAATCAAGAATATATATATTGGTGAGTAGGACTGGTCTTCACTCCTAATGTTGCTGCATCAGGATGCACTTTCATCCATCTGTTGTTCTAGCATCCATGGGGTGCACTTATGTTAGGGAAAAATGAAAATTGTTTGAGTTTTTTTATAAGAATGAAAGATACTTGAATTAGATTAGTGAATGAGAAAATGTAATAGATTGATTTTATTTTTAGTTCATGCCTACCATGCATGAGCATGAGGAAGGATCAATTTTATCTCTTCTTTAGAGTTTTATATCAAAAATATTAATAAATATGGTGTTATTTGTTCAACAAGTGAGGATCTAATGGGTCTTCATGATGCCACTATTAGTATTATAGAATGAAAAAATCTTCCTCCTTTTCCAATCACCACATGCATGGCAATAATAGCTATCAAAATCTATCTCATTAAAGGGATGGGAATTGATCCCTACTCCAAACATCTCACATATATCTATCTATTCATATCATCTACCACCACTTGATTGAGATCATACCATTCCTCATCCTATCTAGCTCTTTGATGATCATAGTGTGACCATAGATCGGTAATCTAAGGATGTTATACATGTATACACCTAAAATCGGTCAAGATACTTAATTAATTAAATATTAATTAATAAACCTTTTATTTCATCTACTTATAAATAAATTCTAAATTTATTTATATAGTTCACATCTTCTAATTCTTCTATCTTAAATCACATTCTTCTAATTTCAATTAAATAAACAAATGTCAATAGTTTGTTTTATTTAATTAATATCTCCTCACTAAATATGAATAATTCCAAAATTCAAATTTAGTCACATGTCTCCAACTTTTCCTCTTTCCACATCATCAATGTCTCATGAATTTAAATATGCTTAATATTTAAATGGGAATTATCCTCAACAAATTTGAAACAACCTTGGACACTTGGCTCCTCCAGTTCATTTATTCTTCTAAACACTTGGCAAAGTACTCTTTTAAAGGGAACATCCTCCATGATTCCCTCTAACTTCTTCCTTCTCCACCATTCATCTCTCCAGTTGAAATCTTGAGCATCGGTTGTTGCCACATCATTTTATGCCTTGGAAATCCTATAAATACACCCTCATTCTCTAGCATTTCATATCTCATCTTGAGAAAACTTACTCTACAAAAATTCTACGAGAGAATTTAGATTTTAAGCATAGAGCATTTAGAGTTTAAGCATAGAGCATTTAGATAAATTTAACATTTAGTATTTAAAATTGTAGAATCATATCCAGCTTAGAATCATGGCTTAGTTTCATAGCTGCATTGTAGTTATCATTTTAGTTTTTATACAACATTTCTATCATAGCATTTAGCATCATTATCATAACATAATCTTCATTTGTATACAACAACATCAATATCATAGCATCATGGCATCAATAACATAGTTTATCCATCATGTAGGAATTAGGATTCCTGCATTTGGCAGCATCCATTCTCTAAGTTGTCATTCTAGAAGTCATAGTGCAAGAAAAATCTGAGAGCCATTATGATTCAAGGAATCCTTAGAGATAGTAAACAATGGAATGGTTTTAGTGATTGATTGTGTCTTGAATTTGATTAATTTTGTGCTTCAATTCTCTAATATAATATGTTTCATTGGTTTTGTGTGGCTTTATTATTCATTTACACATTACACAATTCACACAATACACATTTTGGTGCCCATCGTGGGGCCTAGCCCCTTTCTTTTAACATTTTCTGGAAAGTTGTTTTACAGATCTAGACGTGAACTCTTATGTAGCGCATCCGTTATTTTTTTGGGCGCATACAAAAAATATTTCATCGCATCCAGTTCCTATTATGGTGCATATGACGATTCTTTTAGCACATCCAACTCATACTTTAGTGCATCTAGGGGGTTTTCTAGCGCATTCGGTCTATATTTTAGTGCATTCAGTAGTTCTTTTCACACATAGGAGTGATATTTTAGCGCATTTGATGTCTGTTTCAGCGCATCTAGTTTATTTGGCATAAATTCAAAATTATGAAGACTAATCATTAATTTTTGTTTTGCAGGTGCTTAAAATGTTGACCAAAGACAATTATATCAAACTACTGATGATGTTTGCAAGGGCTAGAGTTGTTTTAATTCTTTCTTTTGATTAAATTAGGAACCTAGTTTAATTATAAGGTTAAAGAACTCCTTGTCTATTATGCTTGAAGTGATAGGCCTATGCTCTCCCCTTAATTGGGTGACCAGAATGCCAGACTCACTATTTTATGCTTTGTTAACACCTTTAGAAGGCCTACCGTAGTGGGAAAAGGTACTCACCCTATGGGAACGACCTAAGTGGGAACAACTAAAGCCAAGTTTTCTGACCCACTATAATCAAAAGAAAATTCAGGGAAAGTTCACAATTCGATGGTAGTGTGCAAGATAACCATCCCCAAAGCCTTTGTTCTAAAGGTTGAGAGGTCTCCTGAGGGAATTTATCTATTTTATGCACTGAATGGAAACCCTTATTATGAACCTTAGTGTAGAAACCAACCAAGTCAGTCTCTGAACACTTCTAATATCACAGTGCAAGGGGAGGGAAGAATCTACCCCAAGAATTCTATTTGACTTAGTTATTATACTTGGCACTCTTCCAAACAAAGATCAAAAAGCTTAGTCAAATTATAACACTCGTATGCATGTTCAAACAAGATCCCAAAAGCAGAAACTCAAAGAAAAAGAACTTGAAACTCAAAACACCATGGTTGAAGCTAAAGAAATCATTTCCATAAACTCCACCAATCTGAAGGTGATGAAATAAGTGAGGAAGAAATCCAACATGCTCAGCAAGATCCAAATTTCCACAAATTCCTAGAAAATATTTTTGAAAGAGATGGGGAAAAATACTTTCTAATGTTGGCTAATCAAGGTATCAAACTTCCACATGTCTTTGATGTTAATCAATTGAAAGCACCTCCTAAAAAGATTGAAACTGATCCACCAAACACATATACAATGGCTGCATTAACTCAACAAATGAAAAATATTCAACAACAGATTCAAGACATGCAAAGGGGAACCTCAAAAAAGATAATTGATACAAGACATTTTCCCATATCCTTTTGATCAAACTATTAACATGATTCCTTTTCCCAAACATTGTGAATTCCCAAAGTATGATAAATATAATGGTAAAAAAAATCCTATAGATAGTGTAAGGGAATTTTGAACCATGAGCCTTGAATTTTCACATTAATAAACTTACTTGATGAGATTGTTCCCACACAGCCTAGGTGGACAATGCATGAAATGGTTCTCTAAACTTGCACCACCAATTAAGACCTTTGAAGAGTTGGTTAATAAATTCATCACCCAATACTCCTACAACATCCAACACGAGATAACTATGAAGGACCTTTGCAATACAAAACAGAAAAAGGGTGAATCATTCCTCATATTCTTACAAAAATGGAGAAGGTTGTTCGCAAGATATTCTCATCCTATCCCTGAAAAGGAAAAGATAAAAATCTTCATTGACAATCTAAATGATGAGATGAGTTATAGACTTGAATTACAATGCCCACCTACCTTTGAGAAATTGATTGAAAATGGAATCAAAATTGAAGAAGCTTTGGCCAAGAGAAGAGTCTTGAAAATTTACAATGAAAACAACTCAACAAGCTCCTCTAATAATTATAACAACAATGATAAACCAAAGTTTTGGCAAAGAAACAAGAATGCTGGTAACAATGATACTTCAACTGAAACACAAAATGCAAAACCAATATTTAACTTGATAGTAGATCCCACCAAGACCAATCAAAACAATAATCCAACCGACAATCAAAACAACAACCAAAATGCCAATCAAAATAACAATCCAAGCAATACTGAATCTAGACCACCACCATATTGAACAACATCAAATTGAAGAATATTTACACCTTTGGGACAGTCACTTGAATCAACATTAAAGGAACTTCGTCCATCCAAGGTTATAACATTACCAGAGGCAAGATATTGGGAACCAAGAGTTAAACCTTTGTGGTGGAATGATGCACATTATTGTGACTTTCACATAAACAAAAGACACAAAACCAATGATTGCATGCAACTTAAACATTTGGTACAAGATTTGATTGATAGAAAAGAAATATTTGCAGAAGGACCCCAAACAAATGTTGATCATGGAGCATTCAAGAATCCTTTACCAAACTATGAAAAGGGGGAGTCCTCTTTATCAAAAACCAAAGGCAAAAATGTGAACTATGTTTATGATTCTACCATTCATTATATTGAAGTAGTTAAAGATCAAACCAAGGATATCAAAATCAAGGGCCAAAAAGACATTATTGTAGCTGATAATTCAATTAATGACACCACAATTGAGCATGACCAAAGAATTGTTATAGTTGAAACTCATCTTGATGACAATAACACCAAATCCCATCAAATTAATGACATCATACCAATAAATATGATCACAAACATGGCAGAAAATGATAATCATATTAATGTCATTAAAATCAGAGACAAACAATATTATCAACTAATCAATGCAACCACAAGGGGGAAATCCAAAGTAATATTGAAAGGAGCTACATCTAAAACACCTGCTGCCCCTGCAACACAATACAAAATAGTTGATAAATTGCGGAAAATTCCAGCTCAAATATCCATATTGGAACTCCTCAAAATTTCACTAGCTCATAAAGAAAATCTAGAACAAGCTCTAGTAGCCACCACAATACCAAATCATCTAGAATTTTTCCAATTCCAAGCTATGGTGGGACACTTGACTGCACCTCATTGCCTATCATTTTCTAAAAACTATGATGTATCACTCAACCACCCACACAATGTTGCCCTTCACATTGAGGTTTTAATTCACAAACACTAGGTCAAACATGTTCTAATAGATGGTGAAGCTAACCTAAATATCTATACTTTAAAACTTATTCATGCACTTGGATATTTTGAAAATGCAATTGATGCTAGAAGAAAAATCACTATAAAATCCTATGATGATGAAGAGAGATCTTCCCAAGGACTAATTGTGCTACCAATTCAAGTGGGACCAGTTGTAAAAGATATAGTATACCAAGTGTTAGACAAGGAGTTAACATACAATATACTCTTGGGATGTCCTTGGATTCATGAGATGCAAGCAGTGTCGTCAACATATCACCAATGTTTAAAATTTCCTTTCAACGGGCAAGAGATGACCATTTCAGTTGATTCTAACAATCCACAATATTGCAACATGCTCAAAACAACCCAAGATACTTTTGTGCCACATAAAAGGGAAGCTAAAACTCCTAGTTCATCCAAAAATAAAGACAACTAAATTCCTTGTCAAAATGGGTTGATAAAAAGAATTAGTCAAAGGATAAGGGTATCTGTGATTCTACTCCATCAAATAACGAAAGTTAAACAAATTATTTGTCAAACCAACTTGAGGAAAAGGTTTAGTCAAAGGATAAGGGTATCAACTATTCTACTCCATAAAATCATAAAAGTCAACTCAATTCCTTATTAAAATAGGTTGAAAAGATCCAGTTAAAAGACAAAGGCATGGGGGAATATTCATTTGAGCAATCCTTATGTTTATCATAGTTGCTACCTTCACCAAGATCCTATGGACAACCATGCACATCAAAAAAAAAATCCTCACAACCAACCATGCTCTTTGGTGGTAAGTTTATAAAAGCAGGCACTTTAGTGGATGAATCAGAAGACAAGGATGTTTTAAACTGGTTGTACAAAGATGAAGAAGCATCACAAGCATTAACTTCCAATGTTTTAACAAAACCATATGGTAAAGGCTTTACAATATTAGAGAAGATGGGATATGATGAAAAGGGTACCGTAAACAAAAGAAAAGAGGGTATCATAGAACCAATTTAGCCTACCATAACTAATGCAAGGGACAAAATAGGGCTAGGATACAGAGAAGAATCAAAAGAAGAAACCAGACAAAAAATTATTGAGAGAATCCTCCAATTGCGAGATGGTTCCAAAATGGATTCCAGTGAGTATGAATGGGACTCACTCTCTAAAGAATCTTGTCATGACAAATAAATTGATGTGATACAAAGGTATGCACCAACACATATGGAGGGACAAAGCTTGAGTTCTAGACCACTTGAATTTGGATCACAAAATATTGTTGACTCAAGTGAAGACGATCAAACTTTGAGTGAGATAGATACTTTGAAAGAGAGTAACATCATAGACCTCATATTTCTATTGAACACTTTGACGACGTTGCCATCATGAAACTCACCCCTTTTGACCTTAGCCAATCTGACGATTCCTTGCCATTAGTACACCTTGAACTAATTGACTGGGACCAAACTGAGTTGCTTGACATCCCCATCTTTCCAAATGATGATGCCATTGTGAAGTTCCTTTGCTCTAATGATCCCAAAACATGTTCCACCGATGAATCTCATACCGAAGCTTCAGACAATGGGAGTGCCAAATCTTTCAGCTGTAAAATGAATATCAAAAATCAATCTAATGGTGAAAACCATTTAATGGTAGTATTAGATCAAGAAAAAGTAAAAATAAAGAGCTCATCTAATGGTGAAAACCTCTCCAAGACACCAAGAGATGAGAGATTTGACACTCTTCCCAAGCACTATCATCAGAGATCTTCAATGTTGGTTGAGCCCACACAATCCATCAACATTGGCATAGCTAAAATAGTGAAGACTCTACATCTAGCAACATCCATGAAAGAGGAAGAAAAACCAAGCTTTACTAAATTCTTTGAAGAGAGACAAGTCAAATTTACTTGGTCTTACGCTGATATGTTGGTGTAATTAACTATTTAATTACATCTTCATAAGTTTACTTAGGCATTAATTTAAGTCCTAGGTTACATTTTATTATCCTTATCTAATTGAGCTATCTTGTAGCTCAAGTTAGGTTTAGGGTTGTGCATGCTTGCTTTTATAAGCAAGCATCATCTTGTACATTTGAATCAATTCAATCATCAATCAATCTTGCATTTGATATAGCAAGAATTCTCGCCATTATCTCTCTCTTGTGGAAGTATTTTAGTCTAGCAACTGATTCCTGGTTTCTAACATGGTATTAGGGCATCCAAGGTTGTAGACTCCTTCCCGAATATGAGGGTTTTATTTTTGGCTTGAATATTTTTGCTGGGTGTAGATTAGGGTTTCAATAACCTCATGATTGAGTTCAGAAGGTTCCACAAATGAATTTTGACTATAAATTTGTTCATTTTGGGTAAAGTTGTTTTTGAGGAAAATTTCTTTTGTTGGAACACCACCTGTGCGGTACGATTTTCTAATTTTCGCAAAAAAATATTTTGTAAAATATTTTCTGCAGTATTATTGTTAAAAATTTGGGGCAAATTTGTCAAATATCTCAAGCAATTTTTCTATTGTTTCGGGAAAATATAGCTTGGGCTTTTGCAAGTCGGGCAGATTTTTCTTTCGGCGTACAGGGCATATTCTGAGGATTGACATTCATTGGATCCGCATCTGCCGTTATTGCTGGGTACTACACATTTGCCATTATTGTTGCCCAAGCATAGATCAACATATTATTCCATGTTCACCAGTAGAGTATAGATCACAGTCATATCGGTGGAAGCGTACGAATTGGCTGTCGATATATTGCATCTACATTGGCACTCACCTCTGGCAAGGTACGAAGGACATCAACCTCCATTGATACGTTATTCGGCAGGCTACGAAGCATCTTATATTGCCCGGCCTGGTCGCGGTCTCAATGAACTTTATCGGCAGCATTGTCAAATCTGTCTTCCACTATCGGCGTACATTCTCTGCTGCGTCGACATCATTGGCATACCGTGCAAATCCTATTGGCATCGGTCAAACTAGTTTGCGTACCATCCGTAGTGTATGGTATGGTTGTTGGTTTAAACACAAATTCTTTTTATAAAGATTTTGTTTGATAATTTCGGCCGACCTATATTATATTTGCCGATGGGTTTTGTATAAGATTTTTATGCCACGGTCATTTCTCCAAACTGCTAGTGTATGGGTACGCCGAGTTAGGGTATCCATAAACCCATTCGCCGGTCATATCATTGTCAGATCTGGACATAGCTTCATCAGTGGACATTGATTTTTTCATCAGTTGGCATATTCTCTTTTCGGGATTTTTGCATAGACATATTTTCCCTATTTTTGGTTAGTTTTTTCAAAAAGAGGGAAAGTTTTTTTAAAAAGCTTTCTATTGATTTTTTGAAGAAAAAAGCTGAGTTTTGGAGATTTTTTAAAAAGTTTTCTATAAAACTTATTTATTTCCAAATAAAGAGGGAGAAGCCAATGGTCTTTCAGCCCCAGATAGTTTGTAAATGGATGACTTAATTACTTTGGAGAATGGGAACTATAGGTAATGGAGTAATTTAATTCTCACTCATCTTGGTGAGAGAAATCTATTGCCCTATTTGTTTAATAAAATTCCTTGTCCTAGCACAAATGTTGGGTATGGCATTTGGAAAGGCTTTAGGGCTAGAGTCTTTAGAGTTATTTTTGAAAATGTAAATAATGACATTTTGGAGACACTTATTCACTTCAAATGTTCTCATGCTCTTTGGACTCACATTAGAGAGGTATATGGAGACCATGATTCTTCTCCATCTCTTGAAGCTCCTCTTTCCAACTCACATGTGCTTGTTCATTCTTCAGAGTTGATAACCCATGCTTGTGATCCTTTGGACGAGATTGTAGATGCTTCAGAGGTTCCAAATTCTTCATCTTATGTTGATGAGTCATTGAGTACTACCATTGATTCATTGCAACAGGTATCTGATAGTCTTCCTAATTGGGATTCCTATTTGACAGACATTGCTTCTTTGTTTGTGGAGTCTCACATTTCAGATTTGGAGGACCAATTTGAGAGTCTATCTCTCCTATTTGATGATAATCATGGGTCCACTATTATCACTTCATGTTTCTCTATGGAGTTTGTTCAAGATCAGTTTCCATTGGTTCCTGGTTTGTCATAGTTTGTTGTGATTGGGCATGTACCTAATTGGATTGTGGCATCATCTTCATCATCCAAGAACTTGGAAACACATGAGCAGATTTTAGAGACACAATCTTCATACATATGGATTCCTCTTCCTACTTCCTATCCAGAATGGGAATCATTCTTGTAGTTGTACTTGGTGTATCTTCTTCCTAAGGGGAGAAACATTGTTTGTAGGCATTGGATTATGTTTTGTCTTCAGACATTAACCATGTTTGTAGGAGATCATACATCATGGGGGGGATATCTTATCTCTCTACTTCCCTCTTATGGGGGGGGGGTCATTTATTGTATATTCATGATGGATGTAGTCCTTGGGGGGTATCATTGAGTCCTCCATACATGATGTTTACATTCATCACGCTTGTTTTTTTGTTTTCTCTCTTTTGGAGAGGGCTTTTCTTCCCACTGGGTTTTCCCCTTTTCTCCTCTTTATGAGAGATTGCATTTCATTTGCATCTGTAAATGGGTACCTAACATGGCCTAGTTGTCGGGACCCATAGTAGTTTTCATTATAATCTTCTCCCTAAGTTGCACTTATGGGGGGGTGTTGGTGTAATTAACTATTTAATTACATCTTCATAAGTTTACTTAGGCATTAATTTAAGTCCTAGGTTACATTTTATTATCCTTATCTAATTGAGCTATCTTGTAGCTCAAGTTAGGTTTAGGGTTGTGCATGCTTGATTTTATAAGCAAGCGTCATCTTGTACATTTGAATCAATTCAATCATCAATCAATCTTGCATTTGATATAGCAAGCATTCTCGCCATTATCTCTCTCTTGTGGAAGTATTTTAGTCTAGCAACTGATTCCTGGTTTCTAACATGATATGCTAGGCATAGATCCAAATCTTACCATGCACCATTTATCTCTACCACCTGGAGTGAAGCCAGTGAAACAAAAATTGAGAAAAATGCATCCACATATCGCGTTGTTGGTAAAAGCTAAATTGAAGAAGCTACTAGATGCAAGATTTCTTCATCCAATTGATTATGTTGAATGGATCTCCAATATTGTACCAATTTCAAAACCCGACCACAACATCAAGATATGTGCAGATTTTAGAGATCTTAATATGGCTTGTAGATGATTTTCCTTTTCCTAACATTGACATCATCGTGGATTTGACAACGGATCATGCAATGCTATCACTTATGGACAAATTTTTAGGTTACAACTAAATAAAAATAGCACCCAAAGATCAAGAGAAAACTGCTTTCACATGCCCATGGGGTACTTTCTATTTCAATGTCATGCCTTTTGGGTTGAAGAATGTTGGGGCTACTTATCAATGGGTGATGACCACTATCTTTCATGATATGATGCACACCTTTATGGAGGATTACGTAGATAACTTGTTGGAAAAATTATACACTAGAGAAGGACATCTAGAAATCCTAGAAAAAATATTTACCAAGTTGGAGAAATTCTATGTGAGATTAAATCCCAAGAAATGTGTATTTGGCATGACATCAACTAAACTTTTGGGATATATTGTATCAACTAAAGGCATTGAAGTAGATCCTGCGAAAGTCAAAACCATCATGGAGATACCTCCTCCCAAGAATATTAGCCAACTCATATCTTTACAGGGACAATTCCAATCTATTAGGAGGTTCATCGCACAACTAACAGATAAAACTCATCCTTTTAATCACTTACTCCACAAGAATGTTTCTTTCAAATGGGATGAAAAATGTGAAGAAACTTTTAATCAACTGAAATAGTATCTGATGTCACCTCCTAGACTAGTACTGCCAACTGAAGGGGAACCATTATTACTCTACATAGCAACAAAGAGGTATCTTTGGGTGCTCTATTGGCACATGAAGATTCCACGGGAAAAGAAAGGCCTATTTATTACATTAGCAGAACCTTGAATGGCTATGAAATAAATTACACATTTATTGAAAAAGATTGTCTGGTGGTATTATTTGCTACTCAACAAATAATACACTACATGTTAACCCACACCATCAAACTCAGCAAAAAGTGATCCATTGAAATATCTACTCAACAAAGTTTCCCTAACAAGAAGACTAGCCAAATGGGTAATGATATTGAGTGAGTTTTATATCTAGTATGTGGACATAAAAGCAATCAAGGGCATAGCGATAGCAGATCAATTAGCTGAAGCACCACTACAAGATGATCATCCCATGAACATTGAGTTTCCAAATGCAGATGTCCTTATAGTGTCAACACAATAGTGGATGTTATATTTTGATGAATCTTACATGCAACATGGATTAGGTGTAGGAATCTTATTTGTCACACCACAAGGACACACTATTCCAAAGTCCCACAGGTTAATGTTTCCTTGTACTAACAACACAACTGAGTATGAAGCATTGATCATTGGTAACAAGACAATCATAGAGTGGAAAATCATAGAGTTACATGTCTATGGAGATTTTCAAATGATCATAAATCAAGTGAATGGCGACTACCAGACAAAAGATGATAAATTGATGCCATATAAAAGAATGGTCAATGATTTCAAGAATTACTTTGTGGAGATCAAATTTCCATAGATTCCAAGAGGGGATAACAAAGCTGTTGATGCTATGGCAACCATTTCCTCTCTCCTACAGGTACCTAAAAAAATGAGCCTGTTATGAGTTCATGGTGGAACAACTGTTTAACCCTGCCTATGATAACCTCGAATCCCAAGTCATATACAATCAAGTTGAGGTTGAACCTTCTATCTATGGGAAGATCTACACCTATCTAAGAGACAACACTCTACCACTAGATCTATCCTGAAACTAGAAACATAACTTTATTCAACAAGCAACTCGACATACCTTGATAGCTAATGTACTTTATTGACGAGGTCTTTATGGTACTCTCCTTCGGTTTCTTGAATGTAACGAAGATGAAACCGCTTTACACAAGGTTCATGAAGGTATCTCTAGAACTCATTCAAGTGGACTAACTCTCGCTAAAAAATCCTACATTTGGGGTATTAATGGCCAAATATGGAAAATGAGTCTTTTCAATTTGTCAAGAAGTGCCAAAAATGTCAAATCCATGGAAACCTGATACATGCACTAGCCCAAGAATTACAACCATTTGCATCAACATGGCCTTTCTGTCAGTGGGGATTGGATCTTGTAGGTAAAATTCATCCACCTTCATCAAATGGACACAAATTCATCATCATAGCCACATAATACTTTACAAAGTGGATTGAAGTTGTTCCCCTAACCACAATCACAAGAAAACAAATTGCATCCTTCATCTTGAATTACATCATTTGTTGGTACAGTATTCCTTAGTCCATTTTCATTGACAATAGTAGACCTTTCAAGAATCAGGATGTACGAGAACTTTGTGAAAGGTTTCATATTCAACATCGACTTTCTACACCATACTATCCTTAGGGAAATGGCTGGGCAGAGGCCTCAAACAAAACCATTTTGAAAATATTAAAGAAAACTATCAATGATGTTGGACACGATTGGCACGTTCAACTGAATCCTACTCTATGGGTGTATCAAACCAGTATTCACACCCCAACAAGAGCTATGCCATATGCTCTTGTTTATGGATTAGAGGTTATTTTACCTATTAGGTTGAGCTACCATCACTTCATGTGTCACTAAAGGGGATCATTTCAGATGAAGAGTATAAAGTGTCTAGGCTACAAGATTTGGAATTGTTGGATGAGCATCATCAGCAAGCAATTGATCACTTGAAAGCCTATCAACAAAGGATGTCATGAAGTTACAATCATAGAGTCAAACCAAGAAAATTTTAGGTTGGTGACTTGGTCCTAAAAGAAAATCCCCGTAACCAATAGGATCAAGAGAAGGGAAAACTTGAACCAAATAGGCTAGGTCCCTTTGTTCAAAGAACCCATCAACAACCTGCACCTCAAGAAGTTCTACACCTAGATTATTCAGTGCATCATTAAAAGTCTTGAAAAAATACAAAAAAAAAGAAAAAGAAAATGTCTTGGAAAAATGATCACCCTGATGAAAACCTAGCAAACAAGCATCTTAGTGACAACAAAAACATCAAAAAAGTAAAAAATATATTAAAAAAAGAAAAAAAATATAAAAGTGAAAAAAAAAAAACATATAATCTGAAAAGGTGCAATAAAAGCAACTGGTGAAAACCTAGAAATAGGTGCTATTTGTGATAGGTTAGCTTTTCCATCTATTTGAGTATGTCGACCATTCACTTTCACCATCATTCTACCTATCATCGGGAAAACCTCATGTACATATCTTGGCATTGTGGTCATGTCTCACCCTAGATTGGGGGGAAAATCCTGAACTCACTAGGGGCAATAAACTATGAGCTTAAACCAACAGAAAAATAGTAGTACAATAATGTCACGAACACAAAGATCACAATAAAACACTCAACATTAAACATACATCAATCATCAGACTTATCACAAACACACATCCATATCAAACAACTAAAATTAGTCAATCAAAGAAAATCTAAATGGGTGGTGTTCTTTTTAATCATGGCTTTATCATGTTAGCATGAATGTTCAACTGTTGTACTTTGATTTTTGTTATCATTTCTCTAGAGCAACTCAATGATGTACTAAACTAGAGGAGCTAGGAAGGAGAATGATATTTTGTTTGTCTGTTGTCTATGAGTTGAGCATTACTACTGTGTAAATTGTTGCAAGACATGGTCTACAAAGTATCACTGATGACATTCTGAATTTGCATGGGAAATGATTAACTTTTGTTTGTTTATGTGAGGAATGCTCAGGTCATCTCAGTCTAATTATACCTAGATGCTTGTGTTAACTTTCAATATCAAAAATCATGGAAGTAGTACTCAAGCCATCATGGTCTAATTATACCATCAATGTTTGTACTCACTTTCAAAAATTCAAAGGCTCAATGATGATAAAAAGCACAAAAAATTGACTGCTACAATGACTACCTTTGCATATTAGATCTACATGGTAGATTAGATTGCATCCATGTTAGTTTTGCATCTATATTTATGGGTTTTTCAAGGCTGGCACAATTTTCAAAATGATGTTATCTCTATCATTAAAATATTGAGTATACTTGACATTAACAAAAACATATCATTCTGATCATTAACATTTCAAATGACACTCTAGGATGCATCATGATGATGATAGTAGAGAACTCAAGGAGACAAAAAATGATGGATCACAAAGTGTGGTTTGAAACGTTGATGCAAAAATCTCACACAATCTAATCTAGAAACAACATCACAAATGGCTGCGAGCGGGAGAGTGCACGAAGGAGGTTTGAAATCCCCTATCGCTGAGGGTTTAGAGGAAGGTGATGGTGACCCAGTGAAAGATAAAGGCATCTGGTTTGCACTTTGGTTGGGTTTGGATCTGTCGACTAGGGTAGATATTGTGGGAGGTGGACTGGCTCCAATGGTTGGGGTTGAGAATGTGGGCTTTAGCTTCGCTGGAGGGGTCTTTAGGGCGTCTGTAGGGGGATGTGTTGAGATTGGCTCGGCAGGAGGTGAGGCTAAGGAAGATTTCTTTGGATGGAGGTTGTTGTTTTCTACTTTCTCCTGGATTGAAGACTATTTTCCTCAAGAGATGTTGTGTTTGGTGGGAAACTTCGATGGTGCTCATGGTCCCCCGTTGGTCTTTGGTTGGGATGGAGGTTCTAATGGTGCTTGGATCTTGCTTGGTTGTCTGTTAGAGGCTTCAAACCCCATGTGGGTTTGCTTTTCTCTTTCTCTGTGGCCCCTATTATTTTCTGGCTTCATTCTTATGATAGGGGGTTTTGATATTATTTTTATTTCTGTGAGGCTGTGTGGAAGCTACTTCTGCCCCAACTGGGATAGCATCACATTTTTTTATCTGAGGGCCTCTATGGATGTTTCAACTTCTTCTATGTCCCTTTGGTAGAATTTTCATGGTATCATTGATTCTCTTCTCTCTCGGTACCCTATTGCTTATTTTGTTTTGATGGGAGAGGTTCTTTTACTTTGGATTCCCTTAGAATCTCTTTGGTATGTGATCTTTCTAATGTTGGGGTCTGGTTTCCTCTGTTTACATTTTTTGACCCCTGGGTTTTTCTGTGGTGAGGGTTATATTGTCCCTCGTCTTCTTTCTTCCATGGCTTTGCTCTTTGGGCTTTAGTTTTTGTATATTTGGGTTACTCTGGCTTTTCCTATAGAGGTGGTCTTGTCTTCTATTGAGGGTGAGATGGATGTGGTTGGAAGTGACTTTTCTCTTATTGAGGTGGACCATGATTATGCCTAGAAGTGTTGTTAGGGAGTTGATGAAGCTCTATCTTTTGACTACAAGGGAATTGATGATGATTCTTTTGCTGACTTCTTTCCTTTATCTCCTATAGAGGTGGAGATCTTGAAAAGCAAGTTGCTCTTAGTGGTGCTCATGCTCAATGATAAGGGTTCTTGTAGCTATGGTGGATTGGACGAGCTCGGGTGTCTCTCCTATAGAGGTGGAGAGAATAATTAGTTTTTATGGAACATTGTTGGAGCCTTGAGAATTTGTGGTGACCTGTCCTATAGAGGTGGAAAGGGTTTTTTGTTGGGCTCGTTTACTTTTGACATGGGAGCTTTGATCTTGTTCTATGTTCTGCAGGTAATATTCTTGGGTTTAAGGTCCCTGTTAGAACCTAGTTGTACAGGGTTGTGGATCCCTTCAAAATCCATATTGTAGTGGGTTGTTGGTCCCATCAAAACCAATGAGTTCAAGACTCATGTGAAATCTTGGTCTTGGTTGGGGAACTTACTGGCTGTTGGCTAGCTATTGGATGTTTTTTTTTCTATCTTTTAGGAAGCTTGTTCATTTTAGTGTGGGTTTTGGGTCCCCTCAAAACCTGATGGTTTCAGGTCCATTCAAAACCTGTTTTATCCTCATCAAAAAAAAACATATCATTCCCATATAGTTGCATAATCATTTTGCATATCATCCATACATTAGAAAACATTATTACAACATTCATTCATACATACATTACATCATAATAGTTGCACTGGAAAATACAAAAATAAATTGCATCACATCTCACTTGCATCATCAAATCCATTTCATATAGCAATCAAATCATATACTTGCATTTGAAAAATACAAAAATAAAGGGACATCACATTTCATTTGTTTCCATCTCATAACATAGAACAACATGCATAAGAACATATAGAAACATAAATCATGCAACATCATATCATCATATCATCATAGGAATCCATCACATAATCATATAGACATCATATAGATTACTAATCATCGCTGCATATCATATAATCTCAAAATAATAATGTCAAGTATACAATGATGTTTGGAAAAGTGGAAAGATATACATCAATATCAAATGGAAAAAAATAGAATGTCTTAGCTAAATCAGTGTATACATCATGTCTCATCAGATGAGATCATCATGGAGCTATGTGATGCTCCCCCAGATGGTGTTGGCCTTGTACCTCTTGCTGCACCTGATGGCCCTACACCTAGATCCCTGTGAGGTAGCCTTGTAACATGCTTGTTGGTAGTCCTAAAATGGGTACAGGCACTGGTGGATTGTGCATAACTATCCTGAAACTCTAGAGGAACTACCTCATGGTATCTTAGTCTGTAATACTCAGCCTCCTTGACAGAGTGCCACACCTCTCTCAGGTAATCAACTATACCTATGCCCTTAGCTACTCTCTGTAATCTCTTGGTCATGCCCTCTGCCTACTCAACCCTCTGTCTCAGGGTGTCTCTCTCTACTGTGAGAGTGAAAATTTGTGGTTGTGCCTACGTTCGTGCCTGGGCCTGTGCCTGGAGTTGTCCCTGGAGTGCCTGAACCCGTGACTTCAAAGCAACTATCTAAGCCTATTCTTGTTGTGAGGGCAACATAATCTACACATGCTACTGTGTTGCAGCTACCAGTGATCACCTCTTCTGAGGCACTCTAAAGTCTCGAACATCTAGCACTGGCAATTCACCACTGTCATCTCCTCCACCACCATCACCTCCATCTCCATCACCCTCATCTCCACTGCCTCCTCCATCTCCATCCCCGTCTCCATTGTCAATGGTCTCTCCCTCCTCATCTCCTCTGTATCTCCTCTGCCTAGGTGCATGTGGTGTTGGCTCATCATCTAACAAAGGTACCAACTCATCTGGACTCAAAATCCATGGGAAGGGATGTGCAAATAAGTAATGTACAGACTCCTCAGATATGGGAGCCTCTATAACCTCTGGATGATAATCCCAAATAATCACTTGTAAACTTTGGTACTCCTCAATCATTGCATCATAAGATAAACAAGGTCCTCACTTTGGTATATCCTGTCATCACCACACATAAAGAGCCATCCCTTGGGGCATGCCCTGTACTCTGCCATACTGTCACAACACTCTTCTAAGAAGGAATCTCTTAATAATGAAATGTGTCCTCCCAATCAGGTATCTAGATGAGCATGCATACGACATCTCAGTATCATCCTTTGGCCACTACTCATAGTCTAAGTATGGCCACCATATAACTGTCTCCAGGTCATCCAATACCCTCCTCCAATACTCCAATGTTCCTAGCTTATGCTAGACAACTGGGCTTGTATATCCATTCACATATGGCCTCTCAGTTGGCCGTTGTCTCTCTGCCACTAGATGAATGATAGGTATATGCTCCCATGCCCATATATGTAACAATGTGACCCCAGTTGAAAAATTGGTCCCGCTTAGATACAAAACCTAGTGTAGATCATGGTACAAATGAGCAAGCATACAGGATCCCTAAGCATATCTAGTACCTTGTGTGATCATACTCTCCAAAATCTGACCCCATCCAACTAAAAGTCCCTTTGACCTGCAATCGGAACATAAGAATCCTCTAATAAATCCAGCAAGAACATATGGAAATGTCATGTATGCATTGACCATCTCTTGCCATGGAATCTCATAGCCACAAATCTGATCATCCTCAAGCACTCTCCAAAGTGCATCAGTCCCTCCCTGCTAAGTTGAATCATAAACAACTAGCTCCCCAATGATTGGAATCCTCAAGATTCGATACACATCCTCTGGTGTCACTGTCATCTCACTAGTAGGAAAATGAAAGGTGTTATGATCACTATGCCACCTCTCTACCAAAGTGGTTAGAAGTCCCTTGTTAATCCTATGTTGGGGCATGTCTAGAAAAGAATTCAATTTGCATCATCCAATAAAATTTAGATTAGGCTTATCTAAATGTGGAATCAAATCCCAAGTCCTTGGAAAGTGCTCCCGAATCTGTAGGACTAATGAAGGCTCCTATCATCATAACATATCACAAATCAACAAATCAATCAATCAACATTAATCAACCTATCAATCTAATCAACTCTGATGAGACTTTGATCAAATCTCGTGAGCATTTATCATTGATCCTCACCTATCATGAGGTCAATCATCATCATCCTATCATTGAATCTCACCTATCATGAGATCAATCATCATCTAATCTATCAACATCATCAAACATCATCAAATCAATTGTTGACATGATCAACAATCATCAAAGTCAAGGAGTTTAATCTAAAATTCATCAATCTGGTCTAAATTTCATCAATGCATTGAAAAATTCTATGTGCTTAAAAAGTTCATCAATGCACTAGAACAGAGTCTCTATGCGCTAAATTACCATATGCGCCATCAATTTCACCAATGTGTCATTTTTTTCTATCAATGCGCTAAAAGGATCTATGCACTACAACTTTGCATGTATGTGCTAAATCTTCACTTCTATGCGCTAAAGGCTTGTATGCACTACAATCTTGACCAAATGCGTTAAATCTAAGTATGCATGCACTATTCTACTGTATGTGCTAAAATCTAGCATCAATGCACTAAAATCATAACCCTATGTGCTAGACTATTAGATGCGCTAAAATAGTCTACCAATGTGCTACATCGACTTCCCTATGTGCTAAAACATGAAAATCAAAATTTAAATGTGGAAAAAAATGTGGGAAAATGAAATTCAAATCATGAGGAAGTTTTTTTGGGTATGTACCAGAGGTCCATATGGGGCCGAGTGGTTGTGATGTCGCACACACTTGAATCAGTGGGTCTAGATCAGAATCACCATCTTGCTCAATTTGCACTAGGTTGCTCAATCACTCCAAATTTTCAAATTGCAAATGCACAAATGAGGATAAATCACATTGTTTTAATCTTTTAATGAGTGATTAAGTGGGATTTTTAATGGGGTTGATTTATTTTATTTTTCAAAGGGGCCTTAATTAATTCATCACCTGGCAGGTTCAACATCATTTTTCAAGAGAAAAATCATTGTTACATCACAAAAATTTGAAATCAACATCAAATCATCAGAAAATCATAAAAAAATCAAAAAATTCAAAAAATCCTAAAAAGTCAAAAAATCATTGATTTATCTCCTGAGGGGGCATATATCCATTATCACCCAAAAATTAGTGTTTGGGGCATATCAATTTTTTTTTGTCAGCATCACCAGCATATTTTTCTTTGAAGCAATGTGAAAACACATCACTTCAAAGAGAGGTAAAATGTATACACCCAAAATCAGTCAAGATACTTAATTAATTAAATACAAGGTATTTAATTAATAAACCTTTTATTTCATCTACTTATAAATAAATTCTAAATTTATTTATATAGTTCACATCTTCTAATTCTTCTATCTTAAATCACATTCTTCTAATTTTAATTAAATAAACAAATGTCAATAGTTTGTTTTATTTAATTAGTATCTCCTCACTAAATATGAATAATTCCAAAATTCAAATTTAGTCACATGTCTCCAACTTTTCCTCTTGCCACATCATCAAGTGTCTCATGAATTTAAATATGCTTAATATTTAAATGGGAATTATCCTCAACAAATTTGAAACAACCTTGGACACTTGGCTCTTCCATTTCATTTATTCTTCTAAACACTTGGAAAAGTGCTCTTTTAAAGGGAACATCCTCCATGATTCCCTCTAACTTCTTCCTTCTCCACCGTTCATCCCTAGCTAAAATATTGGCCATCAGTTGTTGCCACATCATTTTATGCCTTGGAAATCCTATAAATACAGCCTCATTCTCCAACATTTCATATCCCATCTTGAGCAAAATTACTTTGCATAAATTCTAGTAGAGCATTTAGAGTTTAAGCATAGAGCATTTAGTATTTAGAATTGTAGAATCATATCACGCTTAGAATCGTGGCTTAGTTTCATAGTCACCTTGCAGTTATCATTGTAGTTTTTATACAACATTTCTACCATAGCATTTAACATCATTATCATAACATAATCTTCATCTATATACAACAACACCAATATCATAGCATCATAGCATCAAGAACATAGTTTATCCATCATGTAGGAATTAGGATTCTTGCATTTGGAAACATCCATTCTCTAATTTGTCATTCTAGAAGTCATAATGCAAGAAAAATATGAGAGCCATCATGATTCAAGGAATCCTTAGAGATAGGAAACAATGGAACTATTTTAGTGATTGATTGTGTTTTGAATTTGATTAATTATGTGCTTCAATTCTCTAATATTATATGTTTCATTGGTTTTGTGTGGCTTTATTATTCATTTACACATTACATAACTCACACAATTCACAATGCACATCCTCCAAGGTCATCATCTCCCCTATCAGGAGCATGAAGGTAGATATGTTTGCATCCCACCACTGCATCATATTCTTACCACTATTAGTATTATAAAATGAAAAAATTCTTAATATACTAAAAGAATAAAATATAGCCTTGGGGATGCTAATTCACATGATTAGTTTTATTAAGTAGGGAAAATGGAGACAATTAAGTTGGTGAGGGAAATAAAAATGGTTGGAAGTTGAAAAAAGCTTTAGGTATTTATAATTTTGTTATAACATCTAATATTAGCATATGTAGTTATAATGGTAGATTTGAAAAGAGTGGTTGTAGGCCAAACTCTTATTAATTGAATAATTTTTTTTTTTTATAACCCATAAAACAATAACTCTTCTATATTATTTTTGATAATATTTGAGCATATTATTTTCTCCTCATCAAGTTGAGGGGAGCACCCACACTCAATATATCTTATTTATTATTTTCATTTTGTGAGTGTGTAGATTCTTAGATGTGATTAAATTGTTTCATTTTTTATTTAAGCTGATAATAGTAATTATTTTTTATTAATAAAATCATATTAATGTGCGCCCCATGAGATAACAAGTAGAATTGATTTTTGAAGAGTGATTTCAAATAATTGATGTCTAAATAGATTCTAAAAATATGTTCTTTTATTATATTTTTGTGTGTCCAAATTAAAATAGTCATAATTTTGTTTTGATAGTGGAATGATTTTTGTTCATGTTGTAGGTTATTTTGTTTATGTAGGAAACTATCATGTTCATGTAGCAGAGTCTATTGTTCCTATAGCAATCTGTATACTTTCCTATAACCAATTTTAAAGAAGTCATCATATAAAATTTTAGTTGTTGCAAATCCTTTGTTAAGATTAATTAAATTTCATCTCATTTAGATTAGTACCTATATCCCTTGAGCATATATTTGTTATAGCTTTCACAATCTTATGCATCAGATTGACATAGGATTTGATTGAATCCCATGTCGCAATATCAAAAACTATTTCATTAAATTAAGACTCTTAGTTTTGTCCCAAAATTTTGGTGTCATTGGAAAGGAAAGGCATTAAAGGCCTATTATCTTAGCAAGTTCAGTTAAGAATAGTGCATCAAGGAGAAATCCCTTGCAATTATCAACCTTACTTAGGAAACTATGCTTGGTTTACATTGTATTGAATCCTATAGATGCAACAATTGAATTAGATATGAGATAGGTAGATTTATCAAACAAACTATGGTAAGTAGCTCAATAAGCCAAGAAAATCCAAATCAATAAGTAAAGCCACAACTTGTGAACAAGAAAACAAAAAAGAAGTTAGTTGAACTTGATCTAGAGAAAATTGTAGTTAAATCAACAACTATAGAATCAATATGTGAACAAACAAAATGAGATCTTGAGTCAAAACCTTGTATCCCATTAACAAAACTAGGGATACTTGAATATTCAATTAAAGCATCTAAGGAATATTTTAATACTATCACCCTTGAGTTTGCAAAAAAAATTAAAAATCATATGAATTGCAAAGTGGTAGATCCCTAGACAATGAAATACAACATAAACTACCTTCATCTTATTGGAAACCTTGGGCACTTGAAATTATGGTTGATGTAGCTAGAAACAAAAATAAAAATGACTAAGCTTTGGCCAATAATGATCCCATTACATTTGAGTTTCCTATTGACAACTTGAGGAGAACGCCCCCATAAAAAAAAACCCATTCATCTCTACCAATTTTTTGGGGACTTTTTGTTGAGAATCCTAACATGTTCTCATTTAAATTTAATGTATTATGTTGCAAATATTACTACCAAAGTGATTCTTAGAAGCTTAAGTTATTTCTAGCTACACTAAAAGATGTTGCATTATGATGGTTCATGGGACTTAGATGACACTCTATTCATACATGGGATAATATGAAGGAACATTTTTTGACAAAATATTAGGACTATTGCAAGAAAAAGGAAGTTCAAGATAATCTTTTTCAAATGTCACAGCGGGAAGAAGAAACACTAGAATATTTTCTTGAATGATTCCCATTTAGTCTTCAAAGAACAAGATAGACATGATTATCTAATGAAGCTATTAAAATATTTTTTCTAAGAGGAATTCATGATGAATGTATTAATTATTTGAATCTTATAGGTGGTGGAGATATTTTTGAATTGGGATTAGATGAAATTTGTGATTGTGGATGATGTGTTAGTAAAAAAAAAATTGCAGATTTCAAAGTGACTCACCCAACGGGTAGTGACAAATGTCCTAACAATTGGAGAAGTGTTACTAGATTAACAACTTTCCTCTATGTTTGAGAGAGGAAAATCCCTTGTATGATGGAGGATTTTGGGGTTTTCATATACTTTTAACCTGAAAGTACAAAAAGGTGAAAAGATAAAACTAAAGGGAAAGAATAATAGAAACCCTAATGGTAGACATATAAATACCAATTGAAATTTCACAAATTTTACAAGGGGGTTATCACAAAATATGTTTTTGATATGAAATGACAATGAAAGAAGGATAACAAACCTCAACATATGAGGAGATAAGTTACTTCAACACATTCAAACCAAGATACCAAGATATGATTGTGCTTAAATTGTATAGATTTTTTGAACAAATGACCAAAGGTTTCCACAATTACACAAAGGGATTTCTAATATAAAATATGAGAAATAAAAAATAATAATTTAGAAACACATTTAGGACATACAAACTGAATGCAATATTTATATCTCTTTGAAATTATAAAAATCCCAAAACTCTTAAGTACCAAGTGTCAAGCCAAAATTATTGATAAAATCCCTTTAAATTTTTTTCTCAAAGTTTTCCCTCTATAAAATTATCCCCTTTACAATACAAATAGCCTTGTATTTGTAGGCTCCTTTCGTGATAACCACCTAGTAACTACCTTCTTGATATAGAGTAATTTATAAATAATCTTTGTTTTGGTTAAAATTTACTCTTCCTTTCTAAAAAGAAAGCTTATTTCTAACCTCTAATTACAATTAGTTACATAAGTCACTTTTTCAAAAAAGCAAATCAAAACCTATAACTTTAAAGAAAGACCAAGTTATTGGCCTTGTTGAGGTAGGCACTGTGTTTCCTCTACTTAAATCAAAACCTGAATAACACCACAAACAATAGCTTCATTAGAGTCTAGATTCCCTTAAATAATTCCTTTATGTAGAAATTCTCAATGTCCTTGTTTGGAGTAAGCTGACAAATTCTTTATTGGTACCTTTCTCTCATTTCATATTATGTCTCCATAAACAATACCAAACCTTCCCTTTCTACATGCATTTGTGAGATTGGAATGCATAATAGATGGCAAGATGTTTTATGCCATAATTTCTCTAGTTAAAATACCTTCACATCTATCATACATGTTTATCATAAGATTTCCAACTACATTAACTAACAATTTATTCTTATGAAAAATAACCAAAATAACACAATATGTAAAGAATCTCTCTCTACATATGTATACATGTGCATGGCCTTGGTTGATTGACATCAAGTCAAATAATATATAATAATCACCATGCACCTTATTAACATCACTATTTTACCATTCATGGCATGAGTGATAGAGTCTGTTTGATTTGTATTTGAGCATATTTGTTTGGTCATCACTTCACCATTTTTAGAGTACTTCTTAGAAACTTGCATCGGTAAAGTCTTCCTCAAAATATATTCTTCAACTAGAAAAAATCCCATATGATTAAAACTCATCAATATATTCTCGATGTGATTCAAAATCATCATTTCTCTCATAAAAAAAATTCACTATCAATAATTTTGTAGGGGGTAGAAATAGAAGCATCATTTTTTTCATTGCATTCATGGAAATATTCTTCAAAAAATTATCTATCCCTTTTTATCTCAATAAATCTTAATCAATTGTGTTATTTGCATGCTCCTTTTCACTTGTTTGATCAACATTATGAGAATGCTCATCAAACTGATGAAATCTTTCGACATGATTTACACATTTTGATTATTGGTAGGAAATTATTCCTTGTCACTACATTCATTGACTATTCCATCTCTATTAGGCATTTCATGTTGTAGAGAGGAAGAGGTATCTCTTGGAGATCTTGGTGAATCAAATTTTATTGTATCATTATTTTTGCTCCTCTTTGGTGATTTTTCTATTGTCTTTAACACCGACTTCCTTGTTTTTGTATTGCTATGACCATCAAGAGTATACTTTGATTGGTGGAGAAACCAAATTTTCTTTACAATTTCCATTGATTATGAGCTTTGAAGAGACATAAGCCTCCATTCTTTTATGAATAGGATTTGGAAGGAAAAAAAGTTTTGGTTCCCAAATCTACATACGATTGAACCCTAAAGGTGTGCCACATCTTATACTTAGATTTAATGATAGATTTGGCCAATGAATGGGTGAATGATCTTACACTTTTCTCCCCTACACTTCAGGCTTTACAAAACCTAGGGGGGTCACCCTTGATGACATTGAACATTAATATCACATAAAGTTGCATTACAATGCCTAGTAGATAATAAACTTCATACAAATGGACAAGGGTTTGAATATTTTCAAGAATGAATGGAATTTTCCTTGTTATCTTTGAAACCCTAGTATGAAGTATGAAAATAATTAAGAATAAATATTACAAAAAATAGCTTTTGGTTTTATATTTGAAATACATCTTTGAGATTGAGGGAGAGCCATTCAAAATAGACTAGTGCCTATCCAGGGTTGTAGATTCAATAGCTTGTACACATCCTTTACCATATTCTAAACATATTATGATGATCTTGCAATCATTAACACCTTATATTAATGAGATCAACTAATGACTAACAGTGTAACTCTACTTAACAATCCAATCTGCAACCATAATATCCTCATTATTCTCATTGAAAGAATTTATATTGCTCCTTGAACAAAACTAACCATGAAAATAATCCAAATGCAAAAAAAATGCATGGAAAGCTTTACAATCCTTGATTGTATTACTAAAATAAATATCTAATTATAGACTAGAGACAATACACACTAAGAGCATGCAAAACCATGTATTCATATATGCTACAATCAAAATATACAATGTAATTACAAGAAAATTTGCAAAGCACATGCATGTATTTCCCTATGCAAGCCAAAACTAACAACCTACCCCTTCTAAATTTTCCAAAATCTAAAAATTTTACACATGAAGCAACATAGACATTATAAGGAATGGAGAAAACCATATTCACTAGCCACTTGATACTTGACACACTAAGCTCCCTTAGATCTACAACAAATTAGCATTTGGAAAATTCCTTTCCACTCTTTATTTTCCCTCTTCCATTTTGCCTCCATTCTTTTTCAATTGAAGTTTTCATGCCTTTTTTATTTACAATCCTTGCAACTCTTTTACTTGTATGTTAGAATTCACTTACTTCCTCTTTTACTTAAATTGCAAGAATTATCTTTTATTTTTAGATTTGTGTGCTAGTATGTGCAAAAGTGAGCATGCTTATAAGATTATTGTTTATATCATCATGTGTTGAACCCTTCTTCTCATTCTCATGAGGTCCCAACAATACCAAATTTAGAGAATTGGGAAATGAGTATGCATTTGTTATTGCTCATGATGAGGATAATCACAAATACACTAAACCAAATAAATTAAGAAATCTCACTAGATTTAAGGGTCCTCCACATGTTATATTAGAATAAATTTTGTCACAGAAACTAACCACTTTATCTCTTGTTAAAGTAATAGATATGTCTAAGGTTTCAACACACAAGGTTAAGTTTTCTTGTTCCTATTATCACATAAATTCTCAAATTATTCATATATAAGTATTACACCGAAACATCAAATTCAATATCTTATAGACAAAGGGATGATAAAAGTTGAGGCTATTCATGAACATACATCTATTTCATCTAATGAGAATAATAATAAGGAACCAAATGATAAGGATTCTTCTCATGTTAATGATGATAATAATATTAGTTTTGATGAGAATAATACATGATATCAAGGTTGTAGGTGAGGGAAAAGAGACAAATCATGATATAACATCTAAGGTAGTTATTTCAAATCATACATCACCTTTGGTATTTCTACATTACACTTTTGTTCATAGACACACACTTCATGGAAATATATATGAAGGGGATGAACCCTTTGGTAAAATTTCTTATTACATGCTACATGTTGGGATTTTTCTTTTCTTTATTTAATTTATGTTTATATTATGTTGGTTTCATGCTCCTAGTTTTTCTGTGAATGATGTAAATATTCCTTTAGTGGTGTATGTTGACACTTGAGTGACTTGGAATGTCTTGTGTTTTTTACGTCACTTCTTTATTGTGTTAAATATGTATATTTCATTTATATTATATCATTAGTTTGCTTCATGTTCAATAATTTTTCTTATTCTTTGTTTGTTGTGATCCTCTTTTCTCATGTCTTCCATTATCTTATATGTCATCTTGCTTTTCTAGCCTTTTGATTATATCATTTTTGTTGTGTGTTTCCTTTTATCATGTCTTTTATTCTTCTTTTACCTTGTATGCTATGTCTTGTTCCATGTTCCTTACATGTGTTTTCACATGCTTCACAACATCCTCTTTATGATAGTTATTTTCTAGGTTAAAATACAAATTTGTGTCTTTTATAAAGGAAATGACCAACACAAATACAAATTTTCAACTTCAACCAAATAAAAGTGACTTTTATGTTTTGAATTTCAAAATAACATAAACTAATGAAATGTAGAACTCTTTGTGAAGTTTTTTCCCTTACTCGTTTTATCAATTCCATCTCAATGGTACCTTTCCCTCAATAATTTGAGATCCAAAAAAATTAAAAAAATAAAGGGAAGGGTGACCCCAATGATCATATTGAGGAAATTTTCATGGCATTTGAGGAAGTGGAGTACAATGATAAATATATCCTTCAATTATTTCCTCAAAACTTAGGTTGATAAGGCTTGGAATGGTTCATGCACCATTTTCATGACTCTATCTCAACATTTCCAATTTATCCAAAAAAATGTTTCCCACATCTCGTACAATGTGGAACATGAGGTCACTATGTTGGACATTTGAAATGCTAAGAAAAATAATGGAGTAATATTTGTAGTGCATATCTATAGTGGAGGAAGGGGCTTGCTAGCCATATTCCTTTGCATATGTTAGAAAAGCAACTTGTCAATATTTTTATTAAAAAATAAATCAAGAAATGACATTTTATTTACAAACCTATTGCGCTTTGACTTTTCATGAGATAATTGAAAAGGTAGGAAGCACTAAAAAATTTGTTATTAAAAAATGTTTGGTCAAGATTTGCAAAGAGAATAATGATAAACAACATACTAATAAACCTAGATTTTGGGCTAGGAAAAAACTTGATTAGTGATGGTGTCACTGGAGTGAAGCATGTGAAAACTATAACTACATAAAATCCTATTCAAATTATAACCATACCATATGAAACTAATACTATGTTAGTTCCTCAAGGGGAATCCAAATAGAATAATGAAAATAATCCTAAATTAAAATTCATATCAGTTGGGGAGTCATTACATGTTGTATTCAATAAAATAGTGTAAGAAAACATGGTTACTCTTCCTATGACACAATAATTTTATTATTTAAAGCCTAAACCATAATTGTACAAGGATAATGAATATGTTGACTATCATAGGATAAGAGTTCATACCACTAACAAATACATGAAGCTCAAAAACTAAATACAAGACCTTAGTCATAAGGATGAAATTAAAGTAGGAGTGGCATCCTCTTCACCAAATGATCAATTGATAATATACCCCAATTCCTTTCCTAAACACTCTCAAGATCAACCACCCCCATCCACCAATACCTTTCAAGGAATAAGGGAACCATGCTAATAATTTAATCTATAATAAATTTCCTTTTAATGATGATAATGTTGTTGGATGCCTTACACAATTTCCTTTATAAGTCACTATAATTAAAATCAATCCCAAAGATATCATATGTGAGCTATTGATACCTACCATGGCAAGGTTATTGTTACTGGACCATCCACCTCCTCATCCCAAAACTCCTAGAATAACATCATAGATCATATTTGGAAGACTCCAACACAAATCCCAATCCTTAAGCTTCTTAGGTCATCATCAATCCATAGAGAAATATTGGACCATGCTTTGCAAGGGTACCATGTACCTAATGACATTGACACCAAACAATTCCTAACACATGCAAGTTATCTTTCCTCCACTTACATACTTGTATTTATATAGAATTAAATTCTATGAATTCATCCATCTTGTAGTAGAGAGTTGCATATTGAGGTTTTAATTGAAAGACATAAATTCAAACAAGTCTTACTTTATAATGGTTCTTCCTTTAACTTCTATACCTTGAATTTTATCAAGAAAGTGGGATAATCAATAGTGGATCTAGAACCTTACACAATTACTATCAAGGCCTGTGATAATATAGAGATATTATGAGATCACAATATTTATTCCAATTTAGGTGGGTACAATATTGTAGTATATAACATTCCATGTTATTCATCTTAAACTTCCCTATAATCCCCTCCTTTGTCACCCACAACTTCATGTCATGCAGATTATCCCATTCACATACCATCAATATCTTGAACTCCCCTACAATGGTATTGAGGGCACCATCTACACCGATCCACACCTATTTCAATATTGTCATGAATTTGAATCCTCTTTCTAACATTCTAGTTATTTTCCTAGTGTTGATATTCCATATTCTAAGATAAGATCATCATCATTTTAAATTGATTCCACATCAATATCCTCCTCATCCACTCAAACCATTGTTACCGAACCAAAATCCCCAAGGTCAAGATTAATGGAAAAGGTTTTTGAGAGTAAAAATCACTTAATTTCTTCTATATTGGCCTCAAAGATCACAATATATTCCTATCATTATGAAAAATGGTCAATTATCTTCCAATCACCAAGTAATCTAGAAGAGGAAAATTTAGAGGGAGATCTTAATTAGGGGTTGTATTGAGAGGAATTAAACATAGGTGACATTCCTCTTGAGTATTTTTAGGAGAAAATTTATATTCCTCATCACTTCAATCAAAATATGAGCTATCAAGGAATAGGATTAGGCCTTCATGAGAAAATAATTATACAACCCATTGATCCTCTAATTAATGAGAATACTATATGTCTTGGATATACATGTCATAGGAAAACCTATGGTATCATGAAGCACTTTTGATAGTGTTAAGATGGTTTTTGATGATGCAGATGATATTACAAATGGAGTTATCTTAGCCTCATTTGATGATTATAATAATGTGAATATAAAATTCCTTAAGCTCCCTTCAAATGGTTTTATTTTGCTAAGTACCAGCCCACGTCTCATATGTTTGAAATGTTGCCCTTAACTTCTCAATCGAGCCTCTTTTTGCTAAACTTTGTCGACTGCCGCCACGTGTCTGCTAGGCACTCCTCGTAGCAATTACTTCCTCCACTTTTCTACCAGCTCTAGCCATGCTTCCACATGTCTACATTGTGGGCTATTCATAGCTGCTTCCCTTCACTTTTTTTGTCAGGCCCCATCTGCATGCCATGTAGCTTACATCTGCATACACTTTTTGGCGAATCCCATAGTCAGTGCTGATAGTAAAGAAATTTTCCATGTGTCTTCCTAGTGCAAGCTTTCATCACAGAAAGGGAGAAATGAACCATGGGCTGTGACCTGCTGCCATGTGCCCCTTTTGTAGGGACTTCATCAAAAGGAAGGATGGAGCAAGTAACAAGTTGTGACATGTTGTCGCATGTCTTAACTGCCTTCATAGGTAAATGACACTTTTTTGAGCGGTATTTTTTTGGACCACTACCATAATTCGGAGGGGATGCACATGCCTGGGGAGCGACTACGTGTTATGGCCCAAATATTTTCTGTTACAATGGCCAAAGGAAATCATTGTTGCAACCATCATTGCTCGATATACAAAATCTTTTCTATTACTAGCCTGCCAGGCGGTGGGATTGCTAGCTATATATATTGCTTCTTGCTTTAGAAAATGAGTTCGAAAGATGCAAAAAAATTAGGGAAAGACACCAAGCCTTTTTTTGTTTTTAGATTACTGTATGAGACTTTCAAACTATGCCATTGTTCTGCCTTTCTATTTTTCTTAAGCTATTTGATAAAACATTAATATTGTGCCATTATTGTCCTGAATTGTTCATTTGCAGAACTTCTATGATTTTAATACAAATTTGCTAGTTTAGATCATGTCTTTGACTCCTCTTTTCAATGAATGAGTGTGAAAATTATTTTATGTCATTAGACGAATGGTTTAGATCTTTATCTTTGATTTTTGTTATTCTGGAACATTATAGTTTACTGATCAAGCCCTTAAATAAAATCTCCAAAGATAGATTTACCACGCCTATATCTACCCCTTGGCACATCGCCTTAGTTAGACCTTTATTTTTTATATTTGCTTCCTTTTCCCATTCCAAAACCCCAATTATAGAGAAGCTAACTTCTTAAAAAACCCAAAGGTCACTCAGTTTAGTGCAAATGGTCCCCCCATTAACTGAGTTTCCCATAAAGGTTGTTACCTTACAATTTTTGGCATCAACAATTTCTTTTTTCAGGCATGCCCGATGGGACTGCTTAAATGAATCTAAATTCATAGAGAGTGTATGAGCCATCGAACTGTTACTAGGTCCCAAAAAATGAATAATCCTAGGCTATTAGTGCTGCCACTAGGAATAGTACAGGCCGCGACCCAATTAGTGAACATCCCACTTCCTTTGCCCCTTCCACTAGCCATGCTTCCCATTGCTAACATAAATTATGTGGCATGGGATGTTAGAAGTCCTCTTGTAGTGCCAACAACACCTGCCATTTGGGCCCCTATGTCAGTCTCTACTCTAAAAGCTATACCTAAGTTCACTGGAGATGGCTCAAGAACACCATCCGAACATTTGCAAGATGTTGCAAACATATGTCTGGTGCACAGAGTTACAAACCAAAATGTAGCACTAAGGTTACTTGCAACCTCTTTTAGAGGTAAGACACTGGATTGGTACCACACACTGTAGGATAATACTATCGATACCTGGGATCAGCTCAGAGAACCTTTCTATGAATGATTCTCAAATGATGGAGACAGGTCTTCGCAATATCACCAGCTTTCAGTCATAAAACGGGTCCCATATGAAGCCATGACTAATTTCAATGCCTAGTTCAACATAACTTGGAAAAGAATCTAGGTTGCTATCCACCCGTCGGTCGAGCTAGCATTCATGTTCTACCTAAAATCTATCAACCCTGATATTTTGATGATGATTCAGTCTCTTGGAAAAACCACACTACTAGATGCATACAACGTTGCAGTCAAAGTGGAGAACAATCTAATAGATGTCAAGAAGTTGCCACCTTGGCCCACTATGCCTATATTCCCCGAAGTATCAACTTCTGCCCAGGAAATATCATCTACCAGTACGTCCACACCTCCCCAATCCATGTACACATATCCAGATGTGCCACAAAATGTTGCTTCTACATCTGGCTCTTTGAAGGAAGAGATGAGAGAGTTCAAGGAAATGTTGCGAACCATCACTAATGAAATAATTGTCATCAAGCGAAACTAGGTCATGTCTCTAAAGCCAACTTATCAGAATTATCAAGGTGGAAGGTCTTCTTACCAACAAAACCAATTCTAGGGAGGCACTCGCACCAATTGGCAGATGCAAACAACTAATCAAATAGTACCAGTACCTTCTCCATTGTAGAGCACTAACCCAAGTGCGAGTAGAGAACTAATAGTGGGGAAAAACAATCTAGTTGATGACACCAACCCCTGGTGTTTCCCTTGCACTAACTCATGTATGCCTTAGAATTTCCCATGCGATAATCTACAACAAAAGGTGGTGGAGTAGCATGATTAAGGTGTGATATCGGACCATGGAGGTTACGTATATGCCTCTCCACAAATGGAAAATGTGATGCTTACCACACAAATGAAGGGGATGTCCTTGGAGAAAGAAATGAATATTGCTCCCAATCACACACTCTTCTCATAGATGGAAGAAGAAGAGGCAGTGTTTGCAAATGATGCATCCACATTGAAAACCCTACAAGTATAGCCTGATTACAACACTTGTTCAAAGAGGAGATTCATGGGTGAAGCAATCGTTCCACAACCAATTAGTCCACAACCCAAAAGCGCTTCTGACCCAACGACCTGTACCCCTGTAGTGGCACAACAATGTCCACCATGAAGGGAAATTGTTATAACAAGAGCTAAGGAGAAAAAGCTTCCAAATCCGCCACCCTTCGATGTGGTGGAACAATTGAAAAAATCAACTGCTAACGTATCTATTTTGGATATCTTAGCTATTCCAAAACAAAAGACATTGCTACAGAAGGCTCTTTGGGAGGATCCAATCATTGAACCAAAAGAGCAATCGCCTAAAGGAAAAGTTGTTGATCAATCACCTCATACCAAAGTTCTCATGAATAGCATAGAGGAAACCCCTATCAAGGTTAAAGACAAACCAAAACTAAAACCCTTCTTCCTAACCCTCATTATGGGAGAGAAATTATTGCACAACGCCATGATTGACTCTGACACTAGCACTACAATCATGCCCAAGCAGATAATTGAAGCCCTAGGACTTAGCTATGAGCCTTTAAAGAGGGGGGTTATGTAGCTTGATGGGAACAAAGTCAAAACCATAGGTGTCATCAAAGACCTCCCCTTAACTCTTTTATCCTTCCCTAGCATCATAGTTCTGTAAGATACCATGATCATAGATGTTCCCCCTATGTTCGGTCTCTGCCTATCCTGAGAATTCACTTCAAAAATAGGAGGGTATCTTTCTCTAGACTAGTCGCACTTGATCCTAAGGACCAAGCATGGAGCTAAAATGAAAATAGTGTCTAAAGCTCTACATTCAGAACATGTGGCCAATGAAGCTATGATCAACTTTGAAGCTTCCCATACCTCTTTCACTAAGGAAGAGACATATTGCACTAAGTTGTTAGAAGATGAAAAGGTGACCGAAGATTAGACTGATCAAGAGGAAGTTCTCTTGAGCAAATATATAGATGTTGACCCTTTCGGAAATATCATGCTACCGGGTTGGGAATCTATGTCATCTATGATGAAGATCAAGTGCTTTTGAAGGTTGTGAAGGAACCTGTGAATGACCAAAATTCACAACTATGGATGTTGCACTTTGATGGGGCAAGATGCAAAGTGGACATAGGAGTTGGGATATGTTTGACATCCCCACATAATGAAAAGGCACTTCAGTCTTTCTGCTTCCAGTTCACTTGTTCGAACAATGAAGCTAAATATGAAGGAATAGTGCAAGGTTTAAGCCTTATTGAGTGGATGGGCATTAAACAATTAATGGCATTTGGAGATTCTGAACTAGTGGTCAACCAAGTCCTAGGGATTTCTGCAGCCAAAAATGTTCACATGCAATCCTATAGACATAGAGTTTGGGACCTGATTGAGGGTTTTGAAGCCTTCAACATATAGATAGTACCTTGAGAACAAAATATTGATGTAGATCGCATAGCCACAATTAGATCTCAATTTGAACCTACCTCCGACCTGATGCATAATAAACACTCTGTATGAGTGATAGTCCAACCGACAATTCTAGATAATGATTAGAGTTGGTAGGTATTTGACAGCGATGAACACATTACCTCATTCATACAACAATCAAGAGAGTTTTCCGACCAACTCCAACCAAATATTTTTGAAGCCTACGATAGAAAAATCATTCAACTAAGGTCTAATAAGCTTTTGAAGGGGCTTGTCACTCTTGAAATTTTTTTTGATTGTGATGATGCAAGAAATGACAAAAGGAAGTTTGTAGCTGACAAAAGCGACTATATGGACCTTCAGGTCAGAGATGGAAGAAAGCTCAAAGTCAGGAAAGACGTCCTGCATCATGATAAAGAAAGGCTCATCAACTTCTGTGAAAGGTACAAAGGGTAGTGGCCTGGTCATATGATGACCTTAAGGGATATGATCCCAACATCATCCAACATACAATAGAGCTAATAGAAAGTGTAAAACTAGTTTTCCAAAAATAGAGGCCAGTGAACTCGAAGATCGAAGCCATGATGGTGCAAGAACTAACAAAACTAATTCAATCTCAGATTGTCTTCTCAATCAAGCACAACATGTGGGTATCCAACCTGGTGCCATTCTAAAAGAAGAATGGATACATTTGCCTGTGTGTTGACTTTTGGGACCTGAACAGAGCATCCCTAAAGGACCATTAGTAGCTGCCTTCTATGGAGACAATCTTGCCAATAGTGGCAGGTTTGGAAATATTTTCTCTGCTAGATGGCTTCTCCAGTTACAATTAGATCTGGGTTAAAGAAGAGGACTGACACAAGACAACTTTCACTACTAAGTGGGGAATGTTTGTATATGCAAAAATGCCTTTTGGCCTTTCAAATAAGAGAGCCACTTTTCAACGAGCCATGGATATCGCTTTTAGCGAATTGATTAACAAGATTATCCTAATTTATTTGGATGATATAACTATTTTCTCCAAACACAAGGATGATCATTTCGATCACCTTGAGATGTTTTTCAAAAAATGTTAGGAGTTCAGGGTATCACTGAACCCAAAAAAATGTGTTTTTAGAGTGTCGAAAGGCAAGCTATTGGGACATGTAGTGTCCAAAGAAGGAATTGCAATTGATCTTGAATGGGTGAAATCAATCAAAGAACTTCCCCTACTGGTCAACAAGAAAAGAGTCCAATCTTTCTAGGGGAAGGTAAATTTTTTAAGAAAATTCATTTCGGATTTTACAGGGATAATCAGATTGATCACCCTGATGCTGAAAAAGGAACAATTATTCAAATGGACAAAAGAAGCTAGAGAAGCTTTCAAGAAGGTTAAGGATGCTATTTCTTCAGCTCCTATGCTGGTCAATCTAGACTTATCAAAGGAATTTATAATGTATGTATTCAGCAACAAGTCAAGCATTGCTACCATCTTAACTCAGAAAGACGATGAAGGCAAGGGAGAACATTCGATAGCATTTCACTCTCGTACCTTGAAGGAATATGAGATGAACTACAACTTCATCGAGAGGAAAGCGTTTGCAATTATTAAGGGACTCAAAAAGCTCTGACACCTAATATCTTGCAATAAGGTGATTATTTATGTCACACATTCTAGTGTGTGCAAATATATCATGGAAGGGGAAATCACTGAAAAGAGGACTAATTGGATCACTAAGATCCTTGAGTATAATATTGAGGTCAAGCCTATAAAAAACCATCTATGGAAGAGGAATTTGCAAATATATGGCCCACAACAAGGATATGATAGCTGAAGAGAAGCAACCGAAGCTAGTTCCAATGAATGAGTCTAAATCCAAAGGCTGTTGGTTGGCGGACAAAGTGAGATTCATACGCACAAGAAAATATCTACCCGGCCTTACTCCTCAAAAGAGAAGATTCTACTAACTGCAAAACAATGGATATGGACTCATCGAAGGGGTCCTTTTCAAGAGGAACTTCAATGTCATTCTATTATGGTGTGTCACCACAGAGAAATCGAAGAGGATTCTTAAAACGTTCCATAGTAGTCTTGAAGGTAGGAATTTCTTTGAAAAAACCATTCCCATCAAAATCATGTGTGCCAGGTACTTCTGGGCTACACTATTTAATGAATCATACTCCTTGGTAAAAACTTGCAAGGAATGCTAATTCTTTGCAGGGAGAAGAAAAAATTCCGCAATGCCTCTTAATTTGCTAGTGGTTGATGAGCCTTTTGCACAATGGGGCCTTGATTTCATCAGAATGATCAATCCTGCCTCCAATGTCAGACACAAATGGATCCTAATGGCCATGAACTACTTTACTAGGTGGACTGAAGCAATGCCCTTGAAGAATGTGATAGAGGAAGAGATAGTGGATTTCCTTGAGGAACTGGTGACAAGATTTAACCCTCCTAAAACCATCATCTCTGACAACGCCAAGGCTTTCCTAGGCTCTAAGGTATGTCAATTCACACTCACGAATGGCATATTCTTAAAAACATCATCAAACTACTACCTACAGGGTAACAACCTAGCAGAGTTGACTAACAAAAAATTATTCTGACTCATCAAAAGAATTGGGTCAGAGCATCAATGAGAATGGCATAAAAACCTTCGGGCGATGCTCTGGGCAGACCACATTACTCCTAAGCAAGTCCTCAAGACTTTTTCATACAAGCTAGTGTATAGAAAAGAAGCGCTATTTCCTATCTTCATGGAGATTCTAAAATTGAAATTGGTCGAATCTCTTGAGGTAGAGCAAAATGGCACCATGGAGGTTCAGTTGGCCAAGTTGTTGGAAGTACAAGAAAAAAGGGAAAAGGCCTTGATAGCTATGTCCACCTGCCAGCAGATGGTTAAAAGATGGTTTGACAAGAAAGCTTCAGACCAAGGTCTAAAATGCAGGGACCTAGTGCTAAAATTTAATGAAAGGGCTACAAAGCTGGGTTAGCATGAAAAGTTTGACAGCCTTTCCTTCAAGATAATTTAATGCAAACAACATAATGCATTTGAATTAGAAACCATGGAACAAGAAGCATTGGGAATTCTGGTCAATGGGATTCATCTAAAATTATTCAATTAAGCTTCAAAATTATTCTACCAATGTAAATATGTGAATAATGTAATTATTTTTTCCCTTATGTTTTTGTCAATTAGTCTTTCAATAATTAATTCTACAGTACGAGGAAGCAAAAATGAATGGAACCCATTATTGCAAAGTGTAGAGAGATATAAAAGCAACCCATGAAGTAGGGGAATGGAACCCATATGCAGAATTGAAGTGAGCACACATATGCAGGAAAAGTAAAAGAAAACCCACATTCCAATATGAAAGAAGAAAGGAGGAAAATTTTAATAAAAGCTATATCTTCATTATATTTATATAATTTGATAGGTACATCATCAAAATGGCTTAGAGGCCACATTGTTAAAGTATATATCTATATATTTTATGTATCTTATTTATATAGCTACTATAAATCCTTTTCCAGGAATATATACAAAAAATAGACTAACGGGTATTAGTTCTTAAAGTATAAAAGGAAATTTTTAGTCGTGGGCATGAGCAGCAACAATGGAGGCATCAATGGTAGTGTCTGGAATAACTTCATCAGCAGGGGCAACATAAGGACCAGGACTAGTAGCAACAGTGTTCGTAGGAGCAATGGCAAGTGGTGGAGGGAACACCAGGTTCCTGAAGTTAGTGTACCAGTCAATGTCATAAAAAGACACCATGTTGTATAGGCGAAATAGGAAATGGCATGCACAGGTGACCCTTTGGCGATTTTCTTCTTCTGACTAGATGCAAAAATCACTTAGGAATGACACCCATGGTATGAATGCATCTTCTTCAATGTACTTCCGGAGGTCACTTGCCATTGGAAAGCCTATTCCAAATGTAGCGTTTGCCACCACCTCTCTAAGGCCACCCAGGTATTTCTTCAAAAATATTTTGAGCACCAAACGAAGAACCAAAGACTTGGGAACTACAATGTCGAGCATGGACACCACAAAGTGAGAGCACACATTAGTGTTAACTCTATACTTATCCTCATAGTCAATGCAGTCCCTTCCTAGAACCCACTTTATGACTATAATGGCCAGAGAATGCTTATTCTTGGCATCCTTTTGAGGTGCCTAGTAGAAATTTCACCAAGAAAAGCCAATTGGGATTTCTTATAGACTAACCTAATTGGGGTATTCATGATGAAAAGCTCTATACAACTGTCTGACAAAAGCTCTACACAAATTGCCTAAGCCTAAGCTTTATGTAAATTCTACGCAACTACTAATGCCGAATGCTAAGCCAATTACCTATTACCAATTCTGCTAAAATTTCTAAGTGTGATTTCGCTATTGCCTAAGTGCCTATTCATAAAAATGACCAGGATAAGCATGGTAATTTGCATGTCATAAGCATGATGTTAATCAAGTACCATCTCAAAAATTACACTAAGGATTGCTTGAAATTACTACCCAGATGCATCTGCTAGGTATGATTTGTTGCATGCAGGATTAATCGATGTTAATTAATTAGCATAAGTTGGTGGTAGTCTTTGGCAGTATCCCATACGGTCGAATGTTGAGGTGTCACTTAGGAATTTTTTCAACTCCAAGGAAGAACTCATATCTTTTTAAGCACTTATTGCATATTTGGGCTTAATCATTTTGTTTAGGATATTAATTTCCATGACATACAAATGCCTAAGTTGCCTTCAAAATTTTGGCTTGAAAGTTCCAAGAAAATCACGCTGGAGTACATCATTACCAAAGGTCATTATGAATTCTTGTCATTTCAAAATGGCAAGTAATTCATTTCACACGAGCAAATAATTGGCGGTACATGCCAAATTTAATGTTAGAAGGTGAGTATTGTTGGCCACCCCAAGAAGGAAATAACTAAGTATCACATGCAAAAGGCTAGCATTGTGAAAGCTTTTCAAACACACTACCTAGAGAATTTTTTTTTTTAGCACAACCAGAGCCGAGGTAAATTGCAAAAAAATTGAGCTAAGTAGAAGCCTCCAATAGAAGGAAAATGGCAAAAAGTTCTCAAACAAAAGCACAAACAAAGGCACAAGTAGAAACACAGGGAGAGGCAACATAGAGCTTGTCTGATGCTATGCATGCAACATCAACCATCTATGTCTTTGAAGGCGTCTCTTATGCTTCACCTGGGATACCAGATAACCCAAAATGGGTAAACACACGGGTCGTAGGTAGGCCCAAAAGTTATAGAAACCATAGCCTAATCAAGGAGGACTAGGATAATATTCATGATCCCATTCTCACAAAGAACCCTAAGTCTTTGAGGGAGGCAGCTTGCGAAAGGATGAAGAAATTCAACAACCCAGAAACTTTGGTGTAGAAGCTATGGTTCAACGGGCTCCCATAATATATGGTCTTGTTTGTGCACTATTGACCATAACTAGTTGATGTGGCCATCAAAAATTTCAACCTAAGCACCAACACCATCGAAGGTTGAGAGTTGAAAGTTAATATCTTCCTGGGAGCTATTTGGAATATGCTATGCATCCCTGAACAAAGCTCCAAAGTGTAAGAGATAGAGCCACTCAACCCTACGAAGGGAGAGGAAATATGGAGAACTACGAAAAAGGCTCTATATTTTTATAACAAAGAAACCCAAAGGCCTAAGGAAGATAAACAAAAGCCACCAAAGATTCCAGCACCGCACAATTCCTTCCCCATGAACATGTAGGAGGCCTTCTCAATGTTGGCATTTGTTTGTGGCCTAGACACCAACAAGGATGTGTGCAAATTTCAGTTGGCTCTGGGGTTTCAATTTCCTAGGTAGCATTCCTATTTCTAGTATGATTTTGTATAATTCCTCATTGATGATATGATAAGGAAAATAAGGGACTACCGAATGCAATGAAGGTTTAGGTTTCCTTCCTTCCTTTCCCATATGTTTTTGCATCAAAACCCTGATTTCTTTAAGAAGCATGTGTAGTTGGCTATTTTTGATGGATCGGGAAAGAGAAGGCCTATTTCTGTATAGAATCCTCTCCTCTCCTCTACTTATAATTATTATGCATTTTTGGATTATTTCTTGACTCTAATTTTGAAATATTTGAAAGGGGATGATGGTATTGACCGACTCACCAAGGAGAAGACATGGTATATGCAGAACTTCATTCCCAAATATGACTGGTTTCTTGGAGTAGATTTCACATTCATTTGGATGTGTAGTTTCACTAGGAAACCATTTCACCTTCCAACATGTGTCACAAATCAAGTGCTAGCCCTTGAAATGTTTCGGCAATTATCCTTTATCGACTACACCTTTTGTGGAGGACTGACAAAGAAGAGGGGATTTTTCATCTACCCACTAAGCTTCAAAACAGTGGTCATGAAAAAAAAAAAGATGCACCAGTTGCTGGAAAATAAGCTAGCTCATCTAGGGTTAGTGATTATTTGTGACAAATGGAATTACAACCCCAAAAGTGACTTGCTGAATAAATTTGTCAAGGTAATGCACAACCTGCGACCTTATTGGGAAAAGAGGAAAAATCCACTGAAAGATCTGGATGATCTTTTCATTGACTTGATTCACATTCCTATAGAGGACAATAGGCCACCATGGAATAGTTTCTACTTTGATGTGGTGAAGTATGATGAGAAGTGCAAAATGGGAGTTGAACTTCAAAACAAGTTATCAAAAATGGAAGGATGGAGCGAGGAAAGAATTAGATATTTCTGGGTGTACCGCCAAGAGATCAAACAACTCGAGGCCTCTTATGGAAGTGTGGAGTTGGATGAACAATTTGATAAGTTGTGGAATGATGTGCACATTTTTTTTGACACGAGCCCTGATAAGAACGATGACTCCGGTGAGGAGTCTAAAGAGCATGTGGGGAAAGGAAAGGAGGAGTCAGAAGTGTCATTGGCCTCTGCTCAACAAAAGAGGAAGTTAACAGAGCGGCCTAGCCATATTAATTCAAATGTGTGGATGAATGTATAGATTGTTGGCATATGGCTTGAAGAGATCATTTTTGGCTACTTGTTTTGTCATTGATGGCAATTAGATTCAACAGTATGATCTGCAGTATCATCAGTACTTCTACCGACAGTAAGTTTGGAACGCAGGACATCTGGTTGCGCAAGTGAAACTACGCTTTATATCACTCACTATACCAGAACCTTATTTCATGTTGTGGATCTCTAGGATATATTTATTTTCATTTAAACTATCCTTTGATGAGTTTTGGAGTATTGTATTAAGTCGGAGTTGGAGTTAAGAGATTTGGTAGCATGATTTATGGCTTATTTTCTATTGTGGCCGACATGCTTCGTATGATGTTTTGTGGATCTATGTGGAATATGTGTTTTGCTATTACTTATGTTTTGGGCCCCTACTAGTGTCTAGATAACTTGTGTGGGTACACTTATCTTCCAATTAAGTGATGTGAGCTGACATAAAAAGAAAACTATTATATCCTATTGTGAGGCCGAGATACTTTTCAATTTCCTATTAGCAGGTATATAAAGGTGATCCATAAATCATTTTTGGATATATGAGACATGCGAGTGGATGTGTGTATGTGTGAAAAATCCAAGTCATGGTGATTGGTATAGCGCAGTTATAAGGAGAAAGAGTTAAAAAAAGTAGATTAGTTGTTAGAAAGAAGAATAGTTTTTGGCAGTGCAAAGCAGAGTAGAGCAAAAGTGTGATCTGGTCAAAGATCTGGAATTTGATCTTGGGCTTTAGTGGAACAGAATCCTAGTATGTGTTGATGCTATTTTCTTAGTTCAAATCTAGTTGTAAAATTTATTTTATCTGTAAGGTAGTGAGCCTCTTTTGTTTGAGAAATGAGCTCTAGGTAGTGAGCTTGAATGCAAGTGCATTCCCCTCTTTTATTTACTTTTAACAAAGTAAACATTGTGGATTGATCTCCACCGTGGGTTTTCCCCTAACAAGGTTTCCATGCAAAAATATTTGGTGTTATGGTGTTGACTAGTATGACTACATGTTTTGAATGTTTTTATCTGTTATATGTTGGAAATGATAAATGAATCTCTATTATTGTTGTTGATAATGTTTGATCTATTTTAGAAGTGGAAATCATTGAAAACTGATTCACCCCCTCTTAGTGTTCCCAGTGTCCAACATAGAGAGCTTTGCAGACACTCATCTAGACTGCAACAAGGACAAGAAAAACTTAGCAACAGTTAGAAACTGTAGAGGTGGAGGACTCCCTGACAACCAAATGACAATGCATAGAAGAAATTGTTGGGGAAAGTTCGCAAGCACCTGTAACAAGCCAGGAGGTCGTGGCGAGCCAAGAACAAAAATCATCTAGTTAGCAGGTAACATTTTCTCCCTTTTCTCTTACTTCACAATCTTTAGTGTCCCCTTCCATCTCTGTGGTGCCCATCACTACAAGTGTCGGCCCTTCCTTTTCTACCTCTATCGCAATAGTCGTGAGAGGTTTCTCCTAGTTCTCCCATACGAGGCCACTTATCTTGACACCTCTGGAGACCCTTACACCCTTTGTTGTTGCCTAATCTTCTCTCACCTAGTTCTCTATGAGCATGGCTGCTATTGACACCCCTCTTGCTATTACTATATCAAGCCCAACCCAGTCCACTCAGTAGATGGAGTTCATCATGAATCTGCTTTCACCACAACACCCAATGAGTCCTCCTATGGGGTCACAAATTGAGCTTTGACATGTCCCTCATTTCTCCCTATAGACAGTCAATATCCCAAAGTAGAGAATTCCTAGAACCACTACCCTGACATTCCATTTTTCCCTTCCTCCTGGTGCACCTTTTTCAAGTGGGAAAGTTTAGTTGCCGAACCAATTTATGGCACAAGGTGATGTTATAAAGGAAGCACTGGCTCTCAGAATTCAAAAGTGAAAGGCCAAGGATGACAAGAAGCCAGAGGAGTGAAAGGTATATACTATTTACAATGAAGCTTAGAAATTGATCCATTTCACAACCATGTATCCAAACGTCATCAAACTGCAAGGGGAGATGCATCCTAATGATTACAACATGTTTTCCATGGGACTTGATATGAGCATATCCCAACCATAGGACAAAGTTGATCTCATGGAAGAAATGTAGTGGGTGGTGACCACTGACTTCCTTAAGTCAGGTCACCAACTAAAGAAGAAAGAAGAGGAGCTGAAACTTGTGAAGGATAGGGTCAAGTTCCTGCAAACAAAGGAAAAAGTGATAGAAGCAGAAAATAAACGCTTATTGAAGAAAGCACAAGAAAAAAAGGTAGAGTAGAATAAACTTTGGGAGGAACTTGCAAATTTCCAATCCATTAACCCCACCCTGGTCGACGTGTTGCAGTGGAGGAAGCAAGACTATCAGAGAAAGCTAGCTCTGGCAGAGCAAGCGGTGCAACAAGAGTGAGGAATTTGAATGACAATGTGCTCAATTTGAGCAACAAATGCAACAGAAGGATGCAGACTTTGAGAACCAAAGGGCTCAATTAGAAAAGCAGCTCTAGGAGACAAAGTCTTCCCTTGAAGCAGAATCAATGAACAAAAGTCAGGCCAAACAAAAATGGCTTGCTAAATGGAGGAATTTGTCAGAACAACTTGTATCCACAAACAAAAGTATCACGAAGCTAACATAGAGTATAAACTCGAAAGATGCAGAAATTTCCCTTCTAAGGAGTGCTCCCCCAGGCCCTTGTTTCCCAACCAGACCTCATTCCAGTGGCTCAGTAGCCATATGTTTCGTACTGGGAAAATTTCAAGGCCTTGTGCCTGACACTATGGCTGACACTCCAATTCATGTCACAAGCAACAAGCTTGAGCAGGGAGGTTTATGGAGAAATTGAGCAGTTCTTGTAGTTCATCTTAGAAAGGGTTTTTGAGGAAATTTTTTTGCTAAGTAAGTTATACATGGTCTCAAATGAAGACTTAGCAAAGCAAAGGATTGAGGATTAGAAAGCTTTTTCCAAAACAACAAACAAATTCATCCACTGCCACTTGGCTATCCTTCATGCTAATGCATGCGCAACCACCTTGAGCCAGACTATGGATAGAATGCGATAAAATTTCTCTCGGCTAACTAAGATGGGCTTGCCATCCTCATTTCTTGTAGATGAGTCGGTAGCCACAACAGAGAAAATTACGGTGAGGATTGAAGAGAAGTAGCAGGACACATCCACTTTCTAGAGCTTCATGCAACCCTCTACCATTGCAGATATTGAAGGTGTCAAATCTAATTGTGTTGCTACTCTTCCAATTTGAGTCGAAGGTCGGCTTACCTATGACACTTCCTTACAAAGAAATGCTTGATCTAAGTGGAGCACAAGAGAATCTACATGACATATCAAGACCATCTGAGGTTGACTGGCTACCTTTGCAGGAAGCTTTTTATAAGCTCTGACTCCATCACCCTATGGATGGGGCTCTTGTCTGCAAACCAGAAAAAATTTGGCTTCTTCATTCCTCAGGTGAAACACCCCTGGTAGTTGCCAAAATCTATGAATATAAAATTCCTCGAGCTCCCTTCGAGTGGTTTTATTTTTCTAAGTACAGACCCATGCCTCATATTTTTGAAATGTTTCCCTTAACTTCTCAATCGGGCCTCTTTTTGCTAAACTCTGTTGGCTGTCACCACGTGTCCACCAAGCACTCTTCGTAGCAATTGCTTCCTTTTCTTTTCTACCGGCTCTTGTCATGCTTCCACATGTCTATGCCATGGGCTATTCATAGCTACTTCCCTTCACTTTTTCATCGGGCCCTGTCCACGTGCCACATAGCTTTTATCCGCATACACTTTTTGGTGGACCCCATAGTCAGCGCTAATAGTAAAGAAAAATGTCACGTGCCTTCCCAATACAAGCTTTTATTGCAGAAAGGGAGAAATAAACCATGGGCTGTGACCTACCGCCATGTGCCCCTTTGCGAGGAATTCATCAAAAGGAAGGATGAAGCAAGTAACAAGCTACGAGATGTTGCCACATGTCTTAACTGTCGTCATAGGTAAATGACACTTGTATGCACGATATTTTTCTAGACCACTGCCATCATTCGTAGGGAATGCATCTAGTTAGGGAGCAACTACGTGTTATGGCTAGAAACTTTTTTGTTTCAATGGCCTAGGGAAATCATTGTTGCATCCATCATTGCTCAAGATACAAAATCTATTATGTTACTGGCCCGCTAGGCCATGGGATTGCTAGCTAATTGCTAGCTATATATACTGCTTCTTACTTCAAAAAATGAGTTTGGAGGATGCAGAAAAATTAGGGAAAGACACCAGGCCTTTTTTTTCTTTTAGATTATTGTATGAGACTTTCAAACTGTGCAATTGTTCAACCTTTCTATTTTTCTTAAGCTATTTGATAAAACACTAATACTATGCCATTATTGTCCTGAATTGTTCATTTTCAAAACTTCTATGATTTTAATACAAATTTTCTAGTTTAGATCATGTCTTTAACTCCTCTTTTCAGTGAATGAGTCTGAAAATTATTTTGTGTCATTAGAAGAATGGTTCAGATTTTTATCTTTGATTTATGTTATTTTGGAACATTACAAATTACTGATCAGTCCCTTAAATTGAATCTCCAAAGATAGATTTATCGTGCCTATATCTACCCCTTGGTGCATCACCTTTATTAGACCTTTGTTTTTTATATCTACTTCATTTTCCCATTCCAAAACCCCAATTATAGAAGAAGTCAGCTTCTTAAAAAACCCAGAGGTCACTGAATTTAGCACAAATGGTCCCCCCATTAACTGAGTTTCCCATAAAGTTTGTTACCTTGCCAATTTTTGGCATTAACAAATAACTCCCCATTATTCATTGATAATTTCATCCTTACTATTAGCATACCATTTCACATCCCCAAACTCATTGAATATTTCCAAAAAGATCCCCCAACTATCAACATGTTTCAAAATGATGAATCCTTCATCGAGTTCTTGGGCCTCCATGATGACATACCTCTTGTAGACCACAAATTAGGATTTATCTATAAAATCAATGTTGGTGCTTACTTTAGGGGTGATGAATTCCTTAGTCATGAAAGTAAATAACAAAAACAAAAATAAAAAAATCCCCTAGTGAAAACCTCTTTGAGGCAGTTTTATATTTTGGAAAAGTAAAAACAAAGGATCTATCTTTGGGTGAAAACCTTGTTGAGGCACCTAAGCATGAAGACATTCATCTTCCCCTCGTGGATCCAAAAATGTATGACATATCCACCATCTTTATTGAAGAGATTCAATCTATTAAATTGGGAATATAAGTAGAGCTAAAAATCACCTATGTTGTTATTGCCCTCTCTATGAAAGAGTGGCAAGTCATCTATGATGTATTATAGAAAGGGTATAATAAATTTTCCAACTACTATCTTGATATGTCTTGTCTACACCCATCCTTATTTATTCATCAATTGTTCATGAATATAGATGCTAAACTAGTTAAACAAAAGATTAGAAAGAAACATCCACAAATAACACCCCTAGTAAAAGAGGAATAATAAAATCTACTTGATGTGGGTCTCATCCACCCAATTGACTATCCATAATTAGTCACAAATATTGTATGAGCTACCAAGGTAATTGGGGGGATCCAAATTTACACTAATTTTAGAGATCTCAACAAAGATTGTACAAATGATGACTTCACATTTCCTAACAACATTATTGTGGATCTTATAGTAAGCCACACTATGTTATCACTTATGGATATTTTTTTTAGGTCATAATTAGAGACACATAACTATATATGGTCACAATAGTACTTACATCATATCCCCATAGGAAACATTCTATTACAAAGCAATACCCTTTGGGTGAAAGAATGCAAGAGATACCTATGAGAGAGCTATGGCTGCCAAATTCCATGATATCCTCCAGATCATTATGGAGGACTATGTAGATGACTTACCAAGGAATTCTATGAAAAGGGAGGAACATCACTTAATCCTTGAACACATCTTTGATCGCTTATCAAATATCAATTAAAACTAAACCACAAGAGATGTGTCTTTGGTGTCACTTCAAGTAAATTTTGGGATTCATTATTTCTAGAAGAGGCATAGAAGTTTAACCTTCGAAGGTTAAGGTTATAGGAGACATGTCTCCACCTATAACACTCAAGAAATTATAAAGTCTCAAAGGAAAAATACAAGCTATTAGATTATTCAATTCCTAACTTGTGGATTAATGCCAATTATTTACACATCGCCTCTATAAAAATGTCACTTATCAATGTGATGTTCATGTAGACAAGGCTTCAAAAAAACCAAGGCATAGTTAATCTTCTTCTTATGTCACCATGCATCATGCATTTGTATGCATGTCAAGTATGTCACCACATGATTTTATGAAACCTTGAGCATGTATTAGTGGTGTGCAACTTTCTCAATGCAACCTTTAAATCACAAAAAAATTGGTTAGATTTTATCAATTAGTGTCTTGAGAAAAATATTAGGGAAATAAATATTGCATTTGTATAGAGGGACTAACAATGGTCATAGATGATGTTACTTTAAGATATATTTGTTGCATATTATTGGTAGGCTTAGACTATTAAAAACTCTTATATTATATAATTATTTGATTCCAATAGCAATTATAATATGTATCTTTAAATGTTCTTATAACACAAGACTTCCATTGATATATTTTTGTAAGAGATGATCATTTTTTTATTGTTTATTTAATTTTATTTTGAAAGATATATCATTTTAGCTAATTAGAAATAAAATGAAATAAAAAAAATATAAAAATAATATGTAAAATATGAACATGACTTGTTTTAGTGCTTTATTCCAAAACTCTATCAATTGCTTGAAACTTTTTCAATTTATAAATTTTCTTGTTGAATTATGAAATTCTCTAACAATCAAATGTTTTTATTTTTATGAGGGTTATAACTATGCTTCTCATTCTACATAATATAAGATAATTTGACTTAGTTCATGTGCGAACCCCAGTCCTAGTACCTGCAAAACAATAGGAACAAACACATTAAATTAGAGATTGCAAGAAAGAACAAGGATTCCCCATGAAATCCATTCACCAAGCTCAAATTAGGAAAAAAGCAATGAAGAACACAATGAAAACACAAAATAAAGATTGAATCCTAATTAGACTAGCAAACTCATTATCCCATGGGGAAATTGGTGCCAATTTGATGTGAAAATTGGCCCTTTCCCAATTCCTATGATGCAAGCTTGATGTGTTGATGACAAATGATCCACTTTGATGATGTTGAAGAATGCTCCAAGCTAAAAACCTACATAACCTAGCTAAGAATTCAATAAGATGGATGAAGATTGCTCTACATTTGAGTATAATAGCTTTGCATAATTTGTGGATGATCAAATGAAGGATGAACCTCTTTATTTATAGATGAGATTGAAGGATGAATGTCCAAATTTGAGCAATATGGGACTAATATTCAACCAATGGCAAGATGCCACTTGTCAATCCATGAGTGGATGGAGGATGTGCAAGTTTTGAGGATTGTGCCAATAAATGCCTATTTTTGAATTTCAAATTTGTTGAAATGACATGTAAGAGGGAAGAGAAAATGCAATAAATGCCACTTGGCTCAAGACAAAAGACATGTAAGATGAAGTAAATGCCTTGTTGGATGTATATGTCAACTTGGATTTTTGAATTCAAACTTGGAGGAATATTCCAAAAGATGCCTTGTTGAGAAAAATAGAGATTTAATAAATGAATTAAATCTATTTTCATGTGCAAGTGGTAAAAGCTAGAGGATGGGACATGATAAGAGATTAAATTAATCAAGGGTCAATTAGTTTAATAGGTGATTAGTTGATGTGACTCATTTGACTCAAATTTATGGATTTATTTAAATCAAATAATAAGAAGAATGTGATAAGAGATTAATTAAATAAAGATTTTGATTTATTTAATTAAAAGAGATGAAGGTTAGATTAAATTAAATAAGGTTTTAATTTATTTAATTTAATAGATAGGCTTTAGAGATTTAATTAAACAACATTAATTATTCAATTAAATAGGGATAATTAGATCAAGATGATTAATCTAATTATCGAGAAGAGGTGACTTGATTAGATAACTGGCTTATTTAATTAAGAGAGAAAATAATGATGAATTTAATCAAATAAGGGGATTTAATTAAATGGTTAGACCGAATGATGATTCAGGATGAAACTTTGTTAGTAGTCAGGACCAGATGCACGGTGTCAATTAGTATATTTTACGTGTCTACATTTTTCCCCTCTTTGAAGTGATGCACTTGCTGTGTTGGTTCAAAGAATAAACGATCTCGATCAAAGCCAAAAATTTTTGTTTATTTAAAATATTGCCCCACTACTGCTTGGTGAGATAAAAACATGCCATTATATTGCCCCCTCAAGAGATTGGACGAAAATTTCCAATTTTTGGGTGATCTCGCGAAAAAAGAGGACAAGGTGCCCGACAAGTCCAAAAAGGCTCCAAGAGGCCAAAAATGTGTCTAAATGCAATAAAACAATGGTGAACAGGCCTCAACTGGACAAAAACAGGTTGGAGGGTCCAAAACCCTAGCAGGATAGCGAATTAGGGTGAAAAAACCCTAATTTTCAAGCTTAAAAGGGGCCTGAGGGGTCACTTTCAAGTCACTTTCACACATGACCATCTAGCAACCTTGAGATTTGAGCTCTGACCTCCTGATGATATGGCACAACAATAGCTTCCGATGCATATTTCCTACTAAGTCCGGATGTACCAGTGGCCACCCAACATTGGGACATCAGTAAGTGATCCTTACTTGACCTTTACTTCTCATTTTTTGTGCATAATTAATGCTTTCAAAGTCGGTCATTCTACAGTGGTGCTATATAGCGCTGCTCAAAAATCAAACTATGTTGCTCGGTGTGATATTGCGCTATGGTGGTGGAGTTTGGAGTTTGAAAATTCTAACGCTGAGCTTATGGCCAGTGGGGTGATTTGCAAAGTGCAATGCAATGGTTGTATATTCTTTCAAAGTTCATCGTTGGGGAGGAAAGTGCACCGCGACAGAGCTATTTCGCTATTTTTTTCCCTAGCGTCGGAGTTTGATTAAAAATCAAACTGCAACGCCTTCACAGATTTCAACGCTAGAGTGGCTTCTTAGAGGCTCGACAAAATATTTTTCAAATTTTTTAACATAGTGACCTTCCTTGATGCAGGACGTAGGGAGGGAGCTCTACTCCCGAGAGCACAGATCGCAGGATCTATTTGGTTACTTGTGGGACTTGAGCGATAGGGATCAGGACCGACTTTGGGACATGGGGCTATGGTTCATTGCCTATGCAGCGCCCATTCGCACCCACCTAGGGATGATGTCTGCGCTTTCCAAGAGATGGCACAATGAGACATCCTCTTTCCACCTTCCCACTGGCGAGGCCACCGTCACCTTGGAGGACATTTGGCGTATCCTACGATTGCTGATTCATGGTTAGCGTGTTATATTTGACATGGATGAGGGGCGTAATTCCTGCCATAGGGTCCTTGCCACAGAGGACATCATTATTTGTGAGGGACAGATTGAGCTGGAGCAACACAAGGCCTTGGCACCTCCCTTCCGGTTAGTTGTTGCAGTGATTATCTCGGGTCTCGTTGCCCCAGACTGCCAAGGCCGATATTTCAGTCTAGGTTGGGGACTTTGCTGGGAGTAGATGGTTTGCGATAGACTAGTCCGTTTTGCTTGGGGGCTTGTTCTTCTTGCCTCTTTGTACAAAGATCTGCATGAGTACATCTACATGGACAACAAAGCGCTCCGAGTAGGTGTGATGCTCCTCCACGTATGGACGTGGGAGCACATTGCTGTCCTTCGACCATGAGTTGTTCTAGTTCTGATGTTGCTAGACGATCCTCTCGTGTGGCTCTACAGAGGTGGTGTGTCCTTTACACACACAGGTGAGCATGGGATCCCCTATTGGAGGAGAGTCCTAACAAGATGCAGGTATTCACATGGTGACCGTACCTTGGTTGGCCCAGATGGGCAGGCCATACAGATCAACTCTTCTTTGCTCTCCCGAACCACTTTATGCAGGGGCGAGAACATATAATGATCAAGAGATATCTGCCCAGGCACATGTAGCGTCAGTTTGGTGAGCCCCAGGATCAACATGACGATGATTATGTGGCCGTCTTCACCCGCACCATATCATAGGTTTTATGGGGGCAGTATATTCTTGCCTCAGAGGCTGTCGACAATTTTAGGCAGTTAGTAGCTCGGCCGTGGGCTTACGATCAAGGGCCTGCAGATCCAGGCACGACATAGGCATACAAGGATTGGTTCCAACCTCCCCTACGATTGACTATTCCAGGAGCAATCCCCAATCAGTGGAGGGTGAGAGGCAGAGGGGGAGGATAAGGATAGAGAGGTGATGCATGACAGGACCAGCCGATCAGGCCCCCAGTGCAGCCAGATCAACCAATTCAACATGATGTGTAGATGCAGGATCAGGAGTAGGTGCCGGTAGGTCCACCACCATAGGATGGGGTGAGGATCAGCCTCTGGTACAACCCCCACGAGCACAACCAGTAGGGCAAGTGGATCCCTGAGACACACTGATTGCGTAGTTGTAGGCCCAGGTCTAGACTGTGATAGCTGAGAGAGATCAGGCACAAATTGAGAGGGATCAGGCCAGGGCCGAGAGAGATCAGGCCATCCAGCAGAGACATGCTGCAAAGTTACAGGAAGCCACAGAGCTAGGTTGGAGACAAAAGTTAGAGAGCATGGTAGCCTCCTCCTCCCAGGGTACAATGTCTATTAGGTCTTACAGGGAGGCCATTTGAGAGGCTGAGTATTATAGGATGCATTATCATGAGGCCATACCTAGAGTAGCATGGGTCCCAATGTACTCACAGTGGACTAGCCTTAGACCAGCAGAGGATCATGGTGACAGGGGCGAGGGTAGCATACAGAGGGGTAGACCTTGATCAAGATGATACTTTTTGTGCCTTATGGGCTCCTTTTTGATAGTTTGATGGGCCTTTTTGTACTGATTGACATACATGTACAGTGATCCGATTATTCTTGTACTATGACAATTACATTATTGATGATATATATGAGTCGATGATTATGATTATGATGTGATGTGATGTGATGTGTACCATTTATTTATGCATGTATGGATGATTCTATTTCTATATGTTGTGCAATGATGTATGATATAATTATGGATGCATTTCCTTTTGATGATGGATGCATTATGTGATGATTATGACTAACAGATCCATATTATGTTGTTAATTTATGCAAATGTAGATGTATTTATGTGAATGGATGATATATGATGATGCATTTATGATGCAAATGATGATATGAAATATGAAATGTAGAATGTAAAATGATATGGAAATGATCTATGCGAGATGATGTGAATCATGCTTATATGAAATGATTATGGATGGATGTACGCTTTACATGTGATGGATTTTTATGTTCCTATTTATGTTTATAATGATGTGGAATGATTTATGTAATGCAATGCAAAAAATGATTGCAATGCTATGGATGATTTAATGGATGATATAATGCAATGATTGTGTTTTATATGATGTGTACTGATGATGCAAATGAGATGGTTAAGATGCTTAGAATAACAAATTTTATCCTAAACATGTTAAATGAGAATGTAATGTATGTGATGACTTTATGATGTACTATATGTAATGATATGATAATGATAATGATATGCAAAGTGGTATGATGATGTTTAATGTAAAATGAATGCAATATGGGAGATGACCCTATGATGTTATGCAAGTATGTATGCAATGGATTATCTATAATGCTTATGTACCTATCATGTATGATTATGCAATAAGTGGTAATGCTTATGCTAATGTTTATGAAAATGAATGTTTTTGCAATGATTTATGCGATGAATGCAATGTGATGCAAAAAATGAATGTAATGCAATGAGAAAGGGATATGCTAATTTATGAAAAATGCTTATAATACTATGTTTATATGATGATGAAATTGTAATGCATATGTTCCTATATGATATGCTTATGCAATATGCTAATGATCTTTGGATGTAGGATCGATGATGATGATGATGATGATGATGATGAACTGTCATAGTACCTTGTTAGTGCGATGAGCAAGAAGAGAAGAAGTCATTTCAACAAGACACAAGATGATGAAAATGCAAAATGATGATGATTACTTGCCGAGGAATTGGGATTTTCAAAGGGCCAATTTCCTTATGTTTGATAACACACGTGGTATGATGCATCGAGGTATAGAGAACCAGGATGGCGTTGTACCCAATGTGATGGAATTTGACTTGACTACCAGATAGGAGTATTCTTGTTCACACGTGACATATGGAAACCTTGCTAGGATGCATTTTAGACATTTTGAACACCTCGGGCCAAAACACGGAAAGGTATAACCTTTCAATGCAATAGTCAACAAGTTGTTCAAAACATCCTCCATACATACCTAACAAAGCAAGTATTCGCCAAGGTTATATTACAAGAATATCCAACAAGCACAACAAACAAAAGATAATGATCATTGCCCTGTTCCTATTTTTGTAAATCCTTTGTTCGGATATCATCGAGAAGTCCTTGGAATGAGCGTAATAAGATAAGTCAAAAGATAAAGACAAAGTAAACAAACAAGTTGATGTTCTTCAATACCGCTAACCAAAAGGAGATGTGTTTTTAAGGATAAGAACCAAAACTATTGCCAAAAGATAATGTCCATTATAGGAAGGATACATCCTAAGACATATTAGTGGATGGCAGCACATCATTTCATTTATCCTAAGTATTCTTTCAAATGATTGATATGGGACCAAAATGGATGATAGGTTATCGACATAAAAAGTTGACCACCTTGCTTGCATACTGACTTAGTCCTAAGACTTGACATTTTGAGTTTTCATTTTTAACCTGTTAGACTTGCTTCTAATTGCCTTACCAAAGATTGAGGATGACGATCGTTTATTCTGAGTGATATTTATTGCAGGTGCAAGCGAGATGAGATGGATGGATTTTTTCAAATATTTGGATTTTTTTGGGGTTTTACAATGTTTTGAGGCTATTTTTTGGTATTTTTTGAGATTTTCAAATGTTTTGATTTTTGATTTTCCAATGTTTTGGGGTTTTTTAAGATTTTGACCAAGAGACTAACCTAAAAACCTATCTTAGGGGCCTCGAGGGTTGATCAATAGATTAGCCTTGCCTACGTTATACACACAGAGACCACATAGTTTGATTGACAAGTTGACCGATTTACAGATGACGATACACATGATGAGATGTCAGTTTATTGTGACAGACGCCTAAAGGACTGACCTAAGTGTCTTAGGGGATGATAAAAGATCAACCTTGCCTACATTCAAGCTCAGAGACGACGTAGTTTGACAAGATGAATTTTTTTTTGACTTTTCGACTGAATTTTTGACCTATTTTAGGATTTTGATATGTTTTGAATGTTTTTTGGATTTTCTGATGTTTTTATTTTTTTGGATTTTATGATTTTTTGATGTTTTTGGATTTTCTAATTTTAGGAATATAAGGATATACACGAATCTAATCTGATGAGAACATGCCCCCAGTGTGATGCAATAGACTACTTCAATAAAGGCAAGATAGACTAGCCTTGAGGATGGGCCGAGTAGTACTAGGAGGAATCATGATATGAAAACATGACCAAGCTATGATGTAGATGTGGGTGGATGAGTGATGAATAGAGATATGGAATGCGATGGGTGATGGAAACACAATGGGTGGATGATGCAAAACAAGCCGTAGAGATCCTGGTGAATGGAACGTGCTTATTTACACAAGGTGCTTGTTTGTCAAGTTTTCATCAAGGTACTTGTCCAAAGTGCCACTACAGTGGTTTTCACTAGAGGATGATTTTTCTCTTTACTATTTTTTGATCCTTTTTCTGATTTTTTTGAATTTTTTTATTTTTTTATTTTTTTATTGTCACCAAGACGCCTATTTTCCAGGTTTTCGCCAAGGTAACCATTTTTTTAGGACCTTTTCTATTTCTTTTTTGAATTTTTTTGTTCTATACCTTGAAAGATTTAGGCATAAAACTTTTTGAGATGGGAGCTATTCATAGGCTCTTGTAGAGGTTCCCCTTCAAGTGTTGATAGCTGATATGCCCCTAATTTGTAACTTGTTGTGATGATGAATGGTCCCAACCAATTAGGTTCAAACTTTCCTTTGCTACTTGGGTTTGGGACATTCTTCTAATTCTCCTTCAATACTAGTTCTCTGACTTGGAAAGTCCTGCTTTTTATTTTCTTATTGTAGCTCCTTTTGAGTCTATTCTGATAGACTTGAAAATGAGTCAAAGCATCCATATGTTGCTCATCCAGTAGCTCTAGCTCAATTAATCTTGATACCCGATACTCTTCATCCTTGATGAAGTTTTGTAGTGATATCCTGAGGGATGGGAGCTCAATCTCAATGGGGAGTACCACTGTTGATCCGTAAACCAGGGAGAAGGGAGTGGCGCTAGTGGGTGTGCGGATGCTGGTTTGATAGGCCCAGAGGGTGGGATTAAGCTGCAAATGCTAGTCACAACCTACATCATTGAATGTTTTCTTGAAGATTTTCAAAATGGTCTTGTTTGTAGCTTCTGCTTGGCCATTGCCTTGGGAATAGTACGGGGTGGAGAAGCGATGTTGGATTTTGAATTTCTCGCACAATTTGTGAACATCCTAATTTTTGAATGGTGTCCCATTATCTAATATAATGGCTTGTGGGACACTGTAACAACAAATGAGATAGTTTAGGATGAACTTTGAAATCTGCTTCCCAATTATGTACATCATGGGTATGGCTTCCACCCATTTAGTAAAGTACTCTGTGGCGGTTATGATGAACATATGGCCATTAGATGAGGTGGGTGTGATTTTCCCAATGAGATCAAGTCCCCACTACAAAAAGGGCCATGGTGTGAAGATAGGATGAAGCTCTTGAGCTGGAGCATGGATGAGGTCCCCATGCTGCTGACATTGTAGACACTTTCTGGCATAATCATGTGCTTATTTTTCCATAGTGGGCCAATAATACCCCATCCTTAGTAGTTTCTTGGCTATGGTCATCCCACTCGAGTGTGAACCACAGATACCATTATGTACTTCAGTTAGAGTAGTCAATGCCTCCTCAACATTTCGGCAGCGTAGTAGGGTTCCTTCTATGCTTCTACTATATAGGGTATCTCCTAGGATGACGAATCTAGATGAATTTTTTATATAGGTTCATTTTAGGTTTGAGGGTAAATCAGCAGGGATGACTCCTACTCGAAGGTATGTATAAATGTCGTGGTACCAAGGATCACTAGGACCAACGATTTCGCACATGAATTTTGATTATGGTACCTCAAATGCGGACACGAGAAGCTACTCTATTAGGAATTCATATTTTGGAATGTTGTGGGGGATATCCAGTAATGATCCAATTGTTGCCATGGCATCTGCTACTCTATTGTTGGTTCTAGGAATCTATTCAAATGTAATTTCGATGAAGGATTCTTATAGAGTCTCCACCAATTTCTTGTATGGAGTGAGCTTTTCATCCTTGGTTTAGTATTCATCGTTCACTTGATTTATGATCAATTGGGAATCTCCATATACTCTGAGAGCTATAATGTTCCACTACACTACTATTCTGAGACCTATGGTTAAGGCCTCATATTCTGCAATGTTATTGGTGCAGGTAAATGCTAGTTTGTAGGACCTTGGTATGCAATCCACTTACGGGGTGATAAAGAAAATGCTAGCTCCTGATCCATGTTACATGTATGAGTTGTCAAAGTACAGTTTCCAGTGGTCGGCTACATTGAGATTGAAAATAGATTTTGTAGGCATCATTTTTAAAATCTGCAAACAAACTACACTTCAAGCATGGGTTAGTATTATGAAAACTCTATTAAAATGCCTCTATGAAATACCTTAGGAATACTTCCAAATGCAACAAATGATACTAGAAAGACTAAAGCATTATGAAAACAAAACCAAATTACCTATTCCATAGTTGGATTGGTGTCACATGTGCTAGTGACCCTTTCCCAATCCTTGATCAAAGCTCAAAATGATAAAATGCTAATGGAGATGATGGAGTGAAATGATGAACAAGATCAAATCTCAAATGAAGAGAGTAACCTTGCATGAAATTGTGAAGGATTTGCTTGAGGATGATGCACCTATTTAAAGATTTTCAAAATGCCAAGTGTTGAAGAGGGACCAATGTGGGATCAAAAACAAGCCAATGAGTTGAGGACACTTGTCATCATGTGATTAGTTGATGTATATGCAAGATTTGGGAAGAGTGCCCAAGAGGGGGAATTTTTGAATTCAAATTTGCAATAAATTTTGAGAGGGGGACAAGAAAGAAGAGCAATAAATGCCCTGTTTGACTTGTCATGTTGAGGGAAAATGAGGTTTTTAATAAATCAATAAAATTGATTTATTGTGCAAGTGGCTAGATCTAGATAATGCAAGTGGGATGGGATTAACATTAGATTAGGATTAGATGATGATCATGCTGATTAATGCTGATTAGATTATTTGACTTTTTGGACTTTGATTTCTGATTTATTTAAATCAGAAAAGGATGAAATATGGATTTGGGTTTGATTTAAATAAAGTCCTGATTTATTTGATGAAGTGGATGATGCAAGATGAAGGTTGAATGATGATGCTTATTTAATAAATGAATGGATGAAAATGCACTTGATTAATTGATGAATGGTCCTAATGTGACATCTAATTTGACTGAATTCGATCGGATGCATAATGTAAAATTTGCATGTCTACATTTTGCCCCTCTTTGAAGCAATGTACTTGTTGCGTTGGTTCAAAGAATAAACTTGCCGCAATCGAAATTAAAAAATTTCATGATTTTTCAGATGCCCCAGCGGAAAGAAGTACACTAGTACAGATTCATCTGGAAATTTAGAAATTAGAGGATTCTCTGAATAAACTGGTGCTTCTGCCAACTAGTCTGCGATGACTTGACCTTTGATTTCTTTTTGCTCCACATATTCAATGTCGTATTCTGATAGTATCATCACCCATTTGGCCATTCTTTCCATGAGCATTTCTTTTTCCAATAGGTACTTTAGGGGGTCAATTTTGGCAATGAGTTTTATCTTGTGTGTCAACATATAATGTCTGAATTTATGTGATGCAAACACTATTGCTAGGCATGATTTTTCTATGAATGAGTAGTTTAGCTCATGCCCAACCATTGTTCTGCTGATGTAATAGATAGCCCTTTCTATTCCATTTTCGTCACGTTGAGCTAGGAGAGCTCCAAGGGCTGTTGCTGTTGCTGATATGTAGAGAATCAATGGTTTTCTTGGGATCAATGGAATTAAGACTAGTGGTGTCAGTAGATATTCTTTGATTTTATTGAATGCCTCTTCACACTTGGTATCCCATTTGTACGCTACTCCCTTGTGGAGTAGGTGAGAGTATGGGTTTTGTTTGTCCACAAACTATGCTATGAATCTGCGAATGGATTAGAGCCTGCCTTGGAGACCTATCAATTGCTTTAATGTCTTTGGTGCCTCCATTTCAAGAATTTCTTTTACATTTGTTGGATCTACCTCAATGCCCCTCATTGATACTATATATCCTAGCAGTTTTCTCGATTGTACACTGAAGACACACTTCTTTGGGTTTAATCTGAACTTGTACTCTTCCAGCCTGTCAAAAATAGCACTTGGGGTTGCTATGTGATCTTTTCTCTTTATGGACTTAGCTAGAATATCATCAACATAATCTTCAACCGTCTTATGGATCATATCATGGAATATCAATGTCATGGCCCTCTGATATGTTACTCCTGCGTTCTTTAAGCTGAATGGCATCATGTTCTAGTATTAATTGTCCCATGGGCAAGTGAAAGTTGTCTTATGTTGGTCCTCTTTAGCTATCATGATCTAATTGTACCCTGAGAATCTGTCTATTAGTGATAGCATTTCATGTCCAGCTGTCATGTCTACTATCATGTCAATGTTTGGAAGTGGGAAGTCATCTTTTGGACATGCCTTATTCAAGCCTCTGAAGTCCATGCAGATTCTGATGCCTCCATCAGGTTTTGAAACAAGTACCAAGTTTGATACCCATTTTGGATAATCTATCGGTCAGATGAATCCTGCATCTAATAGCTTTTTTAGCTCCATTTTGACCAATAAGGCGATCTAAGGGTGCATTTTTTGAAGCTTTTGTTTAACAGGCTTTACTTCTAGATATATTGCTAAGTGGTGGACCACGATTTCTAGATCAAGCCCTGGCATGTCGGCATAGCTCCATGCGAAGTTTATCTGTCTTTCTCTTAGGAAGGCTGCTAAGAGTTCTTGTTCCTCTAATAGTAATGACTCTGCATAGAATGTGATATGCGGGGTTTCCTTTGTTCCTAGATTGATCGGATTGCACCTTTCTGTTAGGACTGCTGATTTTTCTTGATGAATAGCTCTAGAAGGAAGATTGAATCCCCCATCCTCAGGCACCTCGGAGAGGTTTTCACCATTAGATGCATCCTTTCTTTTTATTATTTTTTTCTGGTCAGAGAGTGCCACAGTGTGGTTTTCACTCAAGGACTTAGATATTATTCTTATTTTCTCACTTTTGTGACTGAGCGATTCAATCATTTCCCCATAATAGGCATGTGTATCTAGCTCAATTGTGAACCTTTCCTTGTGAACCCCATACAGAATGTTATTCCGCAATCCCATGAATTTTGAGAGCGCCTCATCATTTTCGAATGTATCAAGAACTGGTGCTCCTCGTTGGTCATAGTCGATGAGTTGGGGGTATACTAGGCAGATTTCATGATTTTGGTGGTTTGACTCAAAAGATAGGGTGTTAATCATGCAAAGAGTCGTGTCCTCAAAAAGCCTAGGTAAATTGGATGTGGGGTCCTCGTCATCGCTACTACTACAAACATCGGTTATATCAAATGTAAAGTTATCAATGAATCTACTTATGGATATTGGTAAGTGTAGTTCTGCTGTAGTTGGATAAGGAGGTTTATTAACCATTCTAACTAGAGGACTTCGGCCATGTATGGTTATACTCAGAGGAGTACATCCAAGGCCAAGATTTGTTATTGTCTGCATCTTCGGAATGATAGGTGTTATAAGCCCATTGTCATTTTGTCCCAATCTTTGATTTTTGTTATAGCCCATTGCAAGCATCATTTGCAAACCCTTGCTTCTGTCATCCACTGGTAAATCAACTACTGGTCTCTCATCTTGATATAGCATATTAGATGGATCTGACTCAATAACTTCTTGGCCAAGGTCTCCCCACCTTGTGAAGTTGGGATAGTCTTCAGGAGACATTTGAGATGTGGAAGCTTCATTTTCTTGTGGACATCCCCATGATCTAGGAGATTGTGGTAACTCTCCAATCACAAAAGCATTGTTAGGGAGCTTGTAGTTTCCACAACCGTTATCTTGGATGATGAGCTTAATGTCAGAAATGGTGGGAATGGCGGGAGTGACGGGTGTCTCTGTCGTAGAAGTGGATGTGAGAGTGGCGGGATTAATGTATGGTGTAGATGGACCCTCATCATTTTTTGGTACTTGGGGGATTTTATAGTACTTTCCTTCAAGGCTCTTGCAATAGGAGAAGGGTTTGAGATCTCCATGGATGGTGACTTCTTGTCCCTCATGTGAAAATTTAACACATTGATGGAAAGTTGATGCTACTGCCTTCATTATATGAATCCATGGACGTCCCAAAAGGATGTTATACAGTAAGTCAAGGTCCAAGACTTGACAAGTGGTTTCCATGACAGCCATCCCTACTTGAATAAGGAGTTTGATCATGCCTTGGGACACTCTTTCTTGATCATCATATGCTCTTATTGTGACACCCTTTCCTTTGTCAATAGAATCCTCTAGGATTTTCAATTGTTTGATGAGGTTGAGAGAACATATATTCAAACCCGTACCTCCATCCACCAAGACCCTTTTGAATTTTCTCTTATGTACTATGACTTCCAAGTGAAGCGCCCGATTGTGAGATGGTTGAGTGGGGAAATCCTAGTCAGATAATGTGAGGAGATTTGGCGTAATGATATTTCCGACCATAGTTTGGAATTGTTTCAAATCAAGATCTGTAAGGATAGTGGATGAAGCTAACGCTTCCTCAAGGATCTTCTTATGGGAAGATGATAATTTTAGCAACTCCATGATGGAGATTTGCGTTGGAGTTCTTTTGAGTTGATCTAGGACATTGTAGCCATTAGGGACATATCTAGATATAGGGACTCTATTTTGTTGGGATGATCCTGCAATGCTGACTTTTCTGCCTCTTGTGGTGACTCCACAATCAGCATGGGCACCTTTGATGGTGAAGACTATGCAATATTCATCTAGGGAGGCAACGACAGTTTCATAAATATGATTTACATTTGTGTGGGTGCCTTTCCCCTTATCGGTGTTATTATTATTCTCTTTATTGCCATGGTTAGGCATCAGATTCATTTATATCTTAAGGTCTTGGTTTCCTATTGGTTGTTCCACATTTATAATTCTTTGATCAATGAGATCTTGAACCATGTTTTTTAATCTCATGCAACTGTTTGTGGTGTGGCCTTTGATTTTATGGAATTCACAGAGTTGATTTTCATTATACCAAGGAGGTTTCACATCCAGTTCTTGGTAATTCTCAAAGGTAGGAGCCTTGATGAGTTTTTTCGTTTATCAGCTTCTTCATTATGACTTCAAGTGGTTCCCCCAAAGCAATGTATTTTCATTTGGGATAATTCTTGTTTCATTGAGGTGGTCCCCTTTGATCATTGAGATTGTTGATTGTCGGATTGTGGTTTGGTTGTTGTGTTGTTTGATGGTTGTTTTGGTGTTGGATTTGGATTTGTGGTGTGGGTTTATTTTGACGAGGAGCACTAATGACAAACTTTGCATCAACAACACCATCATTAGTAACATTTTTGTTCCTTTCCCACGTGTGAGGTTTATCATTGTAATTGGAGGGTGGGCGGTTGTTTTGTTGTTTGGGGTATGAAGTTGATCCCGCGGGTTGTGTCATGAGGGCTCGTTCAATGTTGAGAGCCTTGGAGATCAACTGATCATATGTGGTGATCCCTTGCACCTTGAGATGAAATTCCAAGAGGTCATCAAGGTTGGATATGATGGTGCAAACTTGTTGTTCCTCAGGAATGGTCTACTTGCTCTGATTGGCCTTGGATCGCCATCATTGTAAGAATGAAGCGAATGATTCATTCTTTCCTTGCTTTAGAGCTAAGATTTCTTCTAGACTGACATCCATTGTGATATTGCATGCATAATTTTTAATGAATGATTCTATGATTTCTTGGAATGTTCTAATGCATGTAGGTAGGCGGGAAAACCATTCCATTGTGTGGCTAGCCAAACTCCTATGAAATAGCCACATCAGATAGGTATCATCGTATGCGACTTCCATGCAATGAACTTGGAATTCCCTGATGTGATCTTTAGGGTTTCCCATCTCTCAATATTTGTCAAACTTGGGGATCTCAAATCCCTTAGGGAATGGTTTCATCACAAGGATCTTATCAAATGGATAGGGACACAAGTTGCTTGGTGTTTTTGTGGTTCGCCCTAATTGAAGATCAAGCACTTGTTGCGAGAGCAACCTGATTTGTGTTGTTACATCATTTTGTAGATCAGGGGGTGGGATGAAGGTGTTCTGGGGTGTTTCAATTGTGGGTTGGATGGATGGGTTGTTTGGTGTGTTATTTGATGGTATTTGCACATTCTACCGAGCCAGGTATGCTTGCACTTGCTACTGTATGAACAACGCTTGTTGTTGATCTTGTTGTTGCTACGCTAGGATTGCTTGTTGTTCTGCTTGTTTTTGTTGTGCTAGGATTGCCTGCTATTGTGCTTGTTGTTGTTCCAACAACGCTTGTTGTTGGGAAGCCAATTAGGCTGCTTCTTGCTACTCTTGATATTGCTATATTGCTTGCTGATATGCTTGCATTTGTGCTGCTTGTTTTTGTGCAAGAAGTTGTGCATGTGCTTGTACTTGTTGTGCTTGATATTAGGTGTTTTCCTGAGCTTGAGCTTGTGCTTGCACTGCTTGTGTTGCTTGTTGTTGCAATAGAATTTAGGCTTGAGCATCCTTTTGTGCTTGTAATGCGGCTTGGGCTGCTTGAGCAGCTTGTGCAGCTTGAGTGACTTGCTGTTGTTGTTGTTGCAATAATTCTTGGGCTTGTGCAACTTGTTGTTCTTGTAATGCAGCTTGGGCTACTTGAACAACTTGTGCGGCTTGCTAAATAGCTAGTTGTGTGGCTCTTTGCTTTTGCACTTGCTAGAATCCCCTTTGAAAAATATAAGCTTGCTGAGCTACTTGCAATGCTATGTAGTTTTGGCTTGATATGATGGAAGTTGGTGGTGGTGGGGGTGGTGGGGGATTTGGAATGGCGTTTGTGGTAGTAGTGAGCAGTAATGTTGTGTTGGTGGTTTGAGTGGTGAATGGTGTTGTTGATGTGGTTTGGGTGATGAATGGTGTTGTTGATGTGGTTTGGGTGATGAATGGTGCTTTTGATGTGGTTGGTCTTTGAGAGACCATACTTTGAGATGTTAGGTGGGTGTTTGATGATGTCGCAATTGCTTGTGTAGTTGTCATCTATTGTTGTGATATCGATGACAAGTTTTGCATGATGTTTTGGTTGATATTCAAGATGTTGATTTGGTTGATACTTGGTAAAGGGGGAATCCCTAAGCCAAGGAGTGGTGTGGATGATGATGGTAACAATGGAAGTGGTGGAAATGTGAGGGGTGTGAGTTCTTGAGAAAATGATGCGGTGTCGAAAATTCCCCCTAGTCCGAACATGTCACCTTCCTCTTGCGAATTTGTGAGGAGAGAAGTTTGAGGTGTTGTGTGGAAGAATGATGATGATGGATCATGATGGAAAGTGAGAGGGAAATACTTATGTAATGGGTTTTCGGGTATGTTTTGTTCCAAGATGGTATTTGCATCCAAGTCTTGATTATTAACAAGGGGGTGTGTTTGGATAGCATTAAGAAATGCTTTCCCTTATTAACATTAGGTTGAGTAGGAGCAAAATATGTTGTGATTTGTGGAATGTTTTGAGTGATGCTTTGAGATGGGGGTGTAGATAAGATGGGAATGGTGGATGAGATTGGGGGAAAAGATGTCTCCACTATAGTACTTACATCAAAATCATAAGGTAATTTGGCCCCTTGTTTTGCTAGTTCAAGCATGTATAGTGAAGGGTTAAGCCTCATCATGATGTTGATGATCTTATGATTTTCTGGATTTTGGAGCATTTCGGTTATTTCTTCATGCGACATCCCAAAGGTAGGATCTTTTCCCTGAGTTTCCTCTTGTGGGTTTTATGATGATGAGAAAGTCAAATGATTGCTTGATTCAACAGGATTCATTTCGACGTTCGTTTGGTTTAGATCACTTGAAGCGGGTGTTTCTTTGTTGGCTTCCATGTTCTTCTTGTATTGAGATCTAGTTTGAACCATAAAACAAGGATCAATTTTCAAGAATATGGAAGATGAATCTCTTAATTCTTTAGATTGATCTTTTTTTAGGATGTCTTGAGGATCAAAAGGGGTGATATGATGATGTGGATGTTTTGATCTTTTGATAAATCTTGAGGGGGGTGCTAGAATTTTAGGACTTTTGGATATGTTTCTAATTTTTATTTTTTGATTTTGGGATTGTCCTTGACTTGATTGATTTTGGTTTGCTTTGATTTGAACAAATAGACCCTAAGATGTTGGATGATTGTCTAAGGGGTAGATTTTCTCAAAGGATGATAATTTGAGTATGTGTGGGGAGAAGGATGCATCTACCCACACCTATTCAAACAAGATGATAATTTAACCAAGCATATGAAGAAGGAATCATCTACACATACCTAGATAAACAAGATGATTTGATAACTTTCACTAAGTATATGCAAAAGAATGCATCTACACATACCTAGTCAAAGATGATTTTGATAAAGATTTCAAGGATTTTGTCTCAAAGATTTGATGATTTGGATTTTTGCCAAAAAGCCTAGAATGGAGGATAATTTCAAGATTTTCCAAAAGATGATGGTGAGATGATTTTTGGTTTGATGTTTGAAGGATGGATGAAAAAATATTTTGATTTCTTTTGATCTTAAAGATGAACCTAAAAAAGGACACTTTGTTTACCTAGACCTAGGTATTGAAGAACATGCAATGCTTCTAAGGACCTCTCTAACCAAGAAGTGGTTCAAATTAAGCATATATTTCGGGAATTTTCAAAGGAATGAACCTATAGAACCTTGTGAAATTTTTTCTTATCTTGATGTATTGCTTTTGATTGCACTTTCTTTTGTATTTCTTGATGATCTTTTGAGTATGATTTCTAAATTTTGAACTTTGACTCAAGGATTTTGGTTTTGGGATTTTGACCTTCCTAGAAATCATGAGGTTTCAACACATGTGAGTCAATTTTGTTCTCTTTGCTTAGTGACTTTATTTTACCAAAAACACTTTCTTTGATTAGTTTTCCAAACTAGATGTCCAATGTCTTAATTTCCTCGAATCCCACAAAGTATGTTATGTGGAATTTTGATGAAGTCAAGGCAAAGGTTCCCTATTTTTTAACTCTAGTAGAAAAATTGAGATGTAATTAAAGTGTTTAGAAACCTCTAAGGATAGAATCCCAAGGGAAAGCAATAACACATGAATTAAGTCAATTGTATTTGTCTCCTAAAGGGTTTGAAATCTTGATGATGATGTTTAAGTGTTTGTTTCCAAGATGTTTTCGATCAAGCAAAGCATTTTGTAACCAAGAATAAATACAACCCTATGGATATGGAAAACAATATTTGTTGAGTCCCCACTTGGACAAGTCCAGCTAAGCTTATCTTTAGCAAATGGTTAGATGCTTGACCCCATTGGCTCCCCTCCATGACACTCACTTATACGGGGCAGCCAAGCACCAACACCCATGAAACTTCCATGACATGTTTTCCATTTCTACTAAAGACTGTAAAAGTGTGGGGCGGCTTCAAAATGACCGTTCTTGCACCAACAAATAGATCAAGGATTTTGGAAATTCTAAAACATGGGTTTTAATTAGGACTTTCCGTTCATGGAGATTGACCCATACGGCGAGAGTCCCTTTTCAGATCCATCTCATCGAAGCCAACTATGTGATATTGGCATTTACTCCAATACCCACATTTATATCCTAGCTAGAAATACTCTTGGTTTTAGAGTGTTACCAGTTGAGTCATTCCCTTGGGTGAGTACTTTTTCCCCAAGGTAGGCCCTCTAAGATAAACAAAAGCAAATAAACTCATTCATAGTTTGATTGACCCTTGTTTAGAAACAAAGGGAGAACACATGCAATAAGCTTATTTACACTTGCACAAGATTTTGTTCAATTTTAAACCCAAAATGAAGTGTGGAGGTGATTGCTTTATCTCAACCTAAAATCATGAAAAAGGCCTTTTGATTCTCAAGATCGCTATAAAGCGCGAGAGAAGCGCATACGTCCTTTTCCAATGAAATTAGTTCAAGTACGCCATCACAAAATAAAATATCACATGTTCATTTTAAAAACCATCAAAGCAATAATGACTTCTTTTTAAAGCACCAAAGGACAAATGAGAGTTGTTTTTTTCAATTGTTAACCAAAAAAAACAAACTCTAGTAAGTTGTATTCCTAATGTTCGTTTTAAACCTTTGCAAAAATTCAAAGGATTCTTTTTAAAGCCCAAACAAAATTAGTGTCCTATGCAAAAAGGAATGACATTTTCCTAAGAGTGTTGAGTAAACACTAAAGTTTTTAAAAACACTTTAACTTTGTGACATATCACCATCATGCTTCTCCTTCTTTTGTCTTCAATTGATCCAACCTACAAGTAAGAAAACTAGTCAAATTATACAAAATACAGAGGTCAAAAAGCAAAAAATAGAAGATAAATTGATCATATGACAAAATGCACATGCTAAAATTAAATTTCAACTTTTTACTCCCTGCCAACGACACAACCCGTGACTACATCGCAATTTGATTTCTCAGCAGTGTTGTACAGCGCCGCTTACCAGTTAGCAATGCTCTGTGCCCAGACCAGTGAGCTCAATTGTGTTGCACTTTTGCTCAGCATCACTATTTAAAATTTAAATTCAAAAAATTTGGGCGAGATGGCTAAAGCATTAGAGTTTGATTTGTAAACAGTGCTATATGGTGACACTAGAGAGCTAGTGGTGCTAAAACATCAATGTTGATCTCCTAGCGTTGCAATTTTCCTGTGCACAAACAAAAATGCATATTTTTTTAGAAAAACGTGATTGAAATGAGATTTTTCCCTCCTAGCGCCAAATGTGCGAACCCTAGTCCTAGTACCTGCAAAACAATAAGAACACATTAGATTAGAGATTGCAAGCAAGAACAAGGATTCCCCATGAAATTCATTCACCAAGCTCAAATTAGGAAAAAAACAATGAAGAACACAATGAAAACACAAAATAAAGATTGAATCCTAATTAGACTAGCAAACTCATGATCCCATGAGGGAATTGGTGTCAATTTAATGTGAAAATTGGCCCTTTTGCAATTCCTATGATGCAAGCTTGATGTGTTGATGACAAATGATCCACTTTGATGATGTTGAAGAATGCTCCAAGCTAAAAACCTGCATAACCTAGCTAAGAATTCAATAAGATGGATGAAGATTGCTTTAAATTTGAGTATAATAACTTTGCATAATTTGTGGATGATCAAATGAAGGATGAACCTCTTTATTTATAGATGAGATTGGAGGATGAATGTCCAAATTTGAGCAATGTGGGACTAACATTCAACCAATGGCAAGATTCCACTTGTCAATCCATGAGTGGATGGAGGATGTGCAAGTTTTGAGGATTGTGCCAATAAATGCCTATTTTTGAATTTCAAATTTGTTGAAATGACATGTAAGAGGGAAGAGAAAATGCAATAAATGCCACTTGTCTCAAGATAAAGGACATGTAAGATGAAGTAAATTCTTTGTTGGATGTACATGTCAACTTGGATTTTTGAATTCAAACTTGGAGGAATATTCCAAAAGATGCCTTGTTGAGGAAAATAGAGATTTAATAAATGAATTAAATCTATTTTCATGTGCAAGTGGTAAAAGCTAGAGGATGGGACATGATAAGAGATTAAATTAATCAAGGGTCAATTAATTTAATAGGATATTAGTTGATGTGACTCATTTGTCTCAAATTTATGGATTTATTTAAATCAAATAATGAGAAGAATGTGATAAGAGATTAATTAAATAAAGATTTTGATTTATTTAATTAAAAGAGATGAAGGTTAGGTTAAATTAAATAAGGTTTTAATTTATTTAATATAATAGATAGATTTTAGAGATTTAATTAAACAACATTAATTATTCAATTAAATAGGGATAATTAGATCAGAATGATTAATCTAATTATCAAGAAGAGGTGACTTGATTAGATAATTGGCTTATTTAATTAAGAGAGGAAATAATGATGAATTTAATCAAATAAGGGGATTTGATTAAACGGTTAGACCGAATGATGATTCAGGATGAAACATTGTTAGTAGTCAGGACCAGAGGCACGATGTCAATTAGTATATTTTATTGGTCGGGTCTTCCTAAATTTTTGCTTCTGCCTCTAGCAGGGAGTCCTTTAGTGCTTTTTTCTATATTTTTCTATCCTTTTCCCTTTTTTCCCTACTACTTGGAACATATTTTTCTATGCCTCGGTGTTCTTATTCCATCTATCAATAGGGCTACAATCTTTCAGCATCTACTTATTGATTTCCCTTTATGGAGGTGATGGCGTCTCTGCAGTCGAGGTCTTTTAACAAGAAGGTGTTAAGCATGAACCCTTCCTTTTTCTTTATGCCTTCAAGGATGTCCATGTTCAAGCTGATTTTTGCTTTGATTGGATGATGATCCAACATGGTGTAGGGGTGGACACAAACTTTAAGCCCTTCCTCATTAGGTATAAAGCTATATCTGTCTTTATTCACATAGAATCTATCCAACCTGCAATAGATATTTTTGTCCTCTCATTTTGCATTACACCATGTAAACCACACTCCCCTGAAGTCCCTTTTATTCTTTTCCAAGGGGTCCATTATGTTTAGTTTATTTTTCATTCTTTTCCAGAAATGTCTTTCATTACCTTTCCAAGTCATGTCCACACCCCCCATTTGTCTTCATTGTGCTCCACCATATTGAAGTCCCCTAAGGATCCAAGGGATTTCTGGTAGGGAAGTGAGCCATTTCCAAAGTACAACCCTTTCTCTATGGTCATTAGGGGCATAGATGGAGCAAATTCCAAACTTAAGACCATCCTTGTCGATTGTCACCCAAGCGGCCTTGTTGCAGGGGGAGGAGCCATGATTGGTGACAAAAGGGCTCCATTTGCAGGACAAGAGAATGGAAGCACCTTCCTTCCCTTTCTCATGATTGGTGTTGATGGAAAAGGAGTCCTTCTAGATGAATTTCAAACTATTTTCTAGGGTGAAGCCCACTGCCTTGGTTTCTTGAAGTAGGACATCTTTTTGCTTTTCTAGGTTCAAGAACCTTCTTACTACATATTTCTTGTCAGAGGAATCCAATCCCCTAAGATTCCAATGTGACACACATCTAAGGTTCATTTTCCATAGTCATAGGAGTTACTTCTTGGTCCTACCTAAATTTCTCGAAGCATTTCAAAAATTTATCGTCAACTTCGGGCCTTTTTGCCTCTGGTGGTTGAATGACCACACTTCTCTTATTTCTTTTCCCTTTTGAAATCTAAATGCTTTTTGGGATGGGGATGGACTTGTTATTCTTCCTTGGCCTTCTCGGGCCCATTCTCTTCCTTGGGGTTTATTCCTCCATGATATTCTCTTGAGTTGGGAGTTCCTTATCTTCGGGTTGGTCCTCACAATTAGGGTCGAAGACTGGATTGGTAATATGGTCTAGGTCAGGAGCGATAGCTTGGTTGGGGGGGTAGAAAATCCTCAACTAGAGTAAGGTTCTTGGTCTGGGTTCCCTAATCAATAATGAGGACACTTTCATTGTCTCTAGTGTTGACCCTGAGCACAGATACACTAGAGGAATTGGCCTGAGCTAGATTTCCTTCTATTGGGTGGTCCTAGAGCCCCCAGCTAGATTATCAATATTGGCCTCATCCACATCTTGATTATTCCTAGCCAGCTTGTGGCACCCTTCATCCCTTGTAATGGTGAGATCCTAAGCCACATTTCACGTCTTATTTCTTTTTAGGAAGTTGCTTTCAATTCTTTTCCTTATGTCTCCAATGACTAGTTGTTGGGAATTTAGTTTTTTGAAAATTGCCTGGTTTCCTAGTCCATTTGAAGGTGCCACAACCTATCGTCCTTCCTCGAAATACCCTTCCATAGTCACATCACTGGAAATAATTCTAAATGAGTTGTGAAGTGGCACGTCGCTCTTGGGATCACGACTGGGAGACGAAGCAAATGGTTGCATGGTAGCATCCCTTGAGGAGGGATTCAACTTTGGGTCATCTGGTGGGTTAAACCCCATTTGAGATTCAAGAAAAGGGCTTGATTGCAATGAGTTAGTTAAGGTGGGACCAACCTAGTCAGCGTCCTCGATAGGGATGAATTCAGATGGATTTTCTAGGTGAGCAAGGCCGAAGTTATGCAAGTTGGCATTGCTAGCGCAAGGTTTCCAAATGAGATGGAGATTTTTGTGAACGTGGCCTTCTTTGCGGCACAAGTAGCACATGTTGATGCCACCAAGAACTTCAAATTTTCAAGCAAAAGGGAACAACTCATCTTTGACCTCAATAATTTCAAGTAACTAAATGTTAGGTTCGAGCAAGACCAAGGCTCTCACATCCATGTGTGAGAGAGTTTCCTTGGTCGGGTAGACCCTAAGGACCTTTCCAAATAGGATCAAAAGAGGAGAGAGAAGTCTCTAGTATTCCAGTGGGAGATACTTCACCACGATCCATCTAGGGCACGAAAGGGTGAGCAATTCTTTGACTATGGCCACTGAAGTCCAGGCCAGGGCTCTGAAAGCACAACCACCGAGGTTCTAGTAGGGTTTGGTGAGAGCTTTCAACTGCATTTCATGTGATTTAAAAAAGATTACAAATAGAACTTTTTGCAACATTCTACAGAAGGAAACTAGAATTCCAAATTTATTTTCCCAAGTATTAATGAACCAAGAATCTATATACTTCCTTACAAGTAATTTGTTTAATTCTACAACAGCTAGAAAAATTGTTGTTTCTTTTAACCTACTTCTCTCATTTTTAACAACTTCTTTCATATCTGCATTTGGAGATAGTTTATATTTCAATGGGGTAAGAGGGCACTCACCTTGCCTCTATCCATCATCGCCCCCACTTTCCTTGCAGACAGAGTTAGCTGAGAAACTAGCATTGGCCAGGAGCAAGAAACCACCACCAGAAACAACTTCTTTGGATGATTTACTGATGTTAGCCGGTTGGACGGATGTGTTACTCACATTAGGGTTGGGGTCAGGGGGTTCATACCCCTGTCCATTACTCCACATGGGGCCGATGTTGGCTCAACAATTAAAAACCAGAAACAAAACTAAAGTACAAAGGAAACTAACACATGTGAGAAGGAAAGAAACACATAAAATGAAAACAAGGAGAAAAAGGGGACCCACAATATCACGTACCTAAGTGGGGGAGGGCATGACCTCCCCCACTTGTTGACCTTTCAAACTCTACACCCAACACACAGGCCGAGAAACCCTTGCTTATGCCAGCAAGTTGCAGAACTCCGCCTATCTTTTTCACCCTTCCAATCCTTATTTTCATAACCTACTTTTAGTAAAAATAAAAAATAAAATATAAATAATAATTAAACTATTAAAATAAATATCTTTTTGAAAACTACTCTTATGGATAGATACAAAAGGGTATTTTTATATTTTAAAAAAAATGTTGAAACTTCAAGTTTTTCAAATATTTTTTTTGGTAAATTGGACTCAAAGTGGTGCTCCATATATTTAAAGCCAACAATTTTAGTTGAGAAAGTTGTGGAAGTATCTATCTTAGCTAGAATGAATCTTACTAGATCATATGTTTGACCAAAATTGACTTTTAGTTAGAAATACTTAAATTAAGTTGTGTTGATAAGTTGGCTGAAAGTGCGACACAACTTTGTGCTTTTACCCTTAATTAATTTATCCCTTACCCTTATCCACCACCTTTAACTAAATAAATTTTATATTTATTTGTAGACACATAAAATATACTGATTGATCCCATGCACCTGATCCTAATTTACTAACACCAGTTCATCCTAAATCATCCCTCTTCTAACTATTTAATTGAATAATCTTTATTTGATTAAATTCATCACATTTCATCTTTTAAATAAATCAATTTTATTTGATTAAATCATTATCTTCTATTGGGACTGTGGAAGGAATGGCATTGTGCAGTGGCTGCGCGCGAGCTAGGGCCTGCGTGCCCTAGCTTTTTCCTACTCTGCACTGCGTGGGCTCGGTGGCTGTGGTGTGTGCTCGGGGGGGGGTCTTTGCTAGTGTTCAGGGTGCGTAGGTTAGCTGGGGTGCGGCCTTTTTCTTTCTCTTTGGTGGTCTCTGTTTCCTATTTTCTGCTCTGCATTTTTCTTGTGGGTAGGGCATTCGGATCTGAGGCTGTGGGCCTCTTGTCTCGCCTCTCGCTCTTTATTTTCTAGTGTGGATCGTGCCTGTTGATCCATGGAGAATCGGGGTTTTGCCCTGTCTCAGGCTTCCCATGGGGGTTTTGAGATGGTGGAGCCATCTTCTTCGTTGCATGCTGGTGTTACGGATCAGCAGGGTAAACCCCAATCTGGGGATGGGGTTTCTTCTTCACAAGGGAGGTTACGAATTAAAAAAGTAAATGGATGTCTGGAGAGATCCGAGGATTGTCCAGTTTTGGTCATTCAACTTGAGCAAGTTTCAGAAGATGTTGATTATTGGTGTAATCATGCACTAATTTGCAAATTTTTGGGCCTTCGTTTATCCCTACCCATGTTGGATTCCTGGGCACATTGGGTTTGGAACCCTGAAGGTGACATGGACATTATTTTGGCAGCTAATAACTACTTTATGGTTATCTTTTCGAGCATGTCGGATAGGAATAGAGCGTTCGAAGGTGGCCCTTATTTCTTTAACCAGGTTGGGCTATTCATCAAGCCTTGGCACGTGGGCTTCAACTCCGCTGATGAGATCCCCTCGCGAGTTCCTGTGTGGGTCCGTTTGCTGAGGCTTTCGTTGGAATTCTGGAGGGAGGATATTCTCCACTCGATCTCTCTTCTTCTTGGAATACCTATGGGATCTGCTTCACAAACTCAAGATCGTAAGGTAATTTCTTTTGCTCGCATTTGCGTTGAAGTTGATTTGAATAATCCGTTACCAGACTTTATGGAAATTCACTTGGGTTCCTCTTCTTGGATCCAACAGCTGGATTATGAGACCCTACCTTTTAGATGCAGAATTTGTCATGAATATGGTCATTTACACCGCAAATGCCCCATATTTAAATCCCCCCCCCTTGGCTGCCTCTAGGCCTCCTAGGGGGGACAAGGGAAAGGATCTGATGTCTAATGAATCTATGGATAATGAGGGTTTTATTCCAGTCAAGTCCCGTAACAGAGGCAAGGGCAAGAAGCGAACTTGGCTAGATAGACAGAATGAAGGTACTTTTAACAAGTTTGATATTCTTGATGATCTGGTCCAGGAGGAAGGTATTCCCGCTGAACTCTCTGTTGGGGCTAAGGAGTTGCATGAAGTTCCAGATGAGAATGCAAGGAAAGAGGATAAGATTTTATCTCCAGAGGTCCACCAAGTAGATCAAATGGCTATGGATCTGCCTTCTCAAGCTCAGGATTTCAGGGTTCTCCAAGGGCCACAGATTCCGAAGGGCCCGGTAGTAGTGGCCCATGATCCCCCTACTCCTAAGGGGGCCTCAGATTCTGTAAAGGGTAACAAAGCTCCTTCGGTTTTAGGTTTACATCAGAAATCCTTTAAGAAGGGGCCTCTTGATAAACCGTCAAAGAGTGGAAGGAAAACTGATCAAGAGAAGGTTAAGATGATGGGTGATACTTTGGTCGAGTCTGGGTCTGTGAAACCCATCGATTCCCATTTTTCCCACCCTCATAAATGATTGTGTTATCTTGGAATGTAAGGGGGTTGAACAACATCCCTAGACAAAAGGCTGTTCGCAGATTAATTGAATTGCAGTCACCTGATGTAGTTTTCATTCAGGAAACCAAGCTTACTGTTGATGGTTTGGTGAATTGTGCTTCGCGTATCTGGCCCCAAGGCAACTGGCAGGGGGTGGGTGCTCTAAATAATGCAGGGGGGGTGGCTTGCTTCTGGAACCCGAGGAAAGTTTCCCCCTTATGGTGGATGTCTAGCCGGTCTTCCATTTCTCTGGTTGCCTCTTGCCTTGCGACTGGAGAGAGATGTCTTTTATCCAATATTTATGCTCCAACTGATCTATCAAGTAAGTCAAATCTCTGGGCCCACATTCAATTCATCCGTGCCTTGGACCCATTTCTTCCTTGGATTATGGCTGGTGATTTTAATGCTGTTACTTGCTTGGATGAAAAACGGGGTGGTTTAGCCAGGCTGGACCCTTCTGCAAATTTACTTAGGGATATGATGGGGTCCTTGAACCTCATTGATGTGAAGCCAACCAATGGTATCTTTACATGGAATAATAGGAGATGTGGTGCTGAGGCTATCTCAGAGAGGCTTGATAGATTTCTTGTCTCCTGCTATTGGTTGAATAGTAGGTTGATTACCAGTTCAGAAATTCTTGATTGGAGGGGCTCGGATCACTGGCCTATCAAGCTCTCAGTCACTGTCTATGGTGTCACCAAGAATCCCTCTTTCAAATTTCAGTTGATGTGGTTAAGAGATCAGTCGCTACATGAGCTTATGTGGGATTGGTGGCATGAGGGGAGGCCTTCCCATGGGACAGCCATGTTTACTTTTAGTAAGAGGCTCCAACATGTGAAGTTCAGGCTCAAGAGATGGAATAAACAGCATTTTGGGAACCTTCAAGCTCAGAAGTTGGATGCCCAGTCCAAATTGGATTCTATCACTCGTCAGATTCAGGATCAGGGGTTGACCTCTGCCCTTAGTATGGCTGAGTCCTTGGCCCTGAAGAGTTTAGAAGAGTGGGAACTCCGGGAAGAGATCTTCTGGAAGCAGAAATCTCGTATTGATTGGCTTCAGGAGGGGGATAGGAACACTGCATTCTTTCATAATTCAGTTAAGGCTCGAAGACATGGAAATTCTATCTCCTCTCTTGTTTCGCAGGATGGGGCTCAACTCTTGTCCTATGCTGATATTTCCAGGGAGGCAGTCAATTATTTTTCAAACCTCTTTGCTAGGGAGAATCTTGTTGCTTGGGCTGAGGAGCAGGCCATCATGGATTGTATTCCCCACCTAGTCTCTGCTGAGATGAATGGGACTCTCTTATGTCCTATCTTGTTACCTGAGTTGGAGAAAGTGGTATTTAATATGAAAAAAGGTAAGGCCCCTGGTCCGGATGGGTTTCCGATTGAGTTTTTTCAAGAGTTCTGGGAAATTATAAAGTTTGATCTCCTGGAGGTGGTTCAGGAATCACTTAGGAACAAACAAATGCTCAAGTCTATGAATGCTACCTTATTGGCCCTCATACCTAAGTTGGAAGGAGCTGACCGGTTAGCTCAATTCAGGCCTATTGCATTATGTAACGTTGTGTACAAGATCATCACCAAACTGATTGCTGAGAGACTCAAACCACTCCTCAGTTCTTTGATCTCGGCTGAGCAGGGTGGTTTTGTTGAAGGGAGACAAATTCTGGATGGGGTTGTGATAGCCATGGAAGCTATTCATTCTATGGCTAACTCTAAGGAGAAGGCTATGTTTATTAAACTTGACATATCTAAAGCTTATGATCGGGTGAGCTGGGAGTTCTTACAGAAAACTCTCTTGGCTTTTGGCTTTGCTGAGGAATGGGTGATTTGGGTTCTTAGTTGTGTGACCTCTGCCTCATTTTCTGTTCTCATTAATGGGGAACCTTCAGATTTGGTCAGTGCCTCTCGGGGACTCCGGCAAGGGGATCCTCTATCCCCTTACTTATTCATTATCATGGCAGAGGGTCTTGGAAGATTTATTAAATCTCAGGTGAGACAGGGTCTCATCCATGGTTGGAGCTGGAACAACCTTCTCCCTCCCTACTCTCATCTCCAGTTTGTGGATGATACTGGGCTAATGGGCTTGGCTAGAATTAGTGAGGCGGTGAACTTCAGGCGAGCCTTAGACATCTATTTGAAGGCATCTGGTCAGTTTATTAATGATGATAAATCTTCCATTTACTTCTTTAATACTCCTCAGCTTATTCAGAGCAGGATTGCTAGGATCCTTAGATTTCAAATTGGTTCTCTACCCTTGATGTACTTGGGGATCCCTTTGGCATTGGGAGGACAACAGAGAGATTATTGGCAAGGAATTTTAGACAAATTTCGAAGTAGGGTCAGCCATTGGACTTACAGATGGCTATCTTCTGCTGGGAGAGTGATTCTTCTTAAGACTGTGGTGCAGTCTCTCCCCATTTATAGGTGTTGTGTGCAGGTTCCCCCGTCCACCTTTGTGCGGGAATTTGATGCTTTGTCTTGGAAATTTCTTTGGTCTGGCAACCTTCTTTCCTCAAAGTGGAGCTTGGTCAAGTGGGAGTCTGTTTGCAGGCCGAAGCATGCTAGGGGCCTTGGTCTTAGGTCTATGGCTCTTGTTGTCACTGCCTTGGCTGCCAAGCTGTACTGGAGGTGGTGTAACAATCAAGATCAGGATTGGGCTATGATTCTGACCCACAAGTATCTTCCTGGTGCTGATTGCCTCGATGTGCCACACCTTCCTTTGCTGGGTAAAGGTTCTTGTAATTGGGATACCCTTAAGAAGGGTGCTTAGCTGATTAAGGAGGGCCTCTTTTGGATCTATAATAGAGGCTCTGATATTTTGTTCTGGCAGGACTCTTGGGATGGCCACCCTCCCATTCTTTCCAGTTTTCCTTAGCTTCAGCCTCTTTGCCATATTTTTTCTGAGGCCGGGTGGATTAAGGTGGAGCATTTTAAAACTATCAAGCGTATTGGGCAGGCAGTGGTGGCTTGCTGGAAGGACCCACAGGAGTGGCCCGTGGGTGGTTCTGATGAGGATCGAGTTGTTCTTTCTAGAGTTTTGGAGGCTAGGCTTTGTAGCTCCCTTGATGGGAGGGACGCTCTGGCTTGGAATCCTAGTCCAAAAGGTAAATTTACTATTGCCCAAGGCTATGCTATGCTTGACAGGAACTTATATGGTCTTGCTGAGGTGCACTGGTGGAAGAAGGTTTGGGACAAATTCTCTTGGCCCAAATGTAATTTTTTCTTATGGTTGGTTGCTCAGAGGAAGTGCCTCACTTTGGAAAATCTTCGCAAACGTGGCTTTCAGGGACCCTCTATTTTCCTTCTTTGTTCTCACAGTGAGGAGTGTACCTCCCACTTGTTCTTTCTTTGCCCTTACTCTAGAGAGTTATGGCACAGATGGTGGGAGGCTTGGCATCATGGGTGTATTCATGCTACCTCCTTGATTGAATTTTGGGAAAGTTTGGGTAGACCACCAGCAAAGACTCCTTTCCTTCAGGTGGCCTGGTCTATTTGGCCTATTTTCATTCTTTGGAACCTTTGGTTGGAGAGGAACCGTAGAGTTTTTTGTGGTTCCAATCTGGGAAATCTTCAATTGTGGAAGAAGATAATTAGCAGGATTCAGGAGACTATTTCGGCTAAGTGTGACATGTCTGAGAATCTTGATCCTGGTGATCTAGATATTGTGCAGAATTTGAGCTTGGGGGATAGCAGCCGGGGTAGCTTTGCTGGCAGAAGGCCCCGTCAAGTTCAAAAATGAGTTTGTCGTGATGGGAAGTGGATGCCTCCCCCGGTGGGGGTCCTAAAGATTAATACTAATGGTTCTTCTCGTGGGAACCCTGGTCATGCTGGTGTGGGGGGTATTGGTAGGGGTAATGATGGTGGTGTGGTTTTTGTCTTCTCTAGTTACAAAGGGCAGCACTCTAATAATTTGATGGAGGCCCTTGCTATCAAGATTGCTGTTGAACGTGGTTGCTCTTTAGGCTGGAGGAAGATCATTTGTGAGTCGGATTCTCAGATTGTTGTGGATTTGTTGAACAACCAAAGGTTGGATGATGTTAGCTGGCAATTGGCTTTAGTGGGCAGACAAATTTTGAGTCTATGCAGCTCCTTGGACTCTGTCTCCTTTTGTCATATCCCTAGAGAGTGGAACAAAGTAGCCGATTGTCTAGCGAAGTGGGCCTCTGAGAATGTGGATGGTTGGGATATCAGTGGAAAGGAAGAGCTCTCTTCTAATTATCTTGAGACCCTAGAGAGGTTATTAGTGGAGGACATGAATAGGTAGTGGTGTTGATGGTTGGACTGGTGGTGTTCTTTTTTGGTGGGCCTTTGGCCTTTGTCTTGTACTATGGTTCTGATTGAATAAAATTTTTACCCCTTCTTTTTAAAAAAAAATAAAAAATAAAAAATCATTATCTTCTATTAATTAAATAAATTATTTTGTTTAATTAATCCTAATTTCCTCTTTTAACTAAATAAATCAGTCTTTATTTGATTAAATCGTCATATTCTCCTCTTTAATTAAATAAATCAATTTTATTTAATTGATTCATCAATCAATCCTAAAGTCATCTCTTTAATTAAATAAATCAATTTTATTTAGTTAACTCCTAAAGTTCTTCATTTAATTGAATAGATCAAATTTATTTAATTAAATCACTAATATTCATATTCCTCTCATTTTGATTTAAATAAATCTAAATATCTAAGTCAAAGTGTCAAATCAGACTAATCTCCATCAAAATTAATCAAATCTTGATTAATCCTAACACTAATCCATCAAATCCTCTAGATTTTGCAACTTGTACAAGTAAACCAATTTAATTGATTTATAAATACATCTATTTTCATTCAAAATGGCATCAAGTGGGAATATTCCTCCAAGTTTGAAAACTCCCTCCATAAGGACTTGTCCATCCAACAAGGCATTAAAGGCCTCTTACATGTCCTTTTTCTTGAGCCAAGAGGCATTTAAGTCTTCTTTCATCTCCCTCCAACATGTCACTTCTCAAATTTCAAATTCCAGCTAATGGCATTTATTTGCACATTCATCAAAATGTGCTCCACTCCTCTCCACTAGCATGTTGACAAGTGGCATTTTGCTATTGGATCATGTTTAGACCCACATTCATAATTTTTGATCATTCCTCCATCCTTCTCTTCTATAAGTAGAAGGCTCTTTTGCTAATTTTGGATCCACAATCATCCACAATTTTAGGCATCAAGTTCATCCATAATCATTATCTTCATGTTTTGAGCAATTTCATCCATTCTCATCCAAGTTTCATAGTTTTCATCAATTTCATAGCTAGGTTATGGAAAATTTTATCAAGGAGCACCATTGATCATCATCAAGCTTGCAAGGAATTGGGAAAGGGCTATTTTCCATATCAAAATAGCACCAATTCCCCCATGGGATTGAGGGTTTGAGTGTTTTGAGCAAGATTAGATAGCTTTTATTTGTGTTCTTCACTTTATTTCTTGTTCTTGATGCTTCAAATGAATATTATGGGGAATGATTGGTGTTTACTGAAAAACTAGTTTTTGAAGGAGATGGAAAAAAAAGTGACGCTCACCGTATAACACATAACTTGTTTTCCATGAAGGATAAAATTCGATTTTTTTTGAATTTAGATTTGTAACTATGATATCTAGTACTTCCAATTTGTTTCATAGTGTTTTATTCAATATTTTTTCATTAATCAAGTTTTGAAGTCAAAACAATTACAATTCAGACATAGGCAGACTGTATAACACAATTTTTTTTGTATGTATCGAAATTCATTTTTTCTTTTTTTTCTAGATCAAGGATTTCAATATCTGGTGCACTCATATTTTTTATTTTATTTTTGATAATCTTCTATTTTTCCACATGTACAGAAAAGAGATCTTGATTTTTGGTGAAAAACCTACATTTACAAGAAATAAAAAATAAATATAATAATAAAATTAAATTTATTTAAAATTATAATTTTTTGGAATCTTATAATAAGGACTACATACAAAAAATAAATTTTAATTGAATTCATTTGATACCCAAAAAGGTAAATCAAAAGTGGTTTTTTATCAACATTTTGATAAGTGTAAAGGAGGTTCTGTTATAGGTATGGTTTAAAGCTAGTGGGGTTTTATCCAAGGGGGTTTGATCTAAGGTAGTTTGATCAAACCCTCTTCAATTGGAATGCTTTAAATAGAAATTTTTAAGGCTTAAATCATTATATTTTGTAAAAATATGTGATTTCAGCAAAAATTAGAATCTCCCAGAAATTGTAAACCAGCTTTGTGGGATTACCCATTTAGAGAAAGCTTGACCTTCAAATTTTAAAAATGTGCATCAAAGAACAATCCAAATTTGTATTCATTTTACTATTGTGAAAATCCAAGTCTTTTTCAACGGTTTGAGTATCTCACATAGGAAGTATAGCATGTTCTTCAACACCGAGGTCTTGTAAGCAAAAGGTCTTTCTAGGTTCACTTAAGATCAAATAAAAAATTTCATCCATCCCTCAAATGTCAATCAAAATCATCTCACAAACAACTCTTGGAAACCTTGAAAAAATCATCCATGCTAGACTTTTGGAAAATCCTCTAGATCAAATCCAAATACTCTTGTTTGATTAGATGTGTGTAGATGAATCTTTCTTCACATATTTAGTTAAATCATTAATCCTTGTGAACAAGTCTATCCCTTGATAACATCCAACATCTTGGGGTTTATGAGCTCATTATCCAAAATCCAAAATGAAATCAAATCGAAATCATCTTGTTTGGCTAGATGTGTGTAGATGAATCCTTATTTACACACTTAATCAAATTATCATCTTGTGGAAAAGTTTACTCTAGGAAAACATCCAACCTCTTAGAGTTTATTATTTCACTATCCAAACAAAATAAAATTAAAATAAATCAAATCAAATCCAAAAAAATAAAAAAATCCAAAAGTCCCAAAGTCTAGTATCTCCTTCAAGATTTCCTAAGAGTTTAATCATTCACACCATCCATCTTTCATTTATCTCATCATCACCATTTGATCCTTAATCATCCTAGATTTTCTCTTTTGAGCCTAAAGTTAGATCAATATAAAGAGTTATAGGTTCACCTCACACATTCTTGAAAATTGATCCCTATTTTATGGTTCAAACTAGATCTCAACACAAGAACATTGAAACCAACCAAGAAACATCAACTTCAAGTGACTTGAGTCAAACTGCGCCTGGAAGCAATCCCATTGGATCTAGCAATCCCCTACCCGATCTTCCTCTATTATCACAAGATCCTCAAGAAGAATGTCAAGTGGAAGACATCACCAATAATGTCTTAGGGATGACACAAGATGAAATTATTTAGATGGTCCAAAATCCTGAAACTCACAAAATTGTCAATACCATGATGAGACTCAATCCCTCACAATATATGCTAGAATTGGAAAAATAAGGGGCTAAACTCCCTTCTGACTATGATGTAAGCACTATTTTGGAGAAACCACTTGGGATTATGCGACTGGTCTCATTCACACCATCCTTTCAAAGCATCATTCAATCCATCCCAAAAATCACATCATCCATTGCTCCAACTCAACCAATTGTCAATAAGGGGAGCTCATTATTACATGCTCTTCAAATACATCCTCTTGTTAACAACCAAGACTTGGACGCAAACACTATCTTGGGTCAACCCATTCCTCAAAATACGTTACACCCATATGTCCTGCTCATCTTCCGTGACCCCAATGACCCATACTCTTTCAGTGCAACACCAACATATCCTCTGAACATACAAACCTCTCTCCCCATGACCTCACAAGGAGAAGGTAGATTATTTGGACAAAGGGGGGATCTTCAATCCCTCATCATCATCACTATTTTCTCAAGGGAACACACTACCCATCTTCCCACTATTTCCACCTCTACCACCAACATCCACACCATTCCTCAGTTTAGGGAAACCCCCTTTACCAAACCTCAATCAAACCAATCAAAACAATCCCCCAATCATAAATCAAATCATCATACCAGATCCTCTAATCATGCCATCAATATCGCAACAATAGGTGGCAACAATCCCCACAACACAAACAATCAAAACATCATCTCAAAATGTGGTCTCCCAAGGGCCTATCATATCAACTACACCATCTACCACACAAATCAATCCAACAACACCTCTCATCACAACATCTCATACAATTCTGAATCCTCCACCACCACCACAAAAACCAAACATGATGAACCAATATAGCATAACATTACAAGCAACCCAACAAGCCTATCAAAAGGCACTTCAATAGTTCCAAGCTCAACAAGCACAAAACACACAAGAAACACAACAAGCTGCTTAACAAGCATAGACACAACAAGCTGCCCAAGCTCAAGCTTTGTTGCAACAATAACAAGCTACCCAAGCTGTAACTCATGTAGCTCAAGTTGCTCAAGCCGCATGAGCTTCCCAGGCTGCACAAATTTCCCAACTAGCTCAAGCTTAGGCTCAAGCACAATATCAAGCCCAACAAGCACAAGCGCAAGCACAATATCAAGCACAACATCAAGTAGCTCAACAACAAGAATAATAACAAGCCTTACAATAGTGCCAAACACAACAAAAAGTGGCCCAACTATTAGCCCAACAACAAGCATTGTTGGCACAACAACAACAAGACCAACAACAATTGTTGTTGGCCCAACAACAACAAGACCAACAATAAGCATTGTTGGAACAACATCAATTTCAGGCATATCAACAAGCCTTGATCGCACAATAGAGCTTGCAACAAACTCCCACCAACATACCCAACACTCTTGTCACCCCAACAATCAAACCATCTCAAAACATGTTCACTCCACCCCCCGATTTGCAAAATGATCTGATGACACAAATCAAATTTATCTCACAGCAAGTGCTAGATCTCCAATCTGGTAAAACAATGAAAACACCAAGAAATTTGTGCCCCTATCCATTCAATAGGAGCCTTGTGATGGTATCATTCCCTAAGGGGTTTGATATCCCTAAATTTGACAAATATCGTGGGCTTGGTAACCCTGAAGATCACATCAGGGAATTCTAGGTACATTGCATGGAAGTCGCATATGATGACACATAACAAATGTGAATTTTTCCTCAAAGTTTGGTTGAGCCTGCCATGGAATGGTTCTCTCACCTTCCTCCTAGAATCAAAAAGTTCCAAGAGATTGTAGACGTAATCATAAAAAACTATGCATTCAACATTGGCATGGATATTAGTATAGAGGAACTATTTATGTTCAAACAAGGTAAGGGGGAAACATTCACTTCCTTCCTACAATGATGGTGATCCAAGGCTAATAGGAGGAAGTGGGCCATACCATAGGAGCAACAAATTTGCACCATCATTTCCAATCTTGAGAAAACCTTGTCATTCCATCTAAAAATGTAGTGCATCACCACCTACGACCAGTTAATCCCCAAGGCGCTCAACATCAAAAGAGCCCTTATTGCATAAGGGGGGACACCCACATATCAAGAAAATCAAGATAACTACCCATCAACTAGCTATAACAAAAAACCTCTCACATGGGCGAAAAACAAAAACATCACTAATGATGGTGTCATCGACGCCAAAGTGGTCATCAATGCCCCAAGGAAAAACATGCAGACATACCAACAACCACAAAAAAACAATCAAAACAATGCACAAGCCAACATGGTATCACAACAACCACCAAATAATCAAGTCAACAATTTGAATAATCAAGGGGGACCACCCTCGTGAAAAAAATATCCCCCCAAGCAAAAATACACTGCCCTTGGGAATCAATGAAATCCGTCATGAAGAAGTTGGTAAACGAGAATCTCATCAAGATCCCCACTTATGAGAATTATCAAGAACCCCAAGTGAAACCACCATGGTACAATGAAAACCACCTTTGTGATTTTCATAAAATCAAGGGGCACACAACAACCAGTTACATGATATTGAAAAATATGATCCAAGACCTCATTGATGACAAGATCATAAAATGTTGAACAATTAACTGTAAATTAAGACCTAAAGATATACATGAATCTGATGTCGGATCATAACAAAGGGAATAACCATGGAAAACAAAAGTATGGAAATCTAAACCATGTTTATGATCATGTGGTTGCATCTCTAGATGAATGGGTCACCGTTGTTAACATCAAAGGAGCTAAAGCTGATTGTGGAGTCACCACACGCAGTGGCAGAGTTACCAATGCTGGGTCATCATAGCCACCTAGGGCATCCACCTCCAATCCAAAATCCATTCCCAATGGTTACAATGTATTAGAACAGCTGAAAAGAACCCCAACTCAAATGTCCATCATGGAGTCATTGAAGATATCACCTGCACATAGAAAGATCCTTGAGGAAGCATTAGCTTCATCCACCGTCTCTGTAGATCTTGATACTAACCATTTCCAAGCTATGGTCAGACACCTCACTACCCCGCATCTCCTAACATTTTATGATAAGGACTTCCTCACCCAACCATCTCATCTCCTTGTAGAGGAGGGGGATTGAATGCTAGGACCCTGGGTCACAAGAGGGTTTAGAATGATCAACTGCCCTGATCTACCTCAAGTTGGATGGATGGTTTAGGAAATTGTAAGATATTTAATGTAGAAAAATAAGAGCACTCTAAGTACTCCTATCTTTCTACTAACTCAAGATTTTTAGGGGGTTAAGAGAGCAGGTTTATGTATTTCAAACCACACCTCAGATGACTCTGTGTTAGAGGATAGCAACATAGAACAGGGATGACAGTGTGACATGTTGGCAACTCATAGGTATGCTTCCATCCATACAAATAGAAAGTATGAAATGTGTTGTGCCTTTAGCACACATGCCCTATTCAGAATGAGGACTCTCTCTTTCCTTCACCTCATTGGGTCGCTTTTGTCATTGCCTCATTTTGTGTGCGCCCTATTTGGTGTTCAGAATGGTCAATGAGTCGTAAAGAGTTTATCTCAAGATGACCATGTTTTTCCCCCCCCCTCAAATTTTAAAGGCTTTAGGCCTTTGCGGGTTTCCATCGGCTGTTTTCACTTTACCTTTCAAGCCAGCATTGCTGGAGCCCATCAGGCTTGCCCCATCAGGTTTTCATTTCCTTGCGGCCATCTCAAATGGCCTTCCTCTGATAGCTCTTTGCTCGTCGGGACCTACAAGGTTGTTCTTTGTTTCCCTTATTGTTGGCTTTTGAATGGACATCGTTTGACATCCTTCTAATCCTCAGGACCTGAGACCTTTGGCGCTGTCTCCTCATCACCGAACTTCTAAATGTCCATCGGCCAAATCTTGTCCGCCTGGTAAGTCCCGGTGCTCCCACCACCATTTTCAAATAATGGCTAACCAACCTTCTGACCCGCCATACCCACATTTATGATGCACATTTAATGAGGGAATGTCTATAAATAGTAGACTCTGAACTGTCATTTTCATTCACCAGTTTGTTCAAAATGAGTCTTCTAGTGTCGCCTTCGAGCCCAATGAATCCCATAGCCGATTCAACGCATCGCTAGCAGATTTTTTGCCTCCTTCATCAGATTCTTGAGGTAAGTTTGCTGCCCTACACCACGCTTCATGTTTTTCTTTGATTTCTTGCTAAAATGATGAATTTGAAAGAGAAAAAATCATGAACTAGGTAGAGAAAATTGAGTCACACAAAACCCATGTGCTCAAATTTATGAAAACCCTCAAAACTGACCCACATGATGACCACAGAAGCTTCACTCCCTGGCATCATTCTTTGTCCAGAGCATTCACGCTATGTTGGCCCACGCACTCCTGTCACCATCACCAATGTTTAAAAAATTGCATCAAACTTAAAACGGCGAGAGACCCCTTCGGGTGCGCTTTGGCGGAAGGACACTCCTTTGCTGCTTAAACTTAGTGAAAACTCAAACCGAATCAGGTGTCCCATCGGTACGCTTGGGTCCACCCCCGAGGGACTCCATCCCCGGGCCACCACTCATGACTTGTCATTCCAAATGGCTTTCAAACCTTGATTCTTTGGTGTTTGGGTCTTGAACCTGTCCTTGTCGGCCGCCTTCATTTTTCCCTCCAAACGACCAAGTGGCATCATCCTTTCGGGCCCTGCCCTGCAAAATTCTGTTTGCAGGCTGCCACAATAAGATTGTCATCTCAAACAACTTTTGAGGGACAACCTTCCGCCCTCTGGGTCCTAGTCTTGCTGTGATTGTTTGAATAAAAACAAAAATTGTTGTGATCAACCACTTCGGGTCGTTTCCCGCAGACCTCTGCCATTAGAACTCCATCTGTGCTCCATCATTCCAAACAAAAACCTTCCTTCGCCCTTCCACTTCCTAGAGCTTGACTTCTCCATTTACCTTAGATTCTCTAAGCAATCAATAGTGAGCATGACGACCCCATCTCCATTCAGACTCGATGTGGTGGGTTGCTCCCATCAGACCACCATGTGACTTCTGTCGTCTCAAATGGCTATGAACCAATGTCCTCCCATCCATGGTGACCCAAAATTCCCAAACTACAAGTGAGTGATGCCATCACCTTCCAGAGCCACAAGTCCCACTCGGCGGAACTTCATCCTTGGGCCACCGTGCCCTGATTGTCATCCCTCCTGCAGTTCCTCCAAATGGCCATCAACCTGGGGAAGTTTGATCTTTAGGACTCGAATAGCTCAAAATCCCTCCTAAAAAAGGTTAACATCAATCTGGAAGAAATGTTAGGATTCTTAAATGATGTTTTATAAAATCTAACATTGTTTTGTAGGATTTTGGCTAACTTTCCCATATTCTTATGCTTGAATGTGCTTACCTCTCTCTCACCCACAAGATATATGGAACCAAGTGCAAGACCCTCGGAGGTGGCCGTAGAGAAGGACAAGGGAAAGAAAACAACAAAATCACCACGCAGAAAAGAAGACAAGGACCAGATGAAATACAAGTTCCAAGGGGAACCTCTTAACTCCAAGGTCAACATAGCCTGGAAAGAGGTCATAGATACAAACATCAGACATGTAGACATTGATGAATTTAAGCAGAGGGTCTGGATCAACCCTACAACAAAAAGTGGAAGACAGATCCGAAGCAGTGGGTTGGACAAAGCTACAGGCTTCCCTCCCGCTCTAATTGTCCCCGAACTAGTGATTGCCTGTAGAGAGGCATACAAAGAAGAGACCAGAACCATAGTAGACAGAGATGGAAATTTTTTGGCTGACATGTCTACCAAGTCAATAATAAGGACTTTTCATATCCCTACCTTTGGAGAGATGGAGGTGCCAACTAAGGATTTTGGCAAGGTGATGTGGGATCAAGACCCCCTCAAGTGCAAAAGACTTATTAATTAGTACTGGTTAAAGGAGAAGAGGGGCAGTGCTACAAAGGTTCCCCAGGAGCTCTTCTATAGCGACTTTTATAAGGATTACCATGATTTGGTGACCCTATTAAGCAAAGTAATGGGCCTTCCAACTACTTCCTACTTCCTACTTCCAAGAATGGATGTTGTACTTCGTAGAAGAGATTCTTCATGGAGAAGCCAAGTTCTACTAGGTAGGGATAATCAGTGATTGCTTCCACGAGAAATTTGTGGCTGTAAAGAAGACCTCTTGGTTCTACATGACATCCTACTTGGTCTATTCTTTGGCTGACCGGATGCCACATAGAGGCTATTTTAGAGCTCTAGACGAAGAACCAGGTAGAGAGTTGAAGGTTTATGACAAGTAACCCCAACTCCAATTCAAAAAATTCAAGAAGGATTACTGCAGGGTCAATGACGCTTTCATAGGTCATATTATTAGATTACTCAGGGGTGACTTCGAAAGAAGAGTCTCCCATAGTTCCAACGCTTTCCTCAAAATTTTTTTCTTATTTTTCATTCAGTTTCTGAAGTTTACGTACATTCGAGCTGAAGGATTTTTAGAAAGACCATACAAGCTACCTTGGTATCCTAATGACCGGATAATACTACTAGAACTCTCCCAGCAGTTGTGACATGCACATGCCCTCTTGAGTAGCAAGCATAAGGTTGGGATTCCTTATCCCCTCTCCTTTAGCCAAGGTCTATATGAACTCCACACATCCCAGTGTGCTGAAAATTCAGACAAAGAGATCGTGGAGTATCACTTGAGGTTCCACATTTCCCAATTGCGAATGGACCCTTATGGTAAGTTGAAGAAAATGGTCATGGCTAAATATGCCCATTTACATATAGTGTTGAAGATTTCTGGGCTAATTGCAATGATGATAATGAAGTGGGAATGAGGTGCTACATGCGAATGACAACATACTTCATCAAGAGGGTCAACCTATTCCCCGTACCAGATCAGGTAGTAGAAGATGAAAATACAGTAATGGATCCTCGATACAATGTAGTTACCAACCTATCGCCACCACTGATCGATTGGGATGATCAAGAGGTTGATGACCTCAATATTCTAACCAAGCTCATCGAGGATAAAACAAAGGAATGAATTGATGAGAAAATTTCCCAATTCAAGCAACAAGGTGTCACCCTAACCTTGAAGATGAACCAGCAAGTGAGACTGACAGTGGGATAGTTGCTGCCCCATCAAGAGAAGCTTCAAAATCCCCTCCATCCACCAGGTCAAGGAAGAGAAAAGAAACTGTTGAACAACAACCCAACCCCAAGGTATATGCTATAAAGGCTTCGAAAGGTGAACCTTCCAAGAAACATAAGAGATTAGGAAGTTTCACATAGATGCCTACCATCTAGTAGGACCTACTTCATGAAGGAGAGGAAGTAGAGGTTGAGTAGCCAAAATATCCACATGTTGCCTCTACTACTACTGCCCCTCCACCTATTTCCCAAGTGATGGTTGCTACTTCTCCACCTACGGTGGACATCTCAGTCCACCTTTCCTCTTCTCCACCCACCGTGCAAGTTGTAACCATTGATTCTTCGTCGGCTACAACCTCTCTGCTTTCCTCTGCCTCCATGTCTCCAACGACAACACTTCCCCTAGCAACAACAATAATGCAATTGCCCTCTATCTTGCTCCTGGAGGCCTTCCCCCACCATATGCAAAACATTCCTACAGACCTATTTGGGGTATTGATGAACCCATCCATTCAACCTACCTTGGCACAAATTGTTGCCAATCTTCCTATCCATACTCCTACAGAACCACCAAAGATAAACACCAACATGAAAATATCAGAAGAATGGGAATGAAAACAAAGAGAAGCAACAAAATAAATGGAAGAGGAAGCCGATGATTACCACGAGCACCCCAAGTACCAACATCTTACAATTGAAAAGGTGGTGTGCAAAGGAGAAGAGACAAAATCCTCTGAGGGGGATGAAGAAGATGTTGGCACCAAATATATTGTGGATACCTTTGATGTGGACCTCAAGGATTAGTTGGCTCAACAACTCAAAGATTTCAGAGAGGAAGTAGAAAGGCATCCCTTTGATGTAGAAAGAATGTTGGAGAAGAGGTGGATGGACCAACTTCTAAGGAAGAAAAAGAATCAAGTGACAAAATGGAGGAAGATACTAAACCTCCAACTAGGGAGCATGGAAAAATCCCCAAGCATGATGAAGAAATGCCTCTTTCAAAAGGGCATGAAGAAAGTATTAAACACGATGAAGAAGAGAAGCCCCAACATGATGAAGAGAAAGAAAAGGAAGCTAAAGGGGAAGACAGCCCCAAAGAGCACATGCCCACCAAGTCCCCCATCAAACACAGAGTGGTCATCCGAGACTCTGATGAAGAGGAAGGAGACATGAGGACAGAACAAGAAGCTCCAAGTGACAAGGAAATTGAAATTAGAGAAGATGAAGGTGATCGTGAATCACCCAAGGGAGAATCTCAAATGCCTAAGTGGCTCGAGAAACAGTTGGAAAAGAAAACCCCAACCTCAAAGGATCCAAGGGCAAGGCTAGAGGCCATCTTGGCCCGAGCCCAGATAAGCACTGTAGACATCAAAAAATTGTCCTCTTACAACACTTGTCTTAGCATTACATCATTTAGGCATCTTGTAGCATGCTTTGCCCTAGGTACCCATGTCATCATATATTTAATTAAATAAATTTTATTTATTTAATTAAATTCATAATCATTTCCATCCATTTCTCTAATGTTAATTAAATAATTTATATTATTTAATTAATTAAATCATTTATATCCCTTCCTCTAATGTTAATTAAATAATTTATATTATTTAATTAAATCATTTATGTCCCTTCCTCTAATGTTAATTAAATAATTTATATTATTTAATTAATTAAATCATTTCCATCCATTCCTCTAATGTTAATTAAATAATTTATATTATTTAATTAATTAAATCATTTTCATCCATTCCTCTAATGTTAATTGAATAATTTATATTATTTAATTAATTAAATCATTTTCATCCATTCCTCTAATGTTAATTAAATAATTTATATTATTTAATTAATGAAATCATAAATCCAACATTAATTAAATAAATCAAATATTTATATAGTTAATAAAATCTTAAAAATATCTTCTCACTTTCTTTCCAAAATTGAAACTCATGTGTATCTAATTAATTTATTTAATTAGATAATTCATCAATTACCCTTCTCATCTTTTTCATGATTTATTTCCTTTGAAAGAGAATCAAAATCTTTCTATCTTTTCACATCTTATCTTATCTTGTTTTAATTCCTTTAAAACAATAAATCAAAATCTTTCTATCTTTCGAAAATCTTATCTCATCTCATTGTATTTCCTCTTTTGTCAAAAATCAAATCCTTATCAATCTTATCAAATCTTATCTCTGTCCACATCGAAAATCTATAAATCAAACCTTTCACAGGCCATTTGGATCGAATCTTCTTCTCGTATCTTCACTCTGTCAAAATCAGTCTTCAATTGCCATCTATCATCTTCATCAGGTTATGCTGCAGAATTGAGCAACCAACATTCCTCCAACAATCAACCTTCGAAATCTTGCATCCTTGTGCAGGTGGAGAAGAGCCATGGAGATCAATCAACACTAGTTTGAAAATCGGTTTGCATGTTCTTTGTTTATTATTTTTATTTTCATTCTAGTTTGTAATTCATGATGCTTGATAGGATAATTTGTTTATTATCTTCAATGCATTTAAACCTTTGATTAATTTTTACTTGATGGGACTAGGTGTAGTTGGAACACTAGACACGAGTTCCTTATTGGATGGAGAAAATGAAGCAAAGGAAGATAATGGTTGTTTTTGTTCTAAGGAGGAACACTCATGAATGAGGGTGGAAAGACCAATAGGATATGATGGAGGACTTGCAATGGGGTTGATAGTGGGTGATGGAGGATCATTAGGATCTTGATTAGTATTGTGTTCACATAGATCCAAGATATTTGTTTGATCTTCTATGTGTGCTTGGGAGGCATATGTCTTATCAAGGGAAGTGGATGTTTGTGTATCATGGATGGGTGAGGTGGAAAGCTCTTGACCATGGAATGCATAAAGTTGGCTAAGAGGATCATCATGGTCTTCTTGATCATAAAAGGGGTCTTGATCAAAGATGGAAGAATGATCATGAATAGTATTAGGTATGTTATGAATGGAATCATTGGGAAGGTGTTGATCTTTATGTGGATAATGGGGTAATGTTTCCTCATGTTTAGGATTTTTCTCTTGACATACCTCATGACTTATTTGAATGGAGGTGGAAGGGGATTTCTCATGGAGAGACTTGACATGTTCTTGATGGTCAACAATATGGGAGCATGAAAGAGGGTGACTTGGAATTACGATGGGAGACTCTTGAATTGACTCAAGGGGTTGTGGATGACATGGTTGGCTTGAAGGACTTGGCATGATGTTTGAGGATTATTTTGTATGTTCAGGTATATGTGTTGAATGACATGGTGACAATTGACTCCTTGCTTGTAGCCCTTGGGTGACATCCTTTGGAGGTGTAGGGGTGGAAGGTGTTGGCTTAGGGTTTTGATTTTGATTGGATGATGGTATGATAAAGTTATAGGGTGCATGTGCTAGATTGGTATTCCCCTTTTCAATGGTTGCATTAGAACATGAGGAAGTTTGGACTTGTTGCAAGGTAGAACTTAAAGTCACATGTGTTTGTCGTGATGTGGCTTGATAGATTGATGTGGCATTGACATGCGAAGAAGTGGATGGATTATATTGGTATGAGGTGGAAAGGTGATAATGAATGGATAGGGGATGATGTTGTGGTTGTTGAATTTGACAAGTGGCAATAAAATGATTGGATTGAGCTAGGAGGTGTTGGATTTGAGGTGATTTAATTTGTTGAAAATCTTGAAAGATGGTTTGAAGGCTTTGTATGGTTTGGTGGTCTAGGGGTTGGGGTATTTGATGAAGTGTTTGAAGGAGGTTTTGAAGTTGGGATGCTAGGGCTTTGTGTTCAAATGTGGGCATGGTGTCACACATGTGTGTAAGCTCTTGCATATCGATTTGTTCTTCAAAGTGTGCAACATAGTTCATATCATCATTAGAGGCAGTAGGAGAAGCCCCTCGAAGTCTGATTTTATGTTTTGGTTTTGTTTCATGATTTAAACTAGAGAAAGAGACTCGAATTATGACTTCAGGCTGAGGTTTTGTCTCATGATTTGGCCTAGAGGGATAGCCCCCTTGGATTATGATTTTGGGCTTATGATTAGGATTGGGCTTGTTTATTATTATGACCATTTTGACAAGTGGTGGCTAGGACTAGGTTGGTGATGGTGATGATTTGGAATGATAAGATTGGATGACTTGATTGATTAGGATGAAATGGATAGGATGTAACGTGTAGAGTGACTTGTATTTATGTGTTTGGTGTCTAGCTTGATTGGATAATGTGTGAAGGATGGGGAGATGGAGGTATGTGGAATTGTTGTGAAATGGAAGGGAACCATGACCAATGGTTGCACACACTGTGATAAACATTGAAGCTTTTGATGCAGATGGGGTGTGGGAAGCAATGGAGATGTTTTCTTAGGAGGTGGTGGATGAAGTGTTTTAGGTACCCACATAGACTTAGTATTTTTATGACTTTTGTTTGGCTTGTGGGTTTTAGGAATTTGAGATTTTTGAATAGAATGTGCATTTTGGATGGAAGGGGATTTTTGAGATTTTTGTGATGTGGATGCCTCATTTGACTTGCTTTCTTTTTGCTTAGGTACCCAAACCCATTTAGTTTTGGCCTTTAATTTTGGAGGTATGGGCTTATATAACTTTTTAGATGTACTTGGGTTTGATATTTTGCAATTGTATGCTAAGGCATTAGGACCTTTAGAATTTTTGACTTTATGTGTAGAGGCATCCAAATTTTTATTTTGGAATCCCTTGGGTTTGGTGGAATGGGTGGAAGCTTCATGTTTATACAATGTGTGCATTTTTTGGTCATGATTAGGAATGTTAGGGTATTTATGGATAAATGGATAAGAGGATTGAATGGTAGGAATATTAGGTGTTGGAAGTAATGGTGGTAAAATGAATCGAGGGATATTAGGAGTTGGAAGCAATGGTGGTAGAGTGGATCGAGGGATATTAGGAGTTGGAAGCAATGGTGGTAGAGTGGATGGTGGAAGGTGTACGATCGCATGCTTTTGACATTTATAAGATGATGGAGGTGGAATGGCAACATATGTTTTAGGTTTATGATAGGATTCATCATGGAAAGTGGACTTAGGAGGCATGGAGGAAATACCAACATCTTTAGGTTGTTGTCCTTGGGGTGTAGGTCCAAGGCCATAAGAGCGTGGAGGGACTTTGACATGGATGGGCTCCAAAATACCTTGTTCATGAAGGTCTAGACCTTTACCTTGGTGGTTAATGTTTTGGAGTATGCAATGGACAACGGGACTAGGTGTAGGTGGAACACTAGACACGAGTTCCTTATTGGATGGAGAAGATAATGGCTGTTGTTGTTCTAAGGAGGAACATTCGTGAATGAGGGTGGAAAGACCAATAGGATATGATGGAGTACTTGCAATGGGGTCGATAATGGGTGATGGGGGATCATTAGGATCTTGATTAGCATTGTGTTCACTTAGATCCAATGTATTTGTTTGATCTTCTATGTGTGTTTGGGAGGCATATGTATCATCAAGGGAAGTGGATGTTTGTGCATCATGGATGGGTGAGGTGGAAAGATCTTGACCATGGAATGCATAAAGTTGGCTAAGAGGATCATCATGGTCTTCTTGATCATAAAAGGGGTCTTGATCAAAGATGGAAGATTGATCATGGACAGTATTAGGTATGTTATGAATGGAATCATTGGGAGGGTGTTGATCTTTATGTGGATGAGGGGGTAATGTTTCCATGTGTTTAGGATTGTGCTCTTGAAATACCTCATGACTTATTGGAATGGAGGTGGAAGGGGATTTCTCATGGAGAGACTTGTCATGTTCTTGATGGTCAACAACATAGGAGCATGATAGAGGGTGACTTGGACTTACAAGGGGAGACTCTAGAATTGGTTCAAGGGGTTGTGGATGACATGGTTGGCTTGAAAGACTTGGCATGATGTTTGAGGATTATTTTGTATGTTCAGGTATATGTGTTGAATGACATGGTGATAGTTGATTCCTCGCTCGTAGCCCTTGGGTCACATCCTTTGGAGGTGTAGGGGTGGAAGGTGTTGGCTTAGGGTTTTGATTTTGATTGGATGATAGTATGATAAAGTTATAGGGTGCATGTGCTAGATTGGTATTCCCCTTGTCAATGGTTGCATTAGAACATGAGGAATTTTGTCCTTGTTGCAAGGTAGAACTTAAAGTCACATGTGTTTGTCATGATGTGGCTCGATAGGTTGATGTGGCATTCACATGTGAAGAAGTGGATGGATTAGATTGGTATGAGGTGGAAGGAGATGGCACATTAGGTTGAGGTGGAATTGGTTGATAATGAATGGATAGGGGATGATGTTGTGGTTGTTGAATTTGATAAGTGGCAATGAAATGATTGGCTTGAGCTAGGAGGTGTTGGATTTTAGGTGATTTAATTTGTTGAAAATTTTGGAAGAGGGTTTGAAGGCTTTGTATGGTTTGGTGGTCTAGGGGTTGGGGTATTTGGTGAAGTGTTTGAAGGAGGTTTTGAAGTTGGGATGCTAGTGATTTGTGTTTGAATGTGGGCATGGTGTCACACATGTGTGTAAGCTCTTGCACATCGATTTGTTCCTCAAAGTATGTAACATCATTCATGTCATCATTAGAGGTGGTAGGAGAAGCCCCTCGAAGTATGGTTTTAGGTTTTGGTTTTGTTTCATGATTTGAACTAGAGAAAGAGACTCCTTGAATTATGACTTCAGGCTTAGGTTTTGTCTCATGATTTGGCCTAGAGGGATGGCCCCCTTGGATTATGATCTTGGGATTATGATTAGGATTGGGCTTGTTTATGATTATGACCATTTTGACAAGTGGTGACCAAGACTAGGTATGTGATGGTGATGATGTGGAATGATTAGATTGGATGACTTGATTGATTAGGATGAAATGGATAGGATGTAACGTGTAGAGTGACTTGTATTTATGTGTTTGGTGTTTAGCTTGATTGGGAAATGTTTAAATGAATGATCACACATGGACACACATAAATCACTCATGCAAGACACATAAGCAAGTTTGAATTTGAAATTATGAATGTGATCATTAAGCATACACTTGAAGAAGACACATCAACAAGTCCTAGAACTAGTCAAGTGGGTATGGCCAATTAGGTCTCAAGCTAGTCTGCACAAGGTTGACTAAGGATAATTTGAATGCAAAATCTTGCCAATAAGCCAGGAGAAAGGGGCAACCCACCCTTCACCTTCACTTCCCAAAGGTATAAAGTTCTTTGGGGCTTAGCTCAGAGTGACAAGATTTCAACTCCCAAACAAGCGTGTCTTTCGATTCACACTTCGATTGAGATCATCCCCAGGGGTGATGAAATCCCCTAGCAGGCCTCCTAGAAAGGGTTTGACAAAAGCAAACCAAGTGAGGTGTTTTTGATCACACACACACTTGATTCAGACTCACAGTGGTTAATTTCCCTTAGAAATGAAATGTGTGGAAGAAAATAATGAAGCACTCTTTCTTTTTAGATCCCAAATCAAATGTGTAGGAAGATAGTGGTTAATTTTAGACCCAGTTTTTGAAATGTGATTGAAGAAAAGATCCGTTTGAAACCAATTGCAATTATGTGATCAAACAAGATTTGATTTTATGCCCCAAATTGAAATGTGTGACAAACAAGATTAAGAGATGAAGGATGAGACAATTGCACCTGGTTATTTTCGCTTTCCAAATTGTTGTTGTGATTGATCCCAATGCTTTTCCAGCTTCGTATGATTCACCAACAAGTCACCAAGCCAAAAGAAAGAAATTAAAAATCTGCTAAAGCAAAAGTCATATGCGCTGAAGAATATATGAAAATTTGATAACTTTAACTTTGTAAAAGTTGATAAAAACCTGCACCATTGGATAGCTTAAGAAATTATACCCCATTTCAAAAAAAAAAACACTGAAAAAGACCAAAAAATGACCAAGATACAGCCATTTTAAGATTTACTAAAAAAAATGTTGAAACAGAGGTATATGCACTAAAACAGACCTCATATGCGCTAAAACAGACGCTATATGCGCTAAAAAAAAAGTCCTAGATGTGCTAAAAGAAGTCCCAAATGCGCTAAAAGAATTTCTCAGATGCACTAAAAAAAAAATTTTTTTTACAAATTTTTTAATGAAACGATATATGCGCCAATCTGTTCCTTATAAGCTCCAAAACAGTTCCTGGATGTGCTGAAATAGCTCTGAATGCGCCGAAAGACTTGCAAAAGCATTGTTAAAGGCCCTAGATGCACTATAGAAACCCTCAGATGCGCTAAAATAGAAAATTTTGCAGAAAATCCGAATTCCAGAACGCGAAATCCTGTCATAAAACCTACAAATAAATGTTAAAAATGGGGCAAAGCCCCACGGTGGGCGCCATTTTATGTGTGTATGAAATATGTGATCAATCTAAATCAATAACAACACAATCAATAAAGCATTAAATCAAAGAAGCTGAGAGAGAAACAAAAATAAGAAAATTGTTTTATGGTAGCCTCTCCGAAGTCATCTTATTGCTCTCTATCTCCAGCGTTTCGTCTTTGCTCAAGTTACTCTCAGATTTGGAATGCCAAGCTCAATGAAGTAGGCTACTGAAGAATGAGATTAAAAATGCATACTATGCTAAATGCAAGATTATGCTATGATGAGAATATTGTTGAAATGCTAAAAATGTAAGAATGCAAGCGTATGTTGTGTTCGTCCTATGTTGTAACCAATGCTTGGATTTGCATGTGCATTTATAGAGTTTTTTGAAGATTTCGATTGGCTAGGTTGGTTAACGGCTGTGATAATTCCTGACAGATCGAACGGTTGAAAATAGATGAGATTGAAGAGAAAATAGAAGAAAACGAATAAAGCGAGATTTTTCCATTTTCATGGAAGAGATAAGATGAGATGATTTAAAAATCATCTTTTTTAGAAGAAAAATGGAAAGATTCTGAGAAGATAAATAATGAATTATCTAATTCCATTATTTATTTATGAGTGTAAGTTGATTTTTCTTAACTAAATATTTAATTAAGATTTTGAGGAAATCAAAAGATTTCATAAGTAAATGAAATATCTAATTATGATTTGAAGAAAGCATAAGATCTTTAATTAAATAAAATATTTAATTAAATTTGAAGGAATGACATTAATTAAATAAAAGTATTTAATTAATTAGAGGAAAGTTTTAAAATAGAAGGAAAAAAAGATATTTAAATTTAATTAAAAAGATTTAATTAAATTCAAAAGATGATAATTAACTTAAATAAATAAAATGTATTTATTTAATTTAATCAAGTAGATATGTGGAATAATTAAATAAAATAGATTTATTTAATTATGGTGGGAGAATAAAATGAATGAACACCATAATTAAATTTAATTATGTGTAGAATATTTTTAGAAGAATTAATTAAATAATAAATATTTAATTAAATGTCAATAATAATTAAACATGACCAATTTTATGCATATACAAGCACAAAGAAAGAGAATAAACTAAAGGTCAGATCTCAGCTGAAAATGGACGCCTCTGGATCTAGAACCATACAAATATCCACCCCAATGGTGAATGAAGAAGGGGTAAGCTATAATATCTCCACCATCAACTTGGGGACAACCACCAGAGAACAAAAAACAGATCATCTCCAAGAGTTTGTTGCCACAGTTGTGCATCAAATGCACAAGGATAAGATCTCCAAGGAGGAAATCAAGGCATAAGTGGTTGATCTAATGACCTATATTTAACGATGGTCATCATTGGAAGAGCTCCCCACCACATCCTTGATGCCACCACAATTGTTCTCCAAGGACCATATTGATTAGCTTGAGAAGAGAAAGAATTGGACAAAAACCACAAAGGATTGGCTCAGATAGGTCACCTACAATGGCAACATGGGCATAAGCCATGCGGTCAGGACAACAAACAAATTCCTAGAGTTAGAAAGAGTGCTGGAAGGAATGAAGAAATTCTTCACCAACTTCCTAGGGCTATATAGGATCACGTACCCCAAGCTTGAGGCTATCCTCAAGGTACCTGAAGGATCCTGGGAAAAGGAATTTTCTCTGGTAAAGTATGACCATTGGCTCGTAGAAACATGGAAGTTGAGCCTTGATCACATAAAATATTTGTTGGAGAAAGTGCTCCATGAAGTGGAGATTGAAATTGATTAGATCAAGGAAGTCTATGTTGTTTGCAAAGAATACCTAAAGCTAATGACAAACTTTGATGTGCCCGCCGTTGAGTTGGATCCTGAAAAGATAAATCCCTACTTCCACAAGAAGATGGAAAATGGCACTGTGGATGCGCTAACACCATACTTCATGGGATTTGCTACTTGAGCCTTCGCTTAGTCTGAGCAGGTAATTAAGAATGTGCAGAAATTTGACAAGGACTGGGATACCATCACAAACAAATCAAGGAGATTCAACTTCCAAGTGATCCAATCAGATATAATGGAGATTGATAAGCTTTAGAAATTAATCAACAACTTCATGGAGTATGCCACCGTGAAGAGAAATGAAGGAATTCCCATGATTGATGATGAATTCCTCATAGTGTAGCTACAAAAAAATGAAATTAGCAAAATACAAAAGAGCTACAGTGCTACCACAAGAGGAAAAAATAGGGAAAATGACAAAGATGTAATTTTTAAATTGTAATATATTTGGGGTAGGTAAAACCCTAGTTTGTAGTGAATCTTGGTCATGCAATGCAAATCAATCTTGGCCACTCATTTTTCTTTTTGAACACTATAAATAGGGGGTCTCCTCTCATTGTCAAAGAGAGTTGAGTTGTTGTAAAGGCATGTTGCTGAAATTTTAATAGAAGTTCATTGGATTTTGGTGAATTCTTGAGTTTTAGTTGCATGTTACTTGGTTATTCTCCCATAGTTAGTTGATTTGAGTAGATTTATTTTGTTGTTTTCTATGTTCTAGCTTACTTTAGTACATTAGTTGATGTTGTTCACTAATTTTGAAGAATTTTGTTGTGTGTTGGCAACTTTCCTTGTCCATACTTTTTGCTGTTTATTGATGATAAATAGTTGCATAAAGTTAGTTTGGGAATAATCTAAAAGCTTCTCTAAACTTCTATCTTTTATTCATGCTTATGGTGAATGAATGGCTCAATAACTACAGTCCTTCGAAGCTTGCAAAAATTTCATGAGACTGTGAGGTAATTTGGTTAAGTGAAATTTTGTTTTAGGAAAGTTGTCCGCAATAGGGTCCTCCATGATCAGTGTTCACTGTTAGTTTCAGATCCAGGAACCTCTTCTCCTCCCTGAACTTTTTCCTTTTTTTTAGAAATGACCTATGCTAAGGTTTATTGCACATTGTAAAGCCAAATTCCAAGCTGAAATTGGAGTCTAAGACTGTTGTTTGAACCTGCAACAATTTGCACACCAACTTCCCATCTCAAGAACTCCATTTTAAGATTCACCTTCCCTCCAGCTTAACTCTGTAAGTCTACCCTGTGATTTCCAAAAAAATCACATTGAACCAACTAATAAATTCCATGCATGTCATGACCTAACACCTAAGAGACCTTGGGGTGATTTTCAACAACTTGTTGTTGGAGATTTCCTTCAAGAGAGGTAGTGCACCTATGCACTACCTGTGCTGAGAAAGTGCTAAAACACCCATCAACAAAATATAGTACAAAACCTCAGGAAACAAGCTGACTATTAACTAACGTAGTTTAATGTAATAAAAAAGTAGATGACAAAATAAAAAAAATAATGATAAAGATGTTTAAAGTTCTAACTAGAATTTAATGAGAGTGAAAGGTGATGAGAATAAAACTTACGAACGGTCTAACCTCCTGCAAGCTCCACATGAATGTGAATCTACACACAACAAAGCGGGGAAAAATGTTGGGGCTATTTCGGGGCTCACCATAGTTAAACACCCATTTTGGTGTTCCCACCTCCAAAGACAACCAAATAGATAGAGAAATAGAAATGTGATAAAAAAGTATAGAAAGATAAAATGTTGAACACTACAGAGAGCACTATGATACTCAAATCCAACAAGAATGCAATAGTAAATGAATAATACCATCCTTGACCAAAGGCACTGAAGGCCAATGAGAGAGGAATGCAATCTTACAACCATGGCAAAGTTGATGTGGTTGTAATGACGTCGAAGGAAGACTCATAAGACATGTAGCTTTTTTGGTAGATGTGAAGAACACTGTGATGTTGGAATGGTATAGTTGATAGTGGAACAAGTAGCCAAGAAGTTGCAAGAATATGCTCAAGAGTTGTGTAGAATCATGAGGATTGTCAAGAATGTGTAGAAGAAGTAATGAGAAGAAAAAATAGTCCTTTTCTAGGTTAATTTTGGAGGGAAAGAGTCTTTCAAAGGTCAGTTGGGAGGTGTACATATGTTATGCTTTAATCCCAGTGGTGAACATAATGCCTTTGTAGATTCCAACGGTGGGAACCCTATTAGGATGCTAGCACACTACACAAATGTCCATGCATCGTGCATGTGTCCCCAATAGAAATTCCCCCATTGAAACTAAAAATAGGTGCCAAGTAGGTGGAAAGTGAGTGGATGAAGCATAAATGCATTGTCAGATTTGATTTGTCTAAGGTAGGGGATGCAAATGATGAATTTGCGAGGGGTGCAAATTCACTCCATTACATTTTTCCCCAACTTAAGTGAGCATATGTGCTAGTAGATGTGAGGTAAAGTAAATCAAAAGAGTTTAGAAATGTATAATTGAATCGTCAAGGAAGTAGACCACAATCTAAGCCACTCAAAAGTATAGGAAGAAAAATTGGCTCCACTAGTCCTCAAACCCAAGGAGGGTTGAACAAAGTGCACTGCAGATCCACATAACCACATATGGTAAAAAAAAAGGCTTTGTAGGTCCTCAGAGCTACAGAGTTGAACAAACAAATCTCGTTGGATGTAAGCACTTCACAAGTCCTTGGACTTGCAAAGGAGGTGCCCCTAGGTAATTAGTCCTAAAGGAAGCCAGATGTGAGAGACTCCACAGAGTCGGATTGAAAAGTAGCTTCATAGGTGCACTTGCAAAGAAACATGTGAATTTATAGACAAAGCATGTTAGATAAAAAAAAATTCATGTAGGAAAGAAAATAGATAGTCACACAGACAATCAACAATTGAAGGAAGAGCTTTCAAAGGGATCCCTCAGGAACCCTTCGAAAGAAAAATGGGGTACACTTAGGAGATGCTCTATTTGAAAGTGATAACATATTGCAAAGAGAAATTTTTTGTGAATGATTCTAGCATCAAGGATTCCTTTTGAAAAGTTCATTTCATCAAGGAATTTGAAAGAAAAGTTCATCTAAAAATCCATGTTGAAGAATGTGATTTTTGAAAAATAGATATTTTCAAGGAATTAATTAGCCATTGAATGCACCTTTTTAAAATTGAAGTAGTATGATAGCCCCTCCTTAGGATGGTGTGTTGAATGTAGAGGCACGTGGCATCGTAAGGAGAGAAAATAAAGAATAAAAGTATATCAGAAAATGTGAAGGGCATTTGAAAACAAAATAAAAATTAAAAAATGGGTCAACATGGAAGGGAGGCCTAAATTCCCCCAATACTTTGCATTGTCCCCAATTGTCGAAAATCAATACATGACAAAGAAAAGAATGATGTGACAAATAGAAGAATTTTTATGATAGAAAATCACTCCTGTATCCAAGAACCTATGAGGGTGACAAGGGTCATCCAGGAAGATATAAAAAAAGCACAGGGGAACATAATACACACACAATCTAATCTACAAATAAAGAAGAGGTGCCCCCTAGTCCTCATCAACCAACAGGTCATCATTCTACCAGCCTAGATCATTTTAAGGGGGGGTGGACAAGCCTGCAAGGGTGAAATATCAAGGGGGTACCCTCTGAGCCTCCTACAACAAGAGCCAAGGAAGAAGGCCCCTTGAGCTCCTATCCACTTAGTTCCTATGAGGTGAATGTCAGGGATATTGTAAAGATTTTTGATAGGGTCGGGACATCATTTATAGAGATGAACATGCACTTTACTAGAGTACCATGCATTAACCTATCCTGTGATGGAGGCAATGCCCAAGACCCACTGCTAGACTCACTGAAAAATTCAAGAGCAGTGACAAAATCCAGGAACACTGAGGCTTCCTCCATCACTAGGACAACACAAGCCAATGTAGAACCACCCTCTAAAGAAGGAAAACCCTTCTTCTAACCACAATTGCTAACAGGGTCATCCTCCATCTTTGACTTCATCAAAGAATGTGAAATCCCAATAAATGAAGCAGAGGGCATGGAGGAAGAGGAGAAAACTGCAGTGGACACCACTGAGGTATTTCGCATGTCCATGGGTTTTGAAAAGGGTGGGATGTCTAGAAGGGACATCAGAAGGGGAGGCTCAACCAAAGGAGTAATGAATATTTGTACCCTCTTTGGGTGATGATCATTCATGATTGCAGGGGGAGCTATAAGCAAGATAAAGGTTGAGGGAATTGAAGCATAAGGAGTGGAAAGGGAGGACACAATAGGAGATGCCAAAGTGGGAACTACTTGTTCTCCTTCCATCTTCTATAAGTTGGCCTGCTTAGCGTCCATACCCCTCCTTTGATGCTTCCACTCACATGTAAGGATGTTTTTATGGCTCTAGGATCTATAGCTTGAGAAGGGACAAGACTCCTGTTCGACCATTGGAGTATCCATCACAATCATTTTTGGTAGAGGGAGGGACTCCTAGACAGGAATAGGAGGAAGAGATGGAGAAGAGGATGTGAGGATAGTGGGAGGAGAAGGCTCAAGCACCTCAATGAAGGGAATTTTCCAATTCACTACCTTAGATGTAGGAGCAATAGGAGGCTATGGACACCGAGACATAGAAGATGCTCCATGGGAATCCTTCCCCTTACCATACAAAATAGGTTGAGGCATCGTGGGTAAGACAAGAAGTTCAAATGTTGGATGCTTGGGATTTCTCCAAGTGGGCACCATCAAACTCCCCAGCAAATGGATAGGAGCAAAATTCAATGGCACTATAGTAGGTTGGGAGGAAGCAATGGGTGGGACAACGAAAGAAGAGGAAGGTCCCTGAGTGCGAGCAAGCTTTCCCTTCCCCTTCTAGGAGGAAGGGATGACTTGCTGCTATGTTATAGTGTGGGTCATTTTTGGCTTCCCCTTGCCCCCCATTTTGTACTTAATATAGTTTTGATAAAGTAGGTCCATTGTAGGAGGGATCAGACAAATCAAGGTGGGCCAAAAAAGATCCAAGGAATAACCTCGATGAGATACCAATGGTTGATACCCAGTGTCATGCACAACATGCATGACACCTTCATTTGTGAATAACATAGGAAATTCCATTCATGGAAGCTAGCCAAGGGATTCCTAACTTCACCATACAAAACAACCCTAGATCCTACTAGGACGAGAAGAGTTATAGAGCCATACAAAACAAGAGAGAGGTCAGTGTGTGTACATATAATAGTTTTCATCTTCTCATATTCCTCTGTCTATAAAGAATTTAGAAAAAGGGTATCTTCCATGATAACATTTAAATAACTTATAGGGTCAAATAGGACTCTTATCAAAAAATTTCCATTGAGACAAGTGGGAATATATAGGGGAGAGGCTTTTTTATTCAAGGGTAACTCCTACGAGGTGAAAGTAAAATCTAGAAAAATAGTTACAGTTTGGGGGGGAGGACTAGGAGTAAGAGAGACCATATTTATGTATGTTGAGGCCTTAGGAGAAGCATCATAAATGATCAGTAATTAAGTTCACAGAGTGAAATGGAAATGGGTCCGTATAAATTTGCAACTCACTATTTAACTTTCCTACTAACTTATTCGCATTTTGTCCTACCATTGAGATGGATGGTACTATCATCAATGCGGTCTTGCATCTCATGATGTAGGCACATGCAACATTGAGTATCATCCCCATGGACATGATGTACTGGAAAAATGCATTTCCATTATACTAGTTGTTGACGACAATTTTACTTGCAGCAAACAGGGAAAATAAATTCTTCACAGACAAAACTACAAAGAGCCTATCCTTCTTGAAAGATATGGAACAAATACAACCTAAAAGGGGATTTTGCATTAACTGGGAAAATATTAGCTTTTGTTCAATCCCAAGTCTTCGATAACCAGTTCATGGTTGCACTAGGGTTGCTCTCGAGTACTGATGCGATATTGTTGTTAATCTCAAAGGGAATACTGTTTTGAATTAAATTTTTTAGGTGTTGGATTCTCAATAGAAACATCAAGTTCAAGTATCATGAAACCAAAATATTTTCTCTAACATTTCATGAACATCACAAATTCTTTGCTATCACTCAAGTAGATTTAGCATTAAGCATTCACTAATTTTATGGAAAATAAAATATTTTCAATAAAATTTCATCCATTCATTCAAATTTTAGAACATTTTCAAGAATTTAAACATCTACTCTAAAATAAAGCATAAAAAATAATGAAAATTAAAAGTTTCTCTCGGTTATTCTCCATGGATGCCCCAAAGAATCAATTAAAATAGAGAAAACCACTTTATACTTCACTAGATTGCTTCACATCTACATATAAAATGGTGTAAGCTTTTAAAGAGAGGGGTTTCATTTCTGGACACCGAGTAGGTTCTATATGCACCCTTAAACGGCGTAGCATATAGTCTTGTTCGGCTGAACTAACAAAACTAGCTACAAAAGATACTAAGATAGGTAGCTATCTAATAAGCTCTGACATTAATCAGTGTCTATGTGCATATAAATTTTTATGCCAGAATGGTTTAGAGAATAGGAAAAAAGAACAAAACTTGAAAGTTTATGCTCCTCCGACATCCACAAATTCTGAACTTAAAAATGAAAATAAGGATCCTCTGGCCTTTTATAGAACACAAGACTCAGATAGGATAAGAAAAATACATGAGAGGAAATCCAGAGGACCAATCTCATCAAGGCATGCAGAATGTAGTGACCAATAGGAGAATTGTAATCGAAGTCAATGGAAGTCAACTCTAATTATACATTGAATCTCTTCAGGTGTTAATCTTGAGTCTTCAACGAGATGATACTTCAAATTAGGATAGTGTGTAGGGGCTTCCCATACATTCGGAATGAACAAGTGGAATTTTTTCCCCCACACATCGCTTGGATTTGATTCTATCACTCTTGGGAATGGGCTCTCCTAAAAATAGATTTTTTTTCCACCATAGGTACAATACTGGGATCTCCAGTATTCTAGTGGACTCAAAACCCTCTCCATTATAATCTCCCAGAATAATAGAACTGGAATAAACATGATTCCATCCACAATTCAAGTTTGTCTGACCGTCCATACCCGAACTTTGCATCACAATCGATATCTCCTGCAATCACAAATTCCACACATTAAATCCCTTTTAAAAGAAATAAAACATTTATATCATCTCATGTAAATAAAACCATTATTCAAATGTTAATACAAAAATATCATAATTAACATGCTTTTAAGCATATCATAAATCCTCACATATATATATACTAGATTACCGAGATCATTAGATAAACTTAAAATTTTAGCATTTTCACTTCACATTACAACCCGGTACTCGGTACCCGATATTCAACTTTACCCACTTACTTTCCTGGACCTTGGTTATACCAGAACTCCATTATACCAGACTCCTTCATACCGAACTAGAGCCTTCCATTTGAACTTGCATTACCTTTCACCTTTTACATGTTTCTGGTACTCGACATCCGATGCCCAAAACACATACATTACGAAGTACTTTTATTATCAAAGATTTTTTCTTTTCTCTTCCATTGATCTTTCAATTTGCTAGCTCCTGCCATAAGAGTTATATTTTTTCCACTTAGGTCCCCAAGCCTTTTTAGTCTTTGGGTGTGTTGTGAGACCACACAACAACTTGCAACCAATAAAACTAAATTTAAACCAAACTTGAAATTAAATCACCCGTCGTAAATTAAAATTTTATACATATTTTAAACAATAACTTCTACCTTTACCTAGATTTTGGCATAAAGAAGTAAAATTATACAAGAAACATCTGTGTGTGCTCTAATTAATTCCAATTTTTAGAACTTAGTAAAAAGAATCAGTTCATTAACATTGAACTGCATAATATAGTAATCCTCCAAAGCCAACCAGTGATAGAGCCTTGCTGCTAGTCAATAATTCATAGCCCCGACAAGGTTATCTTTGTAATTCCCCCAAACATAGCTCTATTGCCGGTCAGGTGTCTATAGCCCAGGTAGAGTTATTTGGATAACCTAAAGAGTTGATATCTTTTTATTTTTTATTTTTTATTTTTAGATATAGCAAGGATAGCTCATTTTTCACTTTTGATATTTTGATGATAGCTCTTTTATCGACTTACAAGAAATGAAGCACCACTATTAGGTTGGGAATTACAATGGTAGCGAAGGTTACTTTTTTTATTTTTCATTCAATGTAAATCCCTTCATCAATCCACTACTTCCCAAAAACTGATTTAACGATTCCCTGTAAGTGTGTGTTTCTAGCTAAATTTCACTAATTTATGCCAAATCCTAGCTAACTGTAGCTTGCTATATGTCAAAAACTATGCATAAATTAAAATTTAGCAATAGACAACTTAATCACCAAATTTAAATCTAAATTTAGAAACATCAGTTACAACCCTTCCAATTAAATTTTATGGAAAATACTAAAATTTCTGCTAGCAATTTTGACTTGATGACGCTGCACTTCATTAATGGATCAGAAATGCCATGATTACCTTGAAGCACAATCACATTATTCTGCATTAAATCCATACACCTTATTTTGCATGTATTATCTCTTCAACTTACTTGGGTGATGATGTGTACTTCCTTTCCGGATTCATTTTCCTTTGCATTCCGCACACATAAGCACCTCCATAATCAATACAACTCTTTAAAAGAATTAAAATGACCACTATTAATTTCAAAATCTTCAACTTGCTTGATTCACAATCTTCGCACTGCTCAAATTTGAAACAATTTACAACCAGATATGTGCAAAGAATTAATTTGATTTAACCTTTAACTCTAAAGATAATTATCCAGCTGCCACCTCACTTGCATTTTTCCCAAAAAAATTTGCTCAAGGCAACTATGTACCACAACTTTCTTACGACTCTCTATAAATTTTGCATTTCTTCTCAAATTCTTCACACTTTTCTTTCTTTCTTTCTGCTTTATTTCTGTAATTCTATTTTGTGCATTTGCATTTTCTTCTTATCCATGGATACTCCAATTTGTTTAGGTTGTTCTTGCTAACAGAATGTTTTCTTAGGGAGCACCACATCACAAAGGCTTGAAAAGGTTTTCTTCATTAGGACTTCTAGTTTCACTATGCCAAATTTATGCTTAGTCCTTGGGGAAAAGTATGTTGCATCCAACTGCTAGTTTTGCTTCTATTCTAATATAGCTTCTCACTTTGTAGTGTCCCTTCTGGACATTAAGCTACCTATTGAAGACATTCGCACTGCTACCAACTTGATAGTGAAGCCTAAATTCCTAGAGAATCTGGATACCATTTTATCTGTTCCACATCCGACCATTGGGATTCCCTCCATGGATAATATTCCTCAGCTCTTGGAACATGGGGAAGTGATTCCACTTTGGCCTTTTCTTACGGATCTCCATATCCAAGACTTTGAAGTTCACCAAGAACTTGCATATATAGGGTATTTAGCCCTAATGGAAGAGGTGTCCCACATCGACTGAATGGCTACTACCATCTACAACTTTTCTCACTCTTTTTGTCATTTTTGATCTTTTGAACAAGGATTTTCGATATCTCATGTATATACGTGATATACGCATATACATATATCTCTTTTGATACATTTTAAAGCATATTTTACTATGTATGGCTTTATTATTTCACTTTTCATAGTTCAATTTTACAAATGTTTGAATGAACTCTCATGTGTAAGATAGGTTTAAGAAGCATTTGCTATTACAGAGGCTAGACAAAAGAAAAGAATAAACGAAGAAAGAAAACAAAACGAACAAAAAACCCTACAAAAAGAAAACTAACCCTAACTACCCTAACTCTGACATGACAAAAGATTAACCCTAATAAAGAAATTTACTTCGATTTCTACGACAATTTCTTCTATAGTTTTGGTACGAACTACATTAGTTTTATCTTTAAATTCACTCATCAAAACTTTCAATGTTCTACTATAACAATGAATTATCTTAAATTTTCTGGATTTAAACATCATAAATTCAAAAGCATACTTACCAATGATTTGGCTCATATGCATGAAAATGAACTCATTAGAGATCAATTGCACACATTTCATTTGATGTGACCATACTCTACCTTCTTCCAGCTCTGGTCCATTTCCATGAACGACTGTGTCTATTTCTCTACTTCCTCCTCTAAAAATATTCATGTCTTTGACCCTTTCTTCACTTTGGATTTTGTTAGAACAAGATATATCACAATTTATATTGCTATCAGAGAGAGAAAAAAAATTGATATTATGTATCTTGTATAAAATCAGGAAAATTTCTTTTTATAGCTTGTGAATTTTCAACTTGGAGAAAAATACATGTGTTTCCCACTCGATTTTCCCGCTTCTTCTCATTATTTGCATTTTCCATATACATAGGGAATGATGATTCATCAATGTCATTTCCTTTTTTGTGATGAAATATCTCTTAATCTTGACATTATCGCCTATTTTCCTACAAAACGTTAGAATTTTCTTTATAATAATAGTAGTTTTCCAACTATTTTGGTGTATTTGTTAATTTTTTAATATTTCCAATTCCACTAGGGTGAAACATTTTTCTTGTTAACAATTCCTTTATTTTATTAGTTAAAACTTCCTCTGTTAACGAAATTACTTTACTTATAGCCAAACTTACCCTAGCTAAAAAAAATTCACACTCAAGTTCACCATGATCAGTGATGAGTCTAGTTTATGGCTCAATTTTGATAGAGTTTATTATCCATTTGTTGTAGTTGTCATAGACTTTGATACTTGGATATTGGACTTTTTATGATATTTCCTCAAAACCATAGACATTGGGCATAAGCTTATTTTTATAACCTTTAAATGACATTGACGTGCTATATGAACTATCTATGTTAATTTTACATTTGGATTAATGAATTTTACTTGAAGATAGTTACATATATGCAATTGTTGTGCATACTAATATTGTTATGCATATATAATTAGAAGCCTATAAAATTGAGGAAGATTCTTCCAGCTGGTCATTCACCATAAAGGTCAACAAGGTGATTGTTCAAAAGTCAATGGAGGGAAGACTCTCAACAAGAGGGAAATTCCTAGTTCAAATCAAAGGATTGTAACCACCTTGTAAATAGTCTTAATTGTTTGTTGAGCGAATATAGGAGTTACTACTATGCTAGATCTATGTTAAGGCAAACATGCTTGACCAGATCCCATGCATGCATAAGCTCCTCTCCACTTTTTATGCTTTCCCTAAAGTGGCGTCCTCCTAATATGTTGGAGTTGACCACCTTGCTAGGTAGTTAGTTAGTAGCTTTTCTTCCTATAAATAAGACTTGGATGCTCCTTCTGAAAAGGTTGATTAATCTGATGATGTACTCGCATTATTAGTTTTTCAATAATGTAGTTATGTTGCTTGTTTGTACTCATGTTTTCCAATGAATAAAATGAAGTTATAAGTTCACACATTCAAGTTTAAATTTTTTTTAGGGGATACTCATCCAAGGGGGACCACTTGGTGAGAATTCCATCCTTTAGTTTAGTTATTACTTTCTATTAAGTAATTAGTTAATAATCTGGCACTGTCTATTCCTGCAACCACTAGAATTCCATTCTATGATTGTTCCTGAAGCCAAAACATATAGAGTAGTTTCCCATTTGTTTTCTCATATTTTCACTTTTTTCATACAATTTAGCTTAGTGTAGTTGTTGGTTGATTTTGAAGATTTATATTACTTCTTTCCAAGCAATTTATTTTCAACATTATTTCTTTCTTAGCTGTAGGATGAATATGGCTACTACGGATTCCTAGTGCACATACTATGTTGATCCATTTCAAGCCTACGTCCCTAGGTTGACAAGTTAAATGCACCTTCATGGTGATTAAGACAACTATTTAGATTAGATGTCCAATCTCTGAATCATAGCTTTATGGGCTTAGTTGTTAAATAATTGTAAGAGGCCAACATTTTTGTCACCATTGTCGGGGATGGTGTCAAACTAGAGAGTTATTTGGAGTCATTGATAGTTTCTTTCCTATTGTAGTATTTTTGAATGTTTGTTCTTAGTATACCCCTCATTTAGGAAGTAACGACCCCCCTATTCTTTCACCAATTCTTTGTGTGAGTTGGCTGATGTTGACTTGATACCACATGCATAAAGGAAGGAGAAGAGATGCTTATGAGAGATTCCTTCCTAATGACCACAATCCATTTCAGCTAGTTGAGCTTTCAAATATGCTAGGAGATGAAGAAGAAGAAGAAGCATACCCCTTTACTGATGCATTTCCCCATCTGACTGGTTCAAAAACTTCCTCTAAAGATCAAAATCAGATTGAGAATCCCTTTGCTTTGGAACTCCATCAAGCAGGCATGGGTAATGAGAATAATGAGAATAGAAATAGAGATAGACCTAACCCACCAAATTTTCCATTCCCCATTGCTCATTAGAATGAATTTGACAACCTCAAAAATATCCCTGCTTCAGTCCTTCCTAAGTTCTATGGACTTGTCACAGAAGACCCTGATACCTTCCTATTTGAGTTTAACATCCTCTACAAAAGTTATGACTATACCATTGATGCTCATAGGCTTAAGTTGTTCCCTACCACCTTCAAAGAAGCTGCATTAAGATGGTTTATGAGCCTAGGCAGAAATACTATGGAGACATGGGATGACATGAAGACAAAGTTCCTTGAGAAGTACAAGGAATATTGTAGGGGCAGTGACATGAGAGGAGATGACATCTTTAGGATGCAATAAAAGGAAGATGAGATTTTGGAGGATTACATTTCAAATTTTTTATTTTTCCAATAGAAATATCCACACCATACACTCAATGAAGACTCACAAAAGCTTCTCTTCTCAAGAGGGATTAATGAGAGCTGCATTGAGGCCTTAGACCTAATGGGAGGAGGCGACATCACCCAATTTCCTTGGGAGGATAACAAGAAGATATGTCCGAACTATTCTAGGGCAGCTTCAAAGAAAGGGAGAGCTTACCAATCCTCTATGGGTAAGTCATCTACCAGTGGAGTCTCAAGGATGGAGATTAATCACTTGTTGTCATATTTCAAGCCAGACATCATAAACAATTTGGCTACCCAACTGGATACACTCCAAGCTAAAAATAAACTATAGGAGGCAAAGGCAATATTGGTAGAATATTGCCCTCATTGTAGACAAAAGAAGGATTGTAGATGCAAGATGGTAGCTAATATTGAAAGTAACTAGATCCCACTTGAGTTCAAACCAATCCAGGTTGAAGATGATCAAGTCTAATATGTTGCACAAAGGAGGACATGGGCTCCAATACAAGGTATGCCACTAGATCCACTATCTTTTGTTGGGCCATATTTCAATTTTTATTCATTTGGTAACCAATGGAAACCCCCATATCCATCCAATTATGGAGGATATCCACCACATCCTTGGAGTAACCCTCCAAATACCTGGCCTAATCACCAAAACTCTCCACCCTAGTGGCAACAACCTTAGGGGAATTGGCAGCAGTTTCAAGGAAATTGGTCGCCACCTCCAAGAAACTGACAACAAAAATCTCAATGGAGGGGAGGACAACAATGGCCAAACTAGACCACTAATTACATGAAGCCACCTTCTTATCCCCAACAACTTGCTATAATTCCTCCTCCTGCTAGTTCAAGTTCAAATACACCTAAACCTACTCAGCTACCAGCTCATCCCACACCTAACCCAAATAACAAACCACAACAATAGCTAGTATACTCTGCTAATCCAAACCAATTTCCTGCATATGTCGTGTGTAAGTGACATCCAATTGTGTTTAGGAACTACTTTTCTAGCCCCTTCCGCACCCATTATTATTGAGCTTCTTGTGGAAGAGGAGGAGGAGCCTCTAAATGTCCCCATTCAGCCAACTGCACCTAAAAATCTTGAACCAGTCCCAGTCCAACAGACTTGACAAGAACCACCATTTCCTTAGAGATTGGAAGTTGCTAAGAAAAAAGAAGAAAAGAAGGAAACAACCTTTGACATTTTAGATCAGTTAAAGAATATATATGTCAAGATACCTCTATTGCAAGCCATAAAAGATGTTTCCATATATGGAAAAGCAATTAAGGAAGCATGCCTCAAGAAGACAGGCAGGAAAAATAAAGACCCCACTACAATTCTTGTGGTGGGACAGTTGGCTGACATCATGCTTGGGAAAGTGACTATCCCCAAGTACAATGACCTAGGTAGCCTTGTGGTAGGAGTTGTTATAAACAAGATCTAAATAAAGAATGCTCTAATTGATTTGGGAGCAACAATAAATGTAATGACTAAGGATATCCTGCAACAATTAAACATTGTGAGCATGAGACCTACTCCTACTATCATACAGCTTGCTGATAGTTCAACTATGAAACCTGCTAGTATAGTAGAGGATATTGTGGTAACTCTAAACTCTTGGGAGTACCCAACAAATTTCATTATTCTTTCTCCTAAAGCTACACTAGGCGAGTATCCCATTATTCTTGGAAGGCCATGGTTAGCAACAACAGATTCCTATACTGGATGTCGATCAGGAGACATGACCATTTATGATGGGAGGAGCACCAAAAAGTTTGTTCTTCACCCTCTTGCTCAACCATCCAATGATGTGGATAGCCCCATATGGCCACATGTTGGTGAAGAGGCTAAGGAAGTTAATTCTATGGCACAACTTATGACTTTAGGAATAAGTTCTTTCATGCAGCTTCAGGAAGAAGATGAAGTACTATCTAACATAATCTAGAACCATTGTGAAGTAGAGGAAGTGTCATCCTCTCATGCATCTAGTTCTGCTGGTCCAGTGAAGACCCTTTTGCTTGCTCTTCCTACAACCAAACCTCCTATAGCAACAGGTATGACTAATACATTGTTTCCACATGAACTCAAGGTACCAAGCATTAATGAAACAACTATGATAGGGTTAACCATACAAGTGCAAGTGCCATAAGGAAAATATCTAAATATCAACAAACTAAGTGCAGAACAACAATAGGATTTGACAAATCTATTGAGAACCCACCAGCATGCATTTGCATGGGACTACCATGATATGAATGGATTGTACCCTAAGCTCTACACTCATGGGATATAAATTAGAGATGATTGTACACCAATGAGGCAGCCACAAAGAAAAATTAACCTTGCATTAAGAGAAATTGTAAAAAGGGAACTGCATAAATTGCTAGATGCAGGAGTTATCTACCCCATTTCAGATAGTTAGTGGGTGTCCCCATTGGTGATTGTGCCCAAAAAGGGAGGGAAGTGGTGAGTTTGTGTTGATTGCAGGGAACTCAATGTTGCCACCAAAAAGGACCATTTTCCCCTTCCTTTCATAGACCAAGTTCTAGATTCACTTGCAGGAAAGCAATACTTTTCTTTTATAGATGGATTCAATGGCTATAACCAGATCCAAGTTGCACCTAAGGACTAGAAGAAGACCACATTTTCCTATCCATGGGGGACCTATGCCTATTCAGTACTTCCATTTGGCTTGTGCAATGCACCTGCAACTTTTTAGAGGGTAGTCATTAGCATATTTTCAGACATCTCTCATGATTGCATAAAAATTTATATGGATGATTTTACTACCTATGGTGCTGATTTTAATGAAGCATTGGAAAATATCAGGAGAGTCCTATAGAGATGTGAAGACCACAATCTCTCTTTTAATAGTGAGAAGTGCTTCATGATGATGTAGGAAGGTGCAGTCCTTGGCCACTACATCTCTCACCAAGGAATTCAAGTAAACCCTGTCAAGATTGAGGTGATCACCAACCTTCCTATACCTACAAAACAAAAAGATGTTAGGAGTTTCTTGGGACATGCAAGTTACTATATTCATTTCATCAAAGACTTTAGCAAAATGGCAAAACCATTGTACAGTTTCCTAACCAAAGATGTTGAATTCCAATGGAAAAAAGACTGTGACAAGGCATTCTCTGACTTGAAATCAACTTTAACTCATGCTCCTATACTCAAAGGTCCTAATTGGGAGCTTCCTTTTCACATTCATACAAATGCATCAAACTATACTATAGGAGCATTCTTAGGATAGAAGGAGGGAGCAATTGAAAATGCTATTTATTTTGTCAGAAAAAATTTGTAGGGAGCTGAATTCAACTATACAGTGACATAAAAATAAATGTTGGCAGTAATATATGCCCTTAACAAATCTAGGCACTACATAAGAGGCTATCAAATCTTTGTGCACACCGATCATGCAGCCATTAGATACCTCATGAATAAACCCATGATATCAGGTAGGCTAGCAAGATGGTTGTTGTTGATGCAGGAGTTTGACATAACCATTGTGGATAAAACAGGGAAGGCTAATGTTGCTGCAAACTTTCTTTCAAGGTTGACTACGTTAGAGGATAATCAAGTCATTGATGACTCTTTCCCTGATGAACACTTATTTTCCATTAGTGTGCATACACCCTGGTATGCTGACATAGGGATAGTTCCTCCTCACTTCTCTCAAAAAGAAAGAAGGGCGCTCATTGAGAAAACCTTTCCTTTCTCATAGATTGTAGGATGTTTGTTCTACACTAGACCAGACCATGTCATGAGGAGATGTGTGAGGGAAGATGAGACATATGATATATTGCATGCATGTCACAATGAACCCTGTGGAGGGAATTTTGTAGCCAAGAGGACAACAATGAAAATTTTGAACACAGGATATTACTGACTCACACTCCACAAGGAAGCAGGGAGATATACAAGGAAATGTGACAAATGCCAAAGGATAGGCCGACTGACCAAATCTGATGAGATGCCACTTTACTCCCAGGTAGTAATCACTCCATTTGATAAGTGGGGATTGGATTTTGTAGGACCCATTGATCCTCCATCAAATGCTAAATCCTATATCTTGGTATGCACTGATTATGTAACCAAGTGGGTAGAAGTTAAGGCCATGAAGCATGCAAGAGATAATAAGGTTGGATAATTTCTTTATGAGGAAATTTTCACATGGTATGGGGCTCCAAGAGAGATAGTGGCTGATCAAGGGGCTCAATTCACTTCAACCCTTGTTACAACACTGGTCAATGAGTACAACATAAGGCACGAGAAGTATACTCCTTATCACCCTCAGACCAATGGCCAAGTTTAGGTGACCAACAGAGAAATTGAAGCCATTCTGACCAAAACAGTGGCTATACATAGGAAGGATTGGGAAAATAGGCTGCCAGAAGCTGTTTGGGCCTATAAGACCACTTGGAAAACAATCACAGGCTTCACCCCATTTGAGTTGTTGTATTTGAGCATAAGACTCTTAGGATTGCACTAGACTTAGGGACGGATATCTCTGAGGCACAAAGGGATAGAATCATGCAGCTGAATGCTTTGGATGAAATGAGGAAAGCAGTCTTGCATCACACAGAGGTAGTGCAAAATCAGAGAATAAAGTGGCATGAAAAATTCATAAAGGACAAGAAATTCTAGCCAAGTGACTGGGCACTACTCTACGACTCAAGATATCAAGACGATGCAGGAAAATTACAAACAAGGTGGCTAGGACCATATGAGGTTGTTGAAGTCTTCTCCAATGGTGTTGTTCAACTCCCTACCATTGAACCTGTCAGATTTAAGTTGCTTTTCAATGGTCATTGCCTCAAGTTGTATCACAAGCCAACTTCCAAGGATGAATTCCTGCAAAAATTCACTCAGCATGCAACACCCGAACTTCCTGCAGCCGAAGAAAGTGGACCTAGTATCCCTCCTTCTGGCTAACCAAGGTACACAATTTTTCATAATAAAGACTTCCAATTTTGTGGAAGTCCACTTCTTCATTCATTCACCCATCCGCACATCCATCTCCACCTTTGTCTCTCTTCCATCACGCTGTTATAACTTCACTTCATTCCACTCCACTTTAATTAATTGCTCAACTAACTTCTTAAAAGGTGACCGATACTTTCTCCATAATATTTGCAACAAATAATCCATGAATTCAGGTACGTGTGCATCAATTTGTTACATCTTAATTATCTTTTTGTACATTTAATTAATTATTGTACATTAATATAGACATTCTTCATATCATGTAATTATTCCCTGCCCTTGTCAATTTGCCATTACTACCTCGCATGTCAGGACATATGCTCAAATTTAGGTTGGGGGGAAGTGTGTTACCATGTCCATGTGTAAGTCTATGATGGTCCATGTCAGAATAGTTTAAATTGAGCCGATTTAAATTCTGAGTGAGGTGACGACTCACATGTATGAGATGAAATCAACCACTGCCATTTTTCTTGATTGTATCTTGCATTTATTACTCCTTTACTACCTTTATTACTCCTGTCATAATCCTAAGTCGCTAAAAAAAGGTAAAATTCAAATGACACTAGCATTGGGAATTCAACAGTGTTGCAGGAAGGTGAAATTTGGCTTTAAGACGAAGATTGCAGGAAGAGAAACCTTGCAGAGTGATTGTTTAATTATAGACAACTAAACAATGGGAGGTGGGTTAATTCAAAATGAACCCACAATTCATGATGTATTACTGCAGGATGCACCTTGCTAGGCCGAGTTTAGAAATTGCAGGTGGTTAGATTATTTCATGAAGCTAAATGGTTATAATGAAGATGCTGCATTGGAATTTGTGTAGACATTTTCTAAAGGAAAAGCCATGGTAAAAGGGTTGGAGGTAATGGCTACTGAAGAAAGGATTGTTGAAGTTACAGGGTTTCCTACCGACGGTGAACATTACCCTGCTACCAAAGATGTCAGGTCAGCTAGGACTGAATTTACAGAAAATAGTGACCCTTCATTGAGTGTGGACAAGCAAGGAGCAAAGAGAACCTCTTTTCCTAAGCCATGAAAGAAAATAGTTGTCTACATTATAAAGTACATCACTTGTGAAGGTCCCCTATCAAACCTACACTCTATGCACTTGAAACTCCTCAATCATATGCAACATGGGAGAAGAATGAATGTGCCAAATGTACTATACCACCTTCTTTCAATCATGGCAATTGAGACCCAAAAAGGTAGGGATAATTCCATTTCCCACCATTGTCTAATCAAATTATTAGTTGAGAAGTCTCTGTAGGATGTGTATGATATGAATTTGGAGGAATGCTTAAATATTGATCAATTTAGACCAAAGCATTTGCGACCTAGGGTTTTTCCTCAACCTCGTAGGGTTAGCAAGAGAGTGAGAAATGTTGAAGCCACTCCTGGAGCCTCAAATTCTGGCGTAAGCCCTAGTGTAAACCCTCTTGCAACCAAGTAAACTATAGAGATTAGTTCTTCTAAGACAAAACAATCAAACAAAGAAAGTTCCTCTTCAGACTCTGATGATGATGTTCCTCTAGGAACCCTAATGCGAACTAGGGCATAGAAGAAAGAGGCAGAAATAAGGAAGGGAAGAACTAAAAAGTAAATGATAGGAAAAGAAGTGCCAAGTTCTAAGAAACAGAAGGCTGACACTGTTCTTCTCCTTCCTAGAAAAAAAAGACCAGCTAGGCCAGCCTTTGGTGTATCTCTGCAAGAAATCCCTAAGCCTAGAGAAACATCACGAGAGGACATAGAAACCCCAATGGGGCAGGTGAATGTTGAAGAAAAGGACATAGTTGAGGAAGTGACAAATGTAGCGTTGGCAGATTTTGCTGCCATCGTAAAACAAGTTGAAAGTCAAGAGTATGGGGAAAATCAGGAGCTCTAGTAGCAAAAGCAAGAGAAAGAGTTCTTGCAACAAGAGAAAGAACAAGAGGCCCTGCTGCTAGAATTGGGAGAACAATCAGTACCCTTGTAGTTGGAATTGACTGAATAAACAAAATCCCTAGAGTTGGAGCCATATGAAGAGCAAGCATCAATGCCAATTTTTTTTTGGTAGGAATACATAAGCCCTCGGATTTTTCAATGCACATGGTAGCCATGAACTTATGGAGAGAGATGCAAAGGAGGGAAGAGGAATGGAAAGAGGAGAAACATAGGATGAAGAAGGAAATTCAAAAGAGAGATGAAGAGATTGAAGATAGGAATGCATAAATTGCTACTTTAAAGGAGAAGGTGGACAATATGGCAGCCTTAGTACCTCAGATAGTAGAGTGTAGGACTCCTCCAAGGGTCTATGCTCTATATTTGAAGGAGAGGCATCTTTCTTTTAAATTATCAAGGATTGTTTCAGGTTTGAATCCTTCCATTTAGACTCCTCTTGAATTTTTCCATGCCTATCGGATTGCTCCTCCTGAAATGAAAAATTTGTTGTGTGAATTTTATTTGCATAATTATGTTGTCCCAAGACCATGATTGGAATCCCTTGTTGTATGTTGGGGATGTCCAATTAAGGGCATTTATTTCCTAGATACAAAATGAAATTAGTTGGGGATAACAGTTCAGGGCTTATAAGAAAATAGAATCCAACACTCCCTTGTCCATCATGGCTGAATCTAGAAATCCAGGAGACATTTTCAGGGATTCACACATAATTCTTTACCGACCAAGCTATGGCAGTAGGATCCTACCTAAGAGAGAAGCAATTTACCAAGAATATGAGAAGGTAGCAAAAACCATAGGGGAATCTATAATAGGATATCCTATTGTGGCCTATGGAAAATTTTAGGTACTACCAGTATGATATAGCTGCAAAGAGACAAAGATGGAGAAGGTTGGAAAAAAAACAAGGGTTCTATTGGGACCCTAATTCATGCACTGCAAGAACTGATACATGTAGCATAGCTGGCAATTGCAAATTTTAGGGCATTGACCAAGCAAAATAACAACTCTTCCTTTGCTAGAGGACTAGCAAAACCTTAGGGTGGGGGGAGTGATGAGTCCACTTTATGGCTCAAATTTTGATAGAGTGTATTATCCATTTGTTGTAGTTGTCATAGACTTTGATACTTGGATATTGACCTTTTTTATGATATTTCCTCAAAACCATAGACATTGGGCATAAGCTTATTCTTGTAACCTTTAAATGACATTGACATGCTATATGAACTATCTATGTTAATTTTACATGTGGATTAATGAATTTTACTTTAAGATAGTTACAGATATGCAATTGTTGTGCTTACTAATATTGTTATGCAGATATAATTAGAAGCCTATAAAATTGAGGAAGATTCTTGTAGCTAGTCATTCACCATAAAGGTCAACAAGGTGATCTTTCAAAAGTCAATGGAGGGAAGACTCTTAGCCAGAGGGAAATTCCTAGTTCAAATCGAAGGATTGTAACTACCTTGTAAATGGTCTTAATTATTTGTTGAGTGAATATAGGAGTTACTATTGTGCTAGATCTATGTTAAAGGAAACTTGCTTGACCAGATTCCATGCATGCATAACCTCCTCTCCACTTTTTATTCTTTCCCTAAACTGGCATCCTCCTAATCTACTAGAGTTGACCGCCTTGCTAGGTAGTTAGTTAGTAGCTTTTCTTCCTATAAATAAGACTCAGATGCTCCTTCTCATAAGGATGATTAATCTGATGATGTACTTGCATTATTAATTTTTTAGTAATACAGTTATGCTACTCATTTGTACTCATGCTTTCCAATGAATAAAATGAAGTTATAAGTTCACGCATCTGAGTTTACATTTTTCTTAAGGGATACTCATCTAAGGGGGCCCACTTGGTGAGCATTCCATCCTTTAGTTTAGTTATTACTTTTTGTTAAGTAATTTGTTAATAATTTGGCATTGTCTATTCCTATAGCCACTAGAATTCCATTAAGTGACTATTCCTGTAGCCAAAGCAAATAGAGTAGTTTCCTGTTTGTTTGCTCAGATTTTCATTTATGTCATGCATTTCAGCTTAGTGTAGTTTTTGGTTGGTGTTTAACATTTATATTACTTCTTTGCAGGAAATTTACTTCTAGCATTGTTTTTCTTAGTTGTAGGATGAAATGGCTACTACGGATTCCTAGTGCACATACTGTGCTAACCCATTTCAAGTCTACATCCTTGGGTTGACAAGTTAAATGCACCTTCATTGTGATTAAGATAGTTATTCAGATTATATGTTCAATCTATGAATCACATCTTTCTGGGCTTAGTTAAATCATTGTAGGAGGCCAACAATCATTTGTATCATGAATTCTACATTCGGTGACTCTTCCAAAAGTGAATAAACTCAAAGGATACAATTTCTAGTTAAAGATTTTCCAAAGTTTTTCAACTTCCATACTGAAAGCCAACATGCATTCAATTTCTCACTTACAAGCTTCTTACCAAACTCAGAACTAGTGTTTCGAAGTATAATTTTCCAATTCCAAAGAATAAAATCTAAAATATTAAAGAGAGGCGCTCCTTCTAACGCTAGATTCTGTTGATGACGATTTTACTTGCATCAAACAAGGTGAATAAATTCTTCACATACAAGACCACAACGATCCTATCCCTCTTGAAAGATATGAAACAAAGACAACGTAAAAGGGGATTTTGCATTAACAGGGCAAAGATTGGCTTTCATTCAATCCCAAGTCTCTGATAACTAGGTCATGGTTGCACTAGGGTCACTCTCGAGTACTGATGTGGTATTGTTGTTAATCTCAAAGGGACTACTGTTTTGAATTAAATATTTTAGGTGTTGGATTCTCAATGGAAACATCAAGTTCAAGTATCATGAAACCAAAAGATTTTTTGTAACATTTATTAAACATCACAAATTCTTTGCTATCACTTAAGTAGATTTAGCATTAAGCATTCAAAAATTTTATCGAAAACAAAATATTTTTAGTAAAATTTTATCCATTCATTCAAATTTTGGAACATTTTCAAGAATTTAAACATCTAATCTAAAATAAAGCATAAAAAATACTGAAAATTAAAAGTTTCTCTTGGTTATTCTCCATAGATGCCTCAAATAATCAATTAAAATAGAGCAAACTGCTTTATACTTCACTAGATTGCTTCATAGCTACATACAAAATGGTACAAGCTTTTAAAGAGAGGGGTTTCATTTCTAGACACCGAGTAGGTTCTGTATGCACCCTTAAACAACACAACATATAGTCTTGTTTGGCTGAACTAACAAAGCCAGCTACAAAAGATATTGAGATAGGTAGCTATCTAATAAGCTCTGATATTAATCAATTTCTACGTGCATACAAAGTTTTACACTGGAATGGTTAAGAAAATAGGAAAAAAGAACAAAACTTGAAAGTTTATGCTCCTCTGACATCCACAAATTTTGAACTTAAAAATGAAAATAAGGATCCTCTAGCCTTTTATAGAACACAAGGCTCAGATAGGATAAGACAAATACATGAGAGGAATTCCAAGGGACCAATCTCATCAAGGCATGTTGAATGTAGTGACCAATAGGAGAATTGTAATTGAAGTCAATGGAAGTCAACTCCAATTACACATTGAAGCTCTTTGGGTGTTAATCTTGAGTCTTCACCAGGATGATACTTAGAATCACAATAGTGTGCAGGGACTTCCCATACATTTAGAATGAAGTGAAATTTTCGCTCCCACACATCGCTTAGCTCCGATTCTATCACTCTTAGGAATGAGCTCTCCTAAAAATAGACATTTGTTTCCACTATAGGTACAATACTAGGATCTCCAGTATTCCAGTGGACTCAAAGCCCTCTCCATTATAATCTCCCAGAATAATCAAACCGGAATAAACATATTTCTATCCATGATTCAAGTTTTCCTAACTATCCATACCTGAACTTTGCATCACAATCGATATCTCCTGCAATCACAAATTCCACACATTAAATCCCTTTTAAAAGAAAGAAAACATTTATATCATCTCATGTAAATAAAACTATTATTCAAATGTTAATACAAAAATCTCATAATTAACAAGCTTTTAAGCATATCATAAATCCTCTCACACACACACAGATATATATATATATATATTGGATTACCAGGATCATTAGATAAACTTAAAATTTTAGCATTTTCACTTCACATTACAACCCAATACTTGGTACCTGTTATTCAACTTTACCCACTTACTTTCCCAGACCTCGATTATATCGGAACTCCATTATGCCAGACTACATTATAATGTACTCCTTCATACCAAACCAAAGCCTTCCATTTGAACTTGCATTACCTTTTTCCTTTTACATTTTTCTGGTACCCGACATCTGGTGCCTGAAACACTTACATTACGAAGTACTTTTATTATCAAAGATTTTTTCTTTTCTCTTCTGATGATCTTTCAATTAGCTAGCTCTTGCTATAAGAGTTATATTTTTTCCACTTGGGTCCCCAAGCCTTTTTAGTCTTGGGGTGTGTTGTGAGACAACACAACATGGTCAAGATAAAGCTCTCTTAGAGGTCAAGGATTTTCTCAAGTTATAATTTTATCCTTCAACAACTTATGTAGAATAGAGAATTAAGATTCAGATAGTTTGGTGAAATATCTATGGCACTTGATGCCGCGATTGTTATTCATGATGACTACATTTGTAACAAATTTTCCTTTTCCTAAAATGGAAACTATAGATCTTCCTTCACGATGGGAGTGCAAGGATGATCCCTTGAACTAAACCATCATCTACTAATACTCCCACAATGCAAGACACAAATGTGTGAAAGAACGATATTTCATCAAGGAAATTTCTCTTTCCAAGCTTGCTACAGATTGCCAATGACTACCTTATGTACATTCGAATCAGGTAGTGGGAAAGATATTTGTGAAAAGAGTGCTTGGTTTCATGAAATTAAATTAGTAATCTTCTCGTGCTCTCCTTGCTTACTATTGGAACACAATTATCTACTGAGAGGCGGGTGAATCAATAGATGACTTAAAATTTTAACCCTTAACACTTTGTGTCAGTTAAGACTTAACAACCAGATACATGAACATGCACATAAACAAGCATCCCATAACATGAGATATATGTGGAAAACCTAGGATGGAAAAAATTACATGGTGAGAAGTGCTGCTATGAGTTACTATCCTAACCCAACCTCACAATCAAAAGTTTTGTTACAATGTTTAAGGGAACTAACCCTAAGGATACTACAATACCCTATTTTAGGAGAACCTACTCCAACAAAGCACCCACTCCCCACTCTAAGTACCTACCCAAATATTTGATGGCACCCACCAATATGATTTACAAAAATGATAGTTACAAATTGTTTGATAGAACTCAATTCACTGTTGCAACTAAATTTGCAACTAATCAACACATGCTTTTTACCTTTGTACCTTCAGTTACACTTTGTACCTCTTCTATTATTCTCTTGTGGGTGAGCCTGAATTAAGATTTACTATTATTTTTTTGGGTTCAACTCTTCCACCTTGCTGTTGCACTCTCCTCTTTATCTTTTATTGCATTCTCTTTCCATCTCAAAAGACTTCTAGATACACCATAGTCTTGCTACACTTTCTCTAGAAGTACATTCTCTGTCCACCTTCAGGAGCTAAGCAAGGAAATTGCTATCCTTCATGCTTCTTTTCACTAGAACTTTCTTTCTCCATCTTAAAAGACACTTATCACTTAGATGCAACACACATTCTCCTCTTCCTTTTGTAACATCATTCTCTCCCAATTGTTTCCTTCTTCTTTCTCCTTTTATGCATCATCGTTATTTAACATCGACCTTGAGATTTATATACAATATCTTTCTTCTGCTAGGGTTTGATATTTATCTTCTTCTACAAGCTATTAGAAAATCAAGCCATACATCCTTTGATAAAAAATTAGAGAATTTTCTATCCCTAGCACATCAAACAACTAGAATTTTCGGTAGCATTTAATTCATATTCTCTATAATGGATCTAAATTATATTTTTCACTACCTATATGTCTATGTCACTAATATGATCATCAAATCATCATTAATACTAGTAGTTGGAGTGGTTGGGCCAATAAAATTTTCTCCTTAAGCTAGTTTGTAGTCAAAACCCTAGTTCATACTACCATAGTCATTAAGGATTCTTAGTTTGAACCTAAGTCGTTGATCTGGTGCTTTTTGTGCCATGATCTGTTGATCAACATTCACCATTCAGTCTTTTAAAACACGACAATCAGATAAGATTTTCTTTGAAGATCACCGTTGATTTTTTCCATATGCAATTTGCCAAGTGCAGGTCCCAAAAGACACACATCACCTATCCATAGTTCCATGGGGCTAGACACGGTCCCACCAAATCTTTAGTAGACTAGTGGATTATCACCATCTATTACCTTGACATATCCACACAATTCATAATAGAGATGAGAATTGCTATACTGATCAATCAACCACTACCACCTACCTTCATGACACCAATCACACTTGACACTTGTTTGCCAGTTTAGTCCCACAATGTATGTCGTTGCGCTATTTTGAGGAACTTGGAAAAGAATCTACAATATTTGTATTGAGTTACTAGAAAATCCCTTCGATCTTCAATCCTCAATCACTACCATGGATCATACCAAGGATAAATATTCACCTCGTGACTAGGTAATTATTATGATCATCAAACATTTTTCGAGCCGATAGGCACAAGGAAAGAGTATCAGTTTCCCTAACGAACTCAGAGGCTTAAGTTGTCACTTAAGAAACTTGCAACCATCGATAAACAATCATCATAGGAATATGAATTTTGTTTCAATTCCATGATTGTACACATTTAAATTTATCCTATCAACCAAAATTCACAAGTCTCCTAAGCAGGATATCACACAAACATCCCCTTTTGACATCAATGACAATAATATTCCAACAATCTCCCCCTTTGTCATTGATGGAAAAACCAAAATTCCCACTCATCCTATATAGTTGGAGTCTGATAACAATGCATGATTTGTACCAACATCATCTTTTCTTTCTCTCCCTAGCTCAATTTCCTGAACATTTGCTTACTTTCTCCCCCTTTGACATCGATGGAAAAATGCACACTCCCCCTAAAAATATGTTTTCCCTTTGAAAAGTAATTCAAGGAGAAAGTGGGGATCCTTGAATCAGCAACCATAAAGTTGTTGGAAATTTATAAAATAAGTTTTACCAGACATGATTCACCTTTAATTTTCTAGGGAAGATTGAAGAACAAATAAATCTCCCCTTGGATTCATGCCCTATCACTAATATTAGTGATTTTATGTGGGAGAAATGACTCCCAACTTCTTCCTCAGATATTCAAATTGATCCTTTGGAAGAGGCTTGGTTAAAATGTCACCCACTTGTTCTTTGGTGGGAACATATTCCATGATGACCTCTTTATCTGCAACCTTCTATTTATTGAAGTGATACTTGATGGATATGTGCTTTGTTCAAGAGTGCATCATTGGATTCTTTAAGATGTTTATTGCATTTGCATTATCACAAAGACTACCGATTGGTTCACTGTACTCTATCTTAATGTCCTTAAGTTTCTACTTCATCCTTAGGACCTAAGTACAACATACTATTACTGCTACATATTTTTCTTCTAATGTGGAAAGAGTGAATGATTCTTGTTTCTTTCTTATCTAGGAAACCAACTTGTCTCTAGAAGAATGCTCCTCCACTTGTGCTTTTTCAATCATATTCACACATCCAACCCAATCTACATCTGTGTATGTTGTTAAAGAAAAATCCTTGCTCTTTGGGCACCATAGCCCATAGTCAATTATTCTTTTCATTATCTATTTTTTTTTTATAGAGTTGACATGAGACTCCTTTGGTGCAGCTTGAAATCTTTCTACCATACACACTGCTTACATAATATCTAGTCTTGATGTAGTTAAGCATAGTAAACTTCCAACCATTGACCTATACATTGTCTGATTTGCATCTGGCGACTCATTAGTTTTTATCAACTTACAACCTGCTATCATGGGGGTATTGACTAGTATACTATCTTCCATGCCAAATTTCTTGAGCATTTCCTTAGCATATTTAGCTTGAGATATGAACACCCCATCATTTTTTTGTGTAATTTGTAGACCAAGGAAAAAAGAAAATTCTTCCAAAATTGACATCTCAAATTCATCTTGAAAATTTGTAGCAAATATTTTACACATTTTATCATTGCTACCACCAAATATGATGTCATCCACATACACAAAAACAGCAAACATGTGCTCACCTTTAGATTTGAAATACAAATTTCTATCTGCACATCCTTTCTTGAACCCTTGTTGTTATAGGTACTGATCTAATTTTGAATACCATGATCTTGGTGCTTGCTTTAGACCATACAACACTTTTCTTAATCTTCATACATAGTCATCATCCTTTAATAGCTGAAAACTTTTTGGTTGTTCTATGTAGACTTTTTTTTCTAGGTTTCCATTCAAAAATGTAGATTTACCATCCATCAAATATACTTTAAATCCTTTGTATACTAAAAATGAAAGAAACATTCTAATTTCTTCTAATCTTGCCACAAGTGCAAATATTTCTTCAAAATCAATGCCTTCAACTTGTGCATACCCTTTGCATACCAGTTTTTCTTTATTCCTTACCACATATCCATCTTCATTGAGATTGTTTCTAAATATCCATTTAGTGCCTATTACAATTTTTCTTGGTGGTTTAGGAACAAATTGCCATGTCTTGTTTTTCTCAATTTGATTCAACTCTTCCTCCATGGCCTTCAACCAACTCTCATCCATGCTGGCTTCAGTAAAGCTCTTGGGCTCAATCCAAGACAAGAGAGATAAATTTACCTACTCCTCACTCCTTGCAAATCTTCTCTTGGTCCGAACTCCTTCATTTTTCTCTCCAATTATTTGTTCTATTGGATGATCCTTTTGCACATACTTTGCAGATGTCTTCACAACTTCTTCTTCCAATTCTTCTTCATTTTCTGCAACATTGTCTGCATAACCCGATTCATCATCAAAATCATTCTTGTTATATTTGATATGCTTTATGCTCTCATCAATCTTGACATTTATGCTTTCTACCATCTTATTCAATATTTTTTGTAGCATTTGTAGGCTTTTATTTGAGTGGAATATCCTAGAAATATTCCTTCATCACTCCTTGAATCAAAACTTCTTATGTTTTCATCTTCTCATTTAATATAGCACTTGCTACCAAATACCTTAAATATTTAACAGAAGCTGGTCTACCATACCATAGTTCATAGGGTGTGTTGTCATTATGTGATCTTATTTAAACTATGTTCAAAATATTAACTATAGTATGAACTACCTCCCTCTAAAACATGTCTACTAACTTGGCCTCATTTAGCATTCTTCTGGACATGTCCTTCACTACTCTATTATTTCTTTCTGCAACTCCATTCTATTGTGAATTTCTTGGCACAAAGTATTATATTTTAATTCCATGTGCCTCACAGTATTCAAAAAATTCACTTGATGTGAATTCTCCTCCTCTATCCGACCTTAAACGTTTGATCCTTCCACCTATCTCCTTTTCAACCACATTTCCTAAATATTTTGAATCTTTTAAATTCTTTAGAATTGTCTTTCAAAAAGCTTCCCCTTTTTGTCCACTTGTCCTTGTAGGTCCACATTAATTAGTATGAACTAGCTATAAAGGCTTAGTTGTTGAGTATTCCTTGGAAAACTAGCCTTTATTTTTTTCCCTACTGACATTCCTTTCATATAATATTTACAAGCTTGGTTATTTTAGGCATGTGTCTTACTAGACCTCTTGAGCTTATTTTTACCAAATTTTCAAAATTTACATGCCCTAATATTCTATGTCACAACCATCTTTCATTAGCTTGCCTTATAATACAACTCTAACCTTTTACTTCACAAATATTATATAGATTGCTATCAGTTTGTAATCCTTGTGCAATTATTTTCCCATTTCTTCTTATTTTGCAGCCATTGTCACACATCTGACTTACACTTAATAAGTTGTGCTTCAATCCTTCAACATACAAGACATCTTTTGTGAGATTCTTGCCATCTAGACTCAATATTCCTTTCCCACATATCTTAACTAGCATATTGTCACCCAAACTCACAAATCCACCATTGCATTTCTTGAGTTTAATGAACTTGATGTCATCTCCATTCATATGCTTGGAGCAACCACTATCTATTACCCATAATTTTTTTTTTAGCATGCAATGATTTTTCAGAAATCATAGATTGGCTAGAACTTTTCTCTTTCTCCTTCCATACCTTCTTAGACTTCTCAACTTTCTCCTCCTCTTTCTCAAGAACCTTAGTTTCCTTTTTCAAGTTGGGAGGTATGAATTTATTCTTCTCAGATTGAACATTTGGTCTTATAATTTTTTTCTACAATTTCTAGCTACATGACTAGAATTGTTGTAGTTGTAACAGATTAACTTCATATCCATCAAAGGAGGAAAAGTATTTTTTCTTACAAAGTTTGTGCTCTTTTTAGGAGCTACTCTACACTCTCTAGCCCTATGGCCATATTGATTGCAAGCATAGCAATAACCATGAAAGTATGATGAAAACTTGGTCATCACAATTCCTTGAGTTGGATGAGGTGGACTTATTTGTCTTTGCCTCTTAGGATCATGCACTCTTGTAAATCCATCAACATCCATTCTTGTTATGTTCTACTTCTTCTTTTGTTGATCAGGGACTGACAAGTTGTTCCTTTTGTTGGCCGTAGGCTTCTTTTTGTCCTTATTTTTATCAACTTCTATAGGTTTCTCTTTGAGTTCACTTCCTTTGCAATCACTTTCGTTAATATATTTTGACTTGTCTTTTTCCCTAAATCTTTTGTATTATTTTGTAGAATTGTCTATGAATGTGCTCTTATCTTTCTCAAGTCCTAGACCATATTTTTATTTGCTAGAGGGCTTATGTGTGCCTAATAGCTCATTCAAAATTTCTGAGCCACCTTAAATAGCTTTAGTCATTTCTCAACATGCTCCTTGATTTTCTCCAAGTCCTTTCTCAAGGAAACTACTTCTACCTCAAGTTTCATGCATCTGTACCTTTTAGACTCTAATTTGGATTTCATCACTTCTTCCATTCTTTTGGATTCCTCCACTTGAAGTTTTAGACTTACTACCATCTGATTAAATTCCTCAAGATCTTTGGTTAGCTTGTCTAACTATTTTTGTGTAGGCTTCTTTTTTCACTTATTTTCTCTTTTCAAAATTTCAATCTCATCTCTGAGATCATCTATCTCATCTAGGGCACATATGAGTTATCCTTCCAGGTTAACCTCTCCTTCTTCTTCACCTATTTCACTGATATTTTCAATCTTTCCACCCTTTTTCTCCTCATACTCTTTTTCCATGAAAAGGAATTCATTTTCTTTTACAATAAAAGCACAATATTGATCATCATCTAAGCTATTAAAATCATCTGAAACATCACTATCTTCTTGTGTGTATAAAATTTTCTTCTTCTAAAAACTCATCTTAGAGTAGTAGGGTTTCTTCATTTTATCATCCACTTCTTGCTCCAAGTTTCCTTTCTTGTTGTATGGAAATTTAGTAGCAAAGTGACCCACTTTTCCACATTCAAATAATTTAAAGGAAAATTTACCTTTACACTTGCCAGATCCTCTTCTAAGTCTCCTGATGAAATTCGCCTCTTCTTCACTAGTCTCATCATGTCTAGATGTGGTTGTTTTAGCTTTTTCTTTCTTAAGTGCTTTAGCCTTGACCTTGTTGACTGCTTTGAATGCAACTTCTTTCTTGGATGGTTCTCCATCCCTCATTCTCATCTCATATGTAGTGAATAGCCCATGCAACTCATCAAGAGTGAGTTTGTCTATTTCTCTTCCTTCTTCAATTGCAAAGATCTTGGGATCACATTTGTTTATCATTGACCTTAGAACTTTGTATATAATGGCATTTTCTTTCAATTCTTCTTTGTACCCTCTAATAGAGTTTACTATATATTCAACTCTTAGAAGATAATCTACAATCTTCTTTTCAGTCATCTTTAGGCCTTCAAATTTAGCTCTCAGTACTTGAATATTTTCCAATTTCACCTTGTCATATTCTTAATAGATGTTTTTCAATTTATCCTAGATATCATGTGTAGTCTTACAATGCATAATATTTCCATTCATAGATCTAGAAAAACTGAGAATAATGGCATGCCTTGCTCTATCATTATTCTCATAGTCCTTTTTCCCAGCAACATCAATGGGAGAAGTAGGAGGAGGGACATAGTTGATCTTGACAGACATCCAAACATCAAATCCTAAAGGTCCCAAATATTCCTCCATTTCATGACACTAAAAAGCATAATCTGTTCCATTGAACATAGGTACTTTTTTTGTGGATGAACCTTCCTGATAGTCCATAGTTTTTACACTACCAAAATCTACCCAAGCTAATTAAACTTCACTTTGGGAACCTAGGGATCTGATACCAATTGTTGGAATAGAGTGGTCTACTGAGAGGGGGTGAATCAGTAGACAACTTAAAATTTTAACCCTTAAACACTTTTTTCTAGTTAATACTTAGCAACCAAATACATGAACATGCACATAAACAAGCATCCCATAATACAAGATATACGTGGAAAACCTAGGATGAGAAAAAACATGGTGAGAAGTGCTACTAGGAGCTATTATCCTAATCTAGCCTCACAATCAAAAGATCTGTTACAATTTTTAAGGGCACCAAACCTAGGGAGACTACAATCCCCTATTTTAGGAGCACCTACTCCAAGGAAGCACCCACTCCCCACTCTGAGTACATACCCATATATCTGATGGAACCCACCAATCAAATTTTCAAAAATGATAGCTACAGATTGTTCAAAAGAACACAATTCACTATTGTAACTTAATTTGTAATTGCTTAGCACATGATTTTGACCTTTGTACCTTCAATTACACTTCATACCTCTTCTATTATTCTCTTATGGGTGAGCCTAAATTAATATTTACTATTCTTTTTTTTGGGTTTAGCTCTTCCACCCTGCTGCTACACTCTTCTATTTTTCTTTTAGTACATTCTTTGTCCATCTCAAAAGACTTCTAGATACACTACATAGTCTTGTTGCACTTTCTCTATGAGTACATCCTATATCCACCTTTAGGAGCTAAGCAAGGAAATTGTTGTCCTTCATTCTTCTTTTCACTGGAACTTTCTCTCTTTGTCTGAAAAGACACGTATTACTTATATGCAAAACACCTTCTCCTCTTCTTTTTGGAACATCATTCTCTCTCTAAATTGTTTCCTTCTTCTTTATCCTTTTATGCATCACTGTTATTTAGCATTGGCCTCAAGATTTGTATACAATATCTTTCTTATAGTATTGTTTGACATTTATCTTCTTCTACAAGTGATCCAAAGATCAAGCCACGCATCATCTTATAAAAAATAAAATATTTTTCTATACTTGGCATATTGAATAGCTAGGATTTTCACTAGCATTTACTTCATGTTCTCTGTAATGAATCTTGATCATATTTTTCACCACATATATGTTTGTCACTAATTTGATCATCAAATCATCATTAATACTGATAGTTGGAACTGTTGTTCCAATCAAATTCACTCCTTGAGTTAGTTTGTAGTCAAAACCATTGTTCATAATATCATAGCCATTAAGGATTCTTAGTTTGAACCTGATTCATTGATCAGGTGCTTTTTGCACTACAATCCATTGATCAACATTCACCACTCAACCTTTTAAAACACGATCGTTAGATAAATTTTTCTTTGAAGACCACTACCAATTTTTTCCATATGCAGCATGCCAAGTGCGGGTTCCAAAAGTGATGCATCATCTATCTATAGTTCCACAGGGCTAGACGTAGTCCCACCAAATATTCAATGGACTGGTGGATTATCACCATCTATTTCCTTAAAATATCTACACAATTCACAATGGAGATGTGAATTGCTATTCCAATCAGTCAATTGATTCCACCTCCCTCGTGTCACCAAGCACCCTTGACACTTGTTTTCCAATCCAATCCCATAATGTATGCCACTACACTATTCCGATGAACCTAGACAAGAATCTACAATATTTGCACTGAGCTCCTAGAAAATCACTGAGATCTTCAATCCTCAATCACTACCATGGATCATACCAAGGAAAAATATTCACCTCGTGACTATGGAAGTATTATGATCATTGAATATTTGTTGAGCCAATAGGCACAAGGAAAGAGGGCCAATCTCTCCAACAAAGTTAGAGGCTTAAGTTGTCACTTAAGCAACTTGCAATCATAGATAGATAGTCATTGTAGGAATATGAATTTTATTTCAACGCCATGACTTTACACATTTAAATTTATACCGTCAACCAAAAATCACTAGTCTCCCAAGTAGGATATCACACAGACATACCCATTTGACATCTATTACAATAATATGCAAATCAAATGAGATCCGAGAAGGTAATCTTTCAATCGATGTTATCCTTGTACTTTTGGAGAAACTGATTGACAAGCTAGTTTGATGAGTATATAGAATTGTTAGGTAGGTAATAGTACCACTCGAGTGTTGTATCCTTAAGAGATCAAGGAAATTTTTTTTCCATCAGAGTGTCATGGTGAAATGAGTCTGTACACATAGCATTGAAAGCTAAAACATGTGTCTAGGGATCTCCCTTACCACCATACTTTTCAAACTTAGGAATTTCCATCCCCTGAGTGAAGGGAGTGCTCAAAATTGTCACGAATAATGGGCTATGTTGGAAAAAGTGCTAAAAGATAGGTTGGGAAAAGGTTTGAGACAAATTTTCCAACAATTTTTCCATTTGACCATATTCTATAGGAGAGTATTCAATATAGGGTTAGAAGATGACAAAGGACTAGTGGAACCTCCCCCAGAACCACCACCATCAGAACCACCTCCAAAACCACATCTAGAACCACCACTGGACCATCATTGGGGCCACCAATGTGGCTTTTGTTAGAGTCACCACCACGACCATTGCTACAGCCACCACCGTGATTGCCACCAGAGCCATTGCTAGACACACTAGAACCACTATCCCCTATTCCATAAAAAATTCTACTACCAAACGTAGAGTTTCCCCTAGGAAGAAGAAATTTAAACCATAGATGTATCCTACTTGCTTTGACAATAGGGGGTGGATTAGTAGTGGAGATGTTAACAAAGGGGACCATTTCAACCATGCCTACCAACATCACAAGAATAGAGACAATAATCTATCTTTCATTGGTATTGTTATCATGACTCTAAATAATGCTTGAGTGAAGGTTGTAAGAGGGGAAATATGTTTGCAAAAAAATAGTAATGCCATGGAAAAATTCTATGCCTATCTGATCTTTGCCTAACATATACCTGATCTCATTTTCAGCCCTTGCAAGCCTAGCCATGATTTGATCTTTCTCCAAGTGAATTGCAAGATCCAACAACCTCCTTTCTAGAGCCATAAGGTGCTCTATAGGAATGGGGATGGCTTCATTCTCATCCAAAGGTGGAGTTGAAGGAGAAGTAGGAGGCGTAGGGGTATGAGTGGTTTCATCAAAGAAACTCATCTTTGCCATTGACACCATCTCCTAGGAGGAAAGAACCAAAGCAACCCTCATATATTCTATCTCTATGTGTCACACACTCCTTCTAACTATGTGTTTGAAGGTACTAAACTAAGTGGTAAAGCTCATAAATCTTCACCACATGTAATTTCACAACCTATGTAGACACAAGGAAGAGAATCTCGACACAAAGAAATGGATATTACAAGTTGCACATTGGGTTTTCCAAAATGTAGAGGAGGGTGACCAAATGCTCAAGACCCTGGGTCATAGGAGGGTCTAGAATGATCAACTGACATGATCTACCTCAAGTTGTATGGATGGTTAAGGAAATTTGTAAGATGTTTAACATAGCAAAAGAAGAGCACTCTTAGTACTATTTTCTTTCTACTAACTCGAGAGTTTCAGGGTGTTAAGAGAGTAGGTTTCTGGATTTTAGACCATCCCTTAGATAGATCTCTACTAGAGGATAGCAGTGTAGAATAGGATGACAGTGTGGTGCACAAGTGTCTCATAGGTGCATTGACATTCATATTGACAAAAAATATGAAATGCAATACAAAACCTTGGGAAATGAGTTAACTACTTAACTAACGTAGTTTAATGTAATAACAAAAGTGGAAGATGATATAATAACGTAATAATGATAAAGATGCTTTAAAGTTTTAACTAGAATTTAATGAGAGTGAAAGGTGATGAGAATATAACTTACGAATGGTCCAGCCTCCCGCAACCTCCACACAAATGAAAAACTACACACCAAAGTGGGTAAAAATGTTGGGGCTATTTCAGGGCTTGTTGTAGTAAAACCCCCATTTTTGTGTTCCCACCTTCACAAACAACCAGATAGATAGAGCAATAGAAATATGATAAAGAATGTACAAAAAGAGAAAATTTTGAACACTACAAAGAGCACTATGCTAATGAAATCCAATAACAATGTAATAGTAAATAAATAATACCACCGTCGACCAAAGGCACTCAAGGCCAATGAGAGAGGAATACAACCTTACAATCATGGCAAAGTTGACATGGCTGCAATGAGACCAAAGGAAGTCTCACAAGACAACAAGTTATAGCTTCTATGGTAGATGTGAAGAACGTTGTGATGTTGGAATGGTAGAGTTGATAGTGTAGTAGGTAGCCAAGAAGTTACAAGAATATGCTCACGAGTTGTATAGAATCATGAGGACTGTCAAGAATGTGTAGAAGAAGAAATGAGAAGAGAGAATAGTCTTCTTTTGGGTGAATTTGGGAAGGAAAGAGCCATTCAAAGGTCGATTGGGAGGTGCAGATATGTTAACGCTTTGACCCCAATGGTGAACATAATGCCTCTATAGATTCTAGAGGTTGGAATCCTGTCAAGATGATAGTGCATTGCACAAATGCCTGCAATGTACATGTGTGTCCTCGACAAAAAATACCCTAGTGACACTACAAATAGGTACCAAGTGGGTGGAAAGCAATTAGATGAAGTAGAAATACATTGTCAGATCTAATTCTCCCAAGGTAGGGGATGTAAATGTTGGATGTTGCTGATATGTAGTTGTTATTGATGTCAACACTATTGGCATTAATGTATTTGAGGTTGTATATGTCGAGGATATTGAGAAAATTGTAATAAAATATGTTATAGGTTGTCAGTGGTGGAGTGAAGTTCTTGTTGTTGGCTAGCTTAGTACATTGATGATCAAAGATTGTGGATTAAAGGGTTTGTTTTTGAGTATATCTATTTTATCCACATTAAGTTTTAGAGATCCACATGAAGATTTGATCGTGTTATGAGTATCTATGTTCAAACAGTTTTTCTATTGCTTCAGTTGGTGTTCCTAAATGAAGATGATGCGATTTTGGTAATGTGAAGTGTTGCGGATGATTCTCTAGTGATTCATGATGCTTGTGGATGTGTCTAGATCATGCTCTATCTGTTTTGTTGGTCCACATTGATTGGTGTGCTCGTGATTGAATATTTTCTCTTGTGTGTTCATGTTTTTCATGTTCTTGGCTGACTAGGTGTTGTAGCGTGTTGTGGATCCTCGAACCAATTTTTTTTTGAAGTGTTTTCATGTTTGGGACTTTTTTTTGGGTCCTTACAATGTTGTGGCTGAATTTGGTTGATTCACATTGTAAATTGTTTTTTGATTTGGGCTGACAGTTTGCATATTTTTTATATTTTGTTGAAGCCAACAAGTAGATGATGTTATTCCTAGTTGCAGATATATATAAGTGATTGTTTTATCATTTGAAGATATGATGGTGGATGAGTATGAAGCAAAGTGTGTGAGTCTTGTGTGCGAATAATGTTTAGATCATTCGAAGGCAGAAGTTAAGTGTGAAGAAGAGTGAGTAGATTTTATGTGCTTAATCAGAACTATAATCAGGCATGAGTAGATGTTATTTTCTCAATTCAATCTTGTGGATGTAATCCAAATCTTTCTATAAGATAGTGTGTCTTCCTTGGGTAGTAAGCCTTTTTGTATTTGAGTAGTGAGCTCTAGGCAGTTTTCCTAAATGCATGTGCATTCCCCATTTATTCTCTTATACTTTTAATAGGGTATAATCTTGTGGACTAATCTCCACCGTGGTTTTTCCCCTAAAAGGGTTTCCATGTAAAAATATTGGTGTTATGTGTGTTTTTGATGTGTTGATGGTTTATGCTTTCATCGTTATTAATCTGATCTTAGAATAAGGTTAAGAAGTTGAATAAAGTTTAAATTTTTGTGACAACTGATTCAACCCCCCTCTCAATTGTTTTCCCTTATGTTTCCAACAATTGGTATCAGAGTAGGTTCCTTGGAAGAATTTTTATAGCTTAAGGTGATCTGGGATGGCGACATATAAGAAGGATAGTCTGAGATTTGATGGAACAAATTATTATTTGTGGAAGACTTGAATGGAGTGTCATCTGAGATGCATTGGTGAATCTTTCTGGAACATTACAAAGAATAGGTATATCATCCCACATAATGTTCCTTCTACTTTTGCTGAGATTAAGGATTCTGAGTAAAATATTAAGGCTAAGGAAGCATTGTTGAGTGCTTTGACTGATTCCGAGATGACAAATGTTATGGATTTGAAGACTGCTTATGATAAATGGAAAAAGTTGGAAACTTTGTATGAAGGTGATGCCCATGTGAAGATTGCTAAGCTACAAATTCTGAAAGGGAAATATGAAACGTTGAAAATGGGTGAAGATGAGAATGTTATTTCTTTTATGCAAAGAGTGAATGAACTTGTGTGTAATATCAGATATGCTGGTGGAAAACTAGATGAATTAGAGATTGTTGCTAAAGTACTCAGATCCTTTCCTGCTACATACAAAGTCAAATCTACTACTATTGAGGAGCTTCAGACTGTAACAAATATAACTAGAGATATGTTTGTAGACATCAAAAAAATTGTCCTCTTACGATACCTTGTCACGACATTACACCATTTAGACATCTTGTATCATGTTTTTCCCTAGGTACCGATGTCATCATCTAATTAGTTAAATAAATCTTATTTATTTGACTAATTTCATTTATTCCTTTCCTATGTATAATTCATCAATTCCTCTAATGTTAATTAAATAATTTATATTATTTAATTAATTAAATCATTTCCATCCATTCCTCTAATGTTAATTAAATAATTTATATTATTTAATTAATTAAATCAAATCATCATTCCATCCATTCCTTTAATGTTAATTAAATAATTTATATTATTTAATTAATTAAATCATTTCTATTAATTCTTCTAATGTTAATTAAATAATTTATTAATGAAATCATAAATTCAACATTAATTAAATAAATCCAAAATTTATTTAATTAATAAAATCCTAAAAAGATCTTCTCGCTTTCTTTCCAAAACTGAACTCGTGTGCATCTAATTAATTTATTTAATTAGATAATTCATCAATTATCCATCTCATCTTTTTCAGGATTTATTTCCTTTAAAAGAGAATCAAAATCTTTCTATCTTTTCAAAAATCTTATCTCATCTCATTGTATTTCCTCTTTTGTCAAAAATCAAATCCCTATCGAATCTTGTCAAATCTTATCTTTGTTCACATCAAAAATCTATAAATCAAACCTTTCACAAGCCATTTGGATCAAATCTTCTTCTAGCATCTTCACTCTGTCAAAATCAGTCTTCAATCGCTATCTATCATCTTCATCAGGTTGTTATGCTACAGAATTGAGCAACCAACATTCCTCCTCTACAATCAACCTTCGAAATCTTGCATCCTTGTGAAGGTGGAGAAGAGCCATGGAGATCAATCAACACTAGTTTGAAAATCGGTTTGCACATTCTTTGTTTATTATTTTTATTTTCATTCTAGTTTGTACTTCATGGTGCTTGATAGGATTTAATTTGTTTATTGTCTTCAATGCATTTAAACCTTTTATTATCTCCCTATCTACATTTTGGCGCCCATCGTGGGGCCTTGCCCCATTTTTAACATTTATTTGCAGGTTTTATGATAGGATTTTGTGTTATGGAATTTGGATTTTCGGAAAAAAATTTCGTTTTAGCGCATCTAAGGGTTTCTGTAGCACATCTAGGGTTTAACAGTGCTTTTGCAAGTCTTTCAGCGCATTTAGGAGCTGTTTCGACGCATCCAGGGACTGTTTCGGCGCTTATAAGGAACAAAATGGTGCATATACTATTTCATTAAAAAAAATTGTGTAATTTTTTTTTTTTTTAGCGCATCCGAGGATTTTCTTTTAGCGCATATGGGACTTCTTTTAGCGCATCTGTGAATTTTGTTTTAGTGCATATGAGGTCTGTTTTAGTGCATATACCTCTGTTTCAACATTTTTCAGTCAATCTTAAAATGGTCGTATCTTGGTTATTTTTTAGTCTTTTTCATCAATTTTTTTTTTGATTTGGGGTAGAATTTCATAAGCTATCCAATGGTGTAGGCGTTTATTAACTTTTACAACGTTAAATTTCTCAAATTCTGATATATTCTTCAGCGCATACGACTTTTGTTCTAGCAGATTTGTAATTTGTTTCTTTTTGTCTTGACAACTTGTTGGTGAATCAGATGGAGCTGAAAAAGCATTGGGATCAATCAAAATAACAATTTGGAAAGCAAATAATCAGGTGAACACATTCTATTTTTAATCTCTTAATCTTTTTTTTGTCACACATTTCAATTTGGGGCATAAAATCAATCTTGTTTGATCACACTATTGAAATTGGCTTAAAACAAATTTTGTCTTCAATCACACTTCAAAAATTGGGTCTAAAATTAACCACTGTCTTCTTACACATTTGATTTAGGATCTAAAAAGAAAGAGTGCTTCATTATTTTCTTCCACACATTTCATTTCTAAGGGAAATTAACCACTGTGAGTGTGAATCAAGTGTGTGTGTGATCACAAACACCTCACTTGGTTTGCTTTTGTCAAACCTTTTCTAGGAGGCCTGCTAGGGGATTTCATCACCCCTGGGGATGACCTCAATCGAAGTGTGAATCGAAAGACACTCTTGTTTAGGAGTTGAAATCTTGTCACTCTGAGCTAAGCCCCAAAGAACTTTATACCTTTGGGAAGTGAAGGTGAAGGGTGGGTTACCCCTTTCTCCTGGCTTATTGGCAAGATTTGGCTTTCAAATTATCCTTAGTCAACCTTGTGCAGACTAGCTTGAGACCTAATTGGCCATACCCACTTTACTAGTTCTAGGACTTGTTGATGTGTCTTCTTCAAGTGTGTGCTTAATGATCACATTCATAATTTCAAATTCAAACTTTCTTATGTGTCTTGCATGAGTGATTTATGTGTGTCCATGTGTGATCATTCATTTAAACATTTCCCAATCAAGCTAAACACCAAACACATAAATACAAGTCACTCTACACGTTACATCCTATCCATTTCATCCTAATCAATCAAGTCATCCAATCTAATCATTCCACATCATCACCATCACATACCTAGTCTTGGTCACCACTTGTCAAAATGGTCATAATCATAAACAAGCCCAATCCTAATCATAACCCCAAGATCATAATCCAAGGGGGCCATCCCTCTAGGCCAAATCATGAGATAAAACCTAAGCATGAAGTCATAATTCAAGGAGTCTCTTTCTCTAGTTCAAATCATGAAACAAAACCAAAACCTAAAACCATACTTCGAGGGGCTTCTCCTACCACCTCTAATGATGACATGAATGATGTTACATACTTTCAGGAAAAAATCGATGTGCAAGAGCTTACACACATGTGTGACACCATGCCCACATTCAAACACAAATCACTAGCATCCCAACTTCAAAACCTCCTTCAAACACTTCACCAAATACCCCAACCCCTGGACCACCAAACCATACAAATCCTTCAAACCCTCTTCCAAAATTTTCAACAAATTAAATCACCTAAAATCCAACACCTCCTAGCTCAAGCCAATCATTTCATTGCCACTTGTCAAATTCAACAACCACAACATCATCCCCTATCCATTCATTATCAACCAATTCCACCTCAACCTAATGTTACATCTCCTTCCACCTCATACCAATCTAATCCATCCACTTCTTCACATGTGAATGCCACATCAACCCATCGAGCCACATCACGACAAACACATGTGACTTTAAGTTCTACCTTGCAACAAGGCCAAACTTCCTCATGTTCTAATGCAACCATTGACAAGGGGAATACCAATCTAGCACATGCACCCTATAACTTTATCATACCATCATCCAATAAAAATCAAAACCCTAAGCCAACACCTTCCACCCCTACACCTCCAAAGGATGTGACCCAAGGGCTACGAGCGAGGAATCAACTATCGCCATGTCATTCAACACATATACCTAAACATACAAAAGAATCCTCAAACATCATGCCAAGTCCTTCAAGCCAACCATGTCATCCACAAGCCCCTGAACCAATTCCAGAGTCTCCCCTTGTAAGTCCAAGTCACCCTCTATCATGCTCCTATGTTGTTGACCATCAAGAACACGACAAGTCTCTCCATGAGAAATCTCCTTCCACCTCCATTCCAATAAGTCATGAGGTATTTCAAGAGCACAATCCTAAACACGTGGAAACATTACCCCCTCATCCACATAAAGATCAACACCCTCCCAATGATTCCATTCATAACATACCTAATACTGTCCATGATCAATCTTCCATCTTTGATCAAGACCCCTTTTATGATCAAGAAGACCATGATGATCCTGTTAGCCAACTTTATGCATTCCATGGTCAAGATCTTTCCACCTCACCCATCCATGATGCACAAACATCCACTTCCCTTGATGAGACATATGCCTCCCAAACACACATAGAAGATCAAACAAATACATTGGATCTAAGTGAACACAATGCTAATCAAGATCCTAATGATCCCCCATCACCCATTGTCGACCCCATTGCAAGTACTCCATCATATCCTATTGGTCTTTCCACCCTCATTCATGAATGTTCCTCCTTAGAACAACAACAACCATTATCTTCTCCATCCAATAAGGAACTCGTGTCTAGTGTTCCACCTACACCTAGTCTTGTTGTCCGTTGCATACTCCAAAACATGAACCACCAAGGTAAAGGTCTAGACCTTCATGAACAAGGTATTTTGGAGCCCATCCATGTCAAAGTCCCTCCACACTCTTATGGCCTTGGACCTACACCCCAAGGACAACAACCTAAAGATGTTGGTATTTCCTCCATGCCTCCTAAGTCCACTTTCCATGATGCATCCTATCATACACCTAAAACATATGTTGCCATTCCACCTCCATCATCTTATAAATGTCAAAATCATGTGACCGTACACCTTCCACCATCCACTCTACCACCATTGCTTCCAACTCCTAATATCCCTCAATTCATTTTACCACCATTACTTCCAACACCTAATATTCCTACCATTCAATCCTCTTATCCATTTATCCATAAATACCCTAACATTCCTAATCATGACCAAAAAATGCACACATTGTATAAACATGAAGCTTCCACCCATTCCACCAAACCCAAGGGATTCCAAAATAAAAATTTGGATGCCTCTACACATAAAGTCAAAAATTCTAAAGGTCCTAATGCCTTAGCATACAATTGCAAAATATCAAACCCAAGTACATCTAAAAAGTTATATAAGCCCATACCTCCAAAATTAAAGGCCAAAACTAAATGGGTTTGGGTACCTAAGCAAAAAGAAAGCAAGTCAAATGAGGCATGCACATCACAAAACTCCCAAAAATCCCCTTCCATCCAAAATGCATATTCTATTCAAAAATCTCAAATTCCTAAAACCCACAAGCCAAACAAAAGTCATAAAAATACTAAGTCTATGTGGGTACCTAAAACACTTCATCCACCACCTCCTAAGTAAACATCTCCATTGCTTCCCACACCCCATCCGCATCAAAAGCTTCAATGTTTATCACAGTGTGTGCAACCATTGGTCATGGTTCCCTTCCATTTCACAACAATTCCACATACCTCCATCTCCCCATCCTTCACACATTATCCTACATATCTCCCCCACCATCTTCCTATGGTTCGTGCTTTTGCATAAACCTTTCATCCATCCTTTTGCACAAGTCCTATTCAATCCACATCATCATCCACTATTCCCCATCCACTCTTACATAAGACCTTCATAATCCATCATCTACCTAATCCATCTCTTTCATGTCACCCCTTACCAACGTCTATGAGCATAATGACATTTGACATGGTCCATGTGATGAGATCCATCTCTAGTGGGACTACCACCTTTCATGGAACTAGACACTTGAGTCCCTCCTATCCATATTCCCCTTCTCCTATCCAAAAGTCAAAAAGTCAAAAAAACAAAATAACAAAAAAAAAGTAAAGAGAAATCCCTTCGTCCAACGGTGAAAACCTGGTAAACATGCGCCTTGGATAAGTACCATGATGAAAACCTATCAAATAGGCGTCATGTGTAGGTTGATCTTCTATGTCACTTATACTTGGGGGCACAATGTCTTATCTATCCAACCTATCATTCATGTCATATCATTTACATCCTACCTGCCATCTTTAGCCATCATACATACCTATTATATTGAGTCCATTCATCCACCCTTCTTCTTTTGATCTTGATGAAGATATAGGGGAAAAATGTTGAAACATGTTTTTTGGGTATCTCTTGACATACCTCATCCTTCCAAACAAGCCTATCATTATCCTATTGTCATAAGTTTTGTCATGAAAAATTCTAAGTCTTGTACCTAGAATGGGGCATGTTATTCCTATACGACATAGTCTTTGGAAATCACATCCATTCCATTCACTATGACCTATCCTTTCCATTCATCCATATATCATGAGCCTTTTATCCCTTATCTCATCTATCTCATTACACCTAGACTTGGTTTTTCCCCTTCTCATTGGTATCTAGCACAAAGGCTACTCCAATTTTCATCCTTTGACACCTCAAAACATTTCAAAAATCCAAAAAAAAAATCAAATATTTCAAAAATCCAAAAAAATCAAAACATCTCAAAAATCCATAAAAAGCAAAATATCCCCAAAAATACCAAAAAAATCAAATAGCCAACAAAAATCCAAGCAATAAAATCAATCCATCTATTTCATCTACTTAATCCATCACCTCAATCTGATCATCCAACCAGTCAACCAAATGAATCATCTTCATCAAATCCATTCATCCATACATCAAATCATCTTCAATCATTCCAAGAAAATATCCAAATGTAAGTCAATCCTTAATCCATACCAATCAAGTCAATAAATCTTGTCAAATTATCCAATCACATCCTTTGGTCTTGACCCTAATCTTGTCGTAAACCAAATCAACCAACCAATTAATCAATTATCATCATCCTTGTGTTGCTCTAGGGATATATTGCTTCCCAACAATGACAACACTATCATCATCATCATCAATCAATCAATCAATCACTAGTTTATAGCTTGATAGGGGCAATTCCTTGTTTGTTTTTGTATCATTTGTGCATGCTTGCTTGCTTGCTTGTGTGTGTTATCATTTTATCTTGCATTTGTATCAAATCCATATCATTCTAGCTAATATTCATATGTTGTGTATGTTGGAGTAGCTTTTTGCACTATCCTTTGCATCTAGGGTCACATCATACCTTTTGTGCATTAAGACTTTAATGCTCTAAGTCTCTTTCCTCATACGTCTAGACAAGGTTGTATTACGCTGGGGCACGAGACACATCATCACCTTGGTCCTTATACCTTGGTGCATAACATCTAGTGCTATTTCAAACATCATGGTTGCTCATCTTTCATTGCAGCATAACGTATCATTCATCTCCTTCATCCACTTTCTATCTTGCATCATCCTATCTATCCTTATCATTTCATTTCAAGAGCCTACCCATGTTTGTTCAACCTGCCTATCCTCTCGAGGGGGCATCATCATTCCATCATCATCCTATCTTTATATCATTATCTATTTTCCTCTATCCATACCTTAACTTCTTTGAAATGATGTTAATCGACACAAATCTCATCATCTCGAACATCATCTCAAAGAGGGGAAAAATGTAGACATCAATAAAATTGTCCTCTTATGATACCTTGTCATGACATTGCAGCATTTAGACATCTTGTATCATGTTTTTCCCTAGGTATCGATGTCATCATCTAAATAGTTAAATAAATCTTATTTATTTGACTAATTTCATTTATTCCCTTCCTATGTATAATTCATCAATTCCTCTAATGTTAATTAAATAATTTATATTATTTAATTAATTAAATCATTTCCATCCATTCCTCTAATGTTAATTAAATAATTTATATTATTTAATTAATTAAATCATTTCCATCGATTCCTCTAATGTTAATTAAATAATTTATATTATTTAATTAATTAAATCATTTCCATTTAATTAAATCATTCCATTCTAATGTTAATTAAATAATTTATATTATTTAATTAATTAAATCATTTCCATCCATTCCTTTAATGTTAATTAAATAATTTATATTATTTAATTAATTAAATCATTTCTATTCATTTTTCTAATGTTAATTAAATAATTTATATTATTTAATTAATGAAATCATAAATTCAACGTTATTCAATCCCAAAATTTATTTAATTAATAAAATCCAAAGATTCGCTTTCTCATCTAAAATTGAATTCGTGTCTTATCTAATTAAATCATTTAATTAGAAATTATCAAAATCACCTATAAATCAAACCTTTCACAAGCCATTTGGATCGAATCTTCTTCTAGCATCTTCACTCTATCAAAATCAGTCTTCAATCGCCATCTATCATCTTCATCAGGTTGTTATGCTACATAATTGAGCAACCAACATTCCTCCTCTACAATCAACCTTCAAAATCTTGCATCCTTGTGCAGGTGGAGAAGAGCCATGGAGATCAATCAACACTAGTTTGAAAATCGGTTTGCACGTTCTTTGTTTATTATTTTTATTTTCATTCTAGTTTGTACTTCATGGTGCTTGATAGGATTTAATTTGTTTATTGTCTTCAATGCATTTAAACCTTTGATTATCTCCCTATCTACAATGTTGATTGGTAAGCTTATTGCTTTTGAGTTGAGTGAATTTGGTGATGCTCTTCCTAAGAAAAAATTTGCATTCAAGGCTACTACCTGTAGAAGAGATAAGCAAAGATATGATCTTGGAGAAAGTTCTTCTAGAAAGGTGTTCAAGTATGAGGAAGAAATGAGAGAGATTGAAGAAGAAGAGAGAAAGCTAGATGAGATTGAAGCACTTCTTGTCAAGAGAGTACCTAGAGGAGAAGGTAAGTATAAAGGAAAATTGCCTCTTAAATGTTTGTCTTGCAATAAGATATGTCATTTTTCCTCAAGGTGTTCGGAAAGAGTTCTTAAGCCAAGACCTAACAAGCCTAGATTCCAAAGAAAGTGTTATTATGCTGCTGATGAAGGTGTGACAAATGATGAATTTGATAAAGGAAATGCAAGTGAAGATGAATTTGTATTTATTGCTATCAAGGAAAATGATCCTAAACATACTAAATCTATTAATTGCATGAATGTGGAAAAAGCCATAGCTGCCAGAATTGAAGAGAAGGATGAATTGGTGATTGGAAGTGGTTGCTCACATCACATGACATGCGATAAAAGTAAATTTGTGAGTTTGGAAAATTATGATTGTGGTGTTGTAAGATTTGGTGATGACAAAGCTAGTGTGATCATAATTAGGATCCATTTCTCTTGATGAAGAATAATACTTCATTCTATGTGGAAACTTGGTATATTTGATGTTGGATGAGTAGTTGAAAAAGGGATACAATATTCAATTCAAAGTTGAGCTAGAATACTAGGGAGTTAAAGTGTATCGGTACAAAAAATAAAAGGTAATATATACGAATGCGTAATAAAGTTGTTTGATTGCTCAGGATTGATGAAAGTTGGATTTGTGGCATGAGGAGTTGTGTCTTGCCCAATTTGGTATTATCAAGATAAGTTCTACTCGGGGTTGGCGAAGGTCTTCAATTGATAAACCTACTAATACTATATGCAAGGAATGTCAGTTAGAGAAGCAAACTAGAGTTTCATTCCAGAGAAAACAACATTGTTCAAATGAAGTATTGGAGCTTGTGCATACTAACTTTTGTGGTCTTTCTAGAGTCAAAATTTTACAAGGAGACAGTTATTTCATGCTACTTATTGATGATTATTCTAGATTGATGTGGGTTACTTTCTTAAGGGAAAAATATAAAGATCTAGAGAAATTCAAGATTTGTAAGGCTGGACGAGAGATAAGAGGCAGTTTAAAAATTAAATGTTTGAGATTAGATAGAGTGGGTAGTTATTTTGGTGAGTTTAATTCTTTTTGTGATGCATGAGATAAAAGATACAAAGTACTCGCCTGAGACCCTCAACAAAATGGAGTTGTGGAAAAGAAAACATGGCATTCCGATCTTTAGGACTATGATGTTGGAAGAATTTCCTCATATCACGGAGAGGCGTGATATTGATGTTTACCTCCCAATCGGTACATGTCAAAGGTGATACTGGTAAGAACCCTTATGAGCTATTTTTTGGTCATAAGCGTACTATTAGATACTTCAAAATATTCGGGAGTAAATTCTATATCAAAAGAGATGAAGATATAGGAAAGTTTGATGCTATAAGCGATGAAGGAATATTTCTTGGTTATTCCACTAAAAGTAAAAAAGCCAGCCTCAAGTGCTTCAATAAGAGATTGAGGAAAGTAGTTGAAATTACTAATGTCAAGGTTGATGAAGACACAGTTAGACCATCCAGAACCTATGGATATGATTCAGATGATCAGAATATCAATTCAGTTCAGACTTAGAATCAAGTGCAGATCATTCCGATGAATTAGGAAAGCCAAGAGGAAGGAACTAGTGAAAGTGTAGAAGTGAGATCACAAGAGCCTGAAGTTCAAGAACATCCTAAGACTCCAAGGTATGTAAGACTAAATCATTCATAAGATTGGATTATATGTGATAAGAACAAAGGTGTTCAAACTAGGAGAAGAATTACAGAAGAATACTATTTGATTTCAAAGACTGAGCCTAATAGTGTTAATTAAGCATGCAAAGATGAACATTGGGTGGAAGCAATGAAAGAAGAGCTATTGAAAATTGAAAAGAATGATACATGGATTCTTGTTCCTAGACCTAAGGACAAAAATGTAATTGGAACTAAATAGGTCTTTCAGAACAAACTGAATGAGCAAGGTGAAGTTGTTAGAAACAAAGCAAGATTGGTGTGTAAAGGATATTCTTAGATGGAAGGAATTGACTTTGAAGAAACTTTTTCCCATGTTGCTATGATTGAAGTTGTGAGATTATTTATTGCTTATGTTTCTTACAAAAACTTAAAGTTTTATCAGATGGATGTCAAGTCAACATTTCTAAATGGTGAATTGGAAGAAGAAGTGTATATTGAGCAACCTGATGGATTTCAATTGACTGATCAGGGAGATATGGTTTTCTAGTTTAGGGTTTTAAGATTGATCATGATAAAGATTTGATTATTGAAGTATTTGTTGATGATATCATTTTTGGAGGAGATGATAGTTTGTGCATGAAGTTTGTTGATGAGATGCAGAGTGAGTTTGAGATGTCTATGATTGGAGAGATGAAATTCTTTTTGGGATTGCAAATTACTTAGCTAGAAAAAGGGATCTTTATATCTCAATCCAAGTATGTGAAAGAATTCCTAAAGAAGTTTGGTATGGAAGAATCAAAGCCAGTTGGTACACCTATGGTGACCGGATGTAAGTTGACTCAAAATGATGATTATCCTAAAGCAAACCAGACTAGATACAAATCCATGATTCGTGGATTGCTCTATTTGACTCAAACTAGAACTGATATCATGAATGTTGTATGCATTATTGCAAGATTTCAAGTTGATCCTAAGGAATCTCATGTGACTATTGTGAAGAGGATTTTTAGATACTTGAAGGGGATAGTTGATTTTGGCCTATGGTATCCTAAAGAAGATGACTTTACTTTAAGTGCTTTTATTGATGATGATTGGGTAGGAGATGTGGATGATAGAAAGAGTACCAGTGGTGGTGTATTTTTCTTGGGAAAGAAGCTGATTTCATGGTTAAGTAAGAACCGAAATGCCATTTCTTTATCTACTGTAGAGGAAAAATACAATGCTACTGCTAGAAATTGTACTCAAGTATTGTGGATGAAACAGATGTTGAAAGATATCAGAGTTGTGTATGATGAGCCTATTGCTATATTTTGTGATAATTCAAGTGCAATTAATGTTTCTAAGAATCTGGTGCTACATTCAAAGACCAAGCATATATCTATCAAGTTTCACTTTTTGAGAGAGAAGGTGAGTGAAAAGGAAGTTAGATTGGAGTATGTGCCTACTAAGGAACAAACTACAGACATCTTTACTAATCCTTTTCCTAAGGATACTTTTGAGTATCTCAGAGGGAAGCTAGGGGTGATTATCGCTCCTAATCAAAACTAAGATGCAAGTCATTGCATTAGTCCATGCATTTCATAGTCATATCTTGATCCCGATTGATGTTGTGGTGGCTGCTACTCAGGGGGAGTAGTTAGATGTTCAGATATGTGTTTCAGAGCTTGTGCCATTGATTTCAAAGGGGGAGAAGAGTCATGTGAAAAATTGTGAATTATTTGGGGAGAAGAGTTAGAACCTAAGGGGGAGTAAGTGCTAAGAGATAGTTGTGTTTATGGTGTTTTTCACATCATGTGTTTCCATCAATGCCAAAGGGGGAGATTGTTGGATTTTGTTGATATGTGGTTTTCATTGATGTCAAAACTATTGGCATTAATGTATTTGAGGCTGTATATGTCGAGGATGTTGAGAAAATTGTAATAAAATATGTTACAGGTTGTCATTGGTGGAGTGAAGTTATTGTTGTTGGCTAGCTTAGTACATTGATGATCAAAGATTGTGGATTAAAGGGTTTTTTTTAGTATATCTAGTTTATCCATGTTAATTTTCAAAGACCTCCATGAAGATTTGATTATGTTATGAGTATTTTTGTTCATACAGTTTTTCTGTTGCTTCAATTGGTGTTCCTGAATGAAGATGATGTGATTCTGGTAACGTGAAGTGTTGTGAATGCTTCTCTAGTGATTCATGATGCTTGTGGATGTTTCTAGATCATGATCTATTTGTGTTGTTGGTCCACATTGATAATTGTGCTCACGATTGAAGATTTTCTCTTGCGCGTTCATGGTTTTCATGTTCTTGGCCGACTAGGTGTTGTAGCGTATTGTGGATCCTCAAACTATTTTTTTTTTAAAGTGTTTTCATGTTTGGAACTTTGTTTTTGGCCCCTACTATGTTGTGGCCAACCTTGGTTGATTCAAATTGTAATTTTTTTTATTGATTTAGGCTGATAGTTTGCATATGTTTTATATTTTGTTGAAGCCAACATGTAGATGATGTTATTCCTAGTTGTGGATATATATAAGAAATTGTTTTATCATTTGAAGATATGATGGTGGATGAGTGTGAAGCAAAGTGTGTGAGTCCTGTGTGCGAATAATGTTCAGATCGTTCGAAGGTAGAAGTTAAGTGTGAAGAAGAGTGAGCAGAGTTTATGTGCTTAACCGGAACTGTAATCAGGAATGAGCAGATGTTATTTTCTCAGTTCAATCTTGTGGATGTAATCCAAATATTTCTATAAGATAGTGTGTCTTCCTTGGGAAATAAGCCTTTCTGTATTTGAGCAATGAGCTCTAGGCAGTGTGCCTGAATGTATGTCCATTCCCCATTTATTCTCTTATAATTTTAACAGGGTATAATCTTGTGGACTAATCTCCACTGTGGTTTTTCCCCTAATAGGGTTTCCACGTAAAAATCTTGTTGTTATGTGTGTTTCTAATGTGTTGATGATTTATGCTTTCATGGTTATTAATCTGATCTAAGAATAAGGTTAACAAGTTGAATAAAGTTTAAATTTCTATGACTATTGATTCACCCCCCCTCTCAGTTGTCTACCCTTGTCTTGCCAACAGTAAATGGGGAATTTACAAGGGGTGAAAATTCACTCCATTACACTCCCGTTGTAATACCATCCATAAAATATTTTCAAAAATCATTACCTTAGGGATTTCCAAATGAATTTTGAATATAACCTTGAAGGAATGAGGTGGTTTTTTGGAAAAGAGGAAATCGAAAGGGTAGTAATAGCCCATGAAATATTTCATTCAATAAATCAAGGGAAATTTTTGGCTATTATTATAAAATTAAATATGATTAAGGCCTTCGATAAAGTAAAATGGGACTTCTTAATTAAAGGTATTAGTAAGATTTGGTTTTTCTACAAAATGGTGCAAATAAATTCTCTCATACCTAAAGATAGCTAAGTTCTCAGGCCTCATAAATGGATTTCTAGCTAGTTTTTTTCTCTCCTTCACAACGAGTAAGGAAAGGGGATAGTTTCTCCCCCTTTATTTTTTATTCTAGTGGAAGAAGCACTAAGTACAGAAATATCAACTTTCCATACATCAAATAAGTAATAGGTTATAAAAATACCAAGGACACACATCTCTTGTACACATTCTTTATTCACACATGATACATTATTTTTTGGTCATCCCTTGGTGAGTGAAGCTAAAAATATTAAGTATGTGCTAGAAAACTACTATCTAATCTCAAGATAAATCATTAACCTATGGTAATCAAAAATATTTTCCATAATGCTAATAGTTTGGTGATTGGTATCATTCTTTATATTCTAGAATGCAAATAGAATAATCTATTCTACACCTATCTAGGTATTCCTTTTTTGTATGGGATCAAAAATATTTATTTTGGAATAAAATATTTTTGACTATTCAAAATAGAGTAGCATCATAAAGTGGAAAATTACTATCATTGATAGGGATATTTAATATTATTAGAGAAGTTTTATCCACCATCCCAAATTACTTCCTACTAGTTCTCAAAATACCAAGAGGGGTGCATGAGAACATTGTTAACAGTACTAGGAAATTTCTTTGGAAAGGAAATCTAGACAACTCTGAGAAAATACCTCTAGTTCCCTAGGAAAAAATATGCAAAGAGAAAGATTTTGGAGTTGCTAGATTAAAAAAATTGAAATTAAGAAATTTAGCTTTAGGTGCAAAGCTAACTTAAAAGTTGGATTCAAACTATTCATCTAAATGGAGAAACATCATGAGATTAAAATGTGTATACTTGAGTGATCCAGAAAGAGTCTTCACTCTCAGAAATCCACTAGAAGGATAAAAAATGTGGAACTTCATCATCACATGCTGAGATGTAATATCCCCTTTTCTTTCATGGACTATCAATAATGGTGAAAAGATTAACTTTTGGGAAGACTCATGGAATAGGAATCCCCCACTATCTTCATTTAATGGTTTGTTGGAGGCTTGAGATTCTCTAAAAGTAGTTTGGGGCTCAAAATTCAAGCATTATGTAGTAGCAGACAACATAAACTTCAAATCCAATGTTTAATGGAGATTTTTTCATAATCTCCTATTTCTCCATCATTAGAAGCACAAGCTACAACTAATATTGGATTCAAGAATTCTTCTAATTTCAAATTTAGAGGATAAATTTATTTGTTCCTCATCTAAATTAGGCCAATATAATATCAAGCAAGATTACAAATCACTACTTTTCAAAGACAAAATTCAATTAGGAAAATGGCCATATAATATTTTTTGGTATTCCTCAATTCTTCCTAAATCAGGTGCTTTTTCTTGGTTACCTCTTTATATGCAAGTTATTACAAGTTGTAGACTCTCTAAATTAGGCATAGCCCAACCATTCAAGTGTATTTTATGTGGCTCTTGCTTAGAAACAGTGGATTATCTTCTACTATAGTGTAGTTTTGCTAAAACATGCCATAATTGGATCCAAAATAAGCTCCATTGGACTTCACCCCTACAAAATGATCTTTTGGAAGTATTCTAGAGTTGTTCATTACTATATAAAGGCTTTCTTTTTAATGCATTATGGGTGGAGGTTCATGCATTAGGGTATGTGCAGGATCATCATGGAAAAAACAGGTCCTTAAGTGGCGAAAAATTTAGAAAAATCAGAGTTAGGCAACTTGATATAAAAAATTGAATAAGTTATCTATACTATTTTAAAAATATGTAAGAATAGAATATGTAGAAAATTAAATGTAGTTTCTAAACTACTAGGTTTATTTAAAAAAAAATCTATTTGGTGAAAAATTGAAATTTGAATGCATAGTACTTTAATTTCAGGGAAAAAATAAGAAGTAGGTGTCTGTCTGACCACTAACTACAATAAAATGATAATATTTTTTTATAGATTTTAGATATAAGTAGAGGACTCATGTCCCGACATTTTATTGTAATTTTTTCCAAAGAAAATAATAATTAATTATGATTTTTATTACAACTTTTAAAAAAATATAAAACTAGAGTATATGGAAGCCACTTATATGCTTGGTCAAAGTTAAGCGATTTTCTTTTGATCCTATAGTATGTGAAGCATGGGAGTGTGACACATGTAACGATTCAAACAAGTAATGATACCATTTGAAAGATATGAATCATTTTCAATCATCTTATGATTAAGGACTTTAATTAAGTAATTCAAATAGAAAATGAATAATAATTATTGTTAATTCAAGTAAAGAAGCATAATTTATATTGGTGGAAATATGAGGAATCTACAAAAGCCTTTTCGTTCATCAATTTGGGTAAAAAAGTGTCGTCAGCCACACATACCCTACATATACCCATCATATCGCCACTTTTTGGACCATCATGATCTTGCACATACCCATTACTATTTTGGAACATATGGCTTGAACATAACAAAATGATTTTTTTTAAAAAACATCTAAAATTGAACACCTTTTTCAGTAAATTAGATAGGAATATATCTAAAGTATTAATGACAGATGTGTTGAAGAATCAAACCCATTTAACTCATTCTCTATTTGGGACAACAAAATGTTAAAACTTTGGCCTCTTCTCAAAGTTGCAAAAATAGAACACATATTCTAAGGTTTAAAAAGTTGACAAGAGCATTATCAAATAGTGTGCTCCACCTCCAAATTCCATAAAACTAAACTTTGATGCTACATCTAAAGGAAATTTGGGTATATCCAGATTAGGTTGTGTAATTTGTAATGATAAAGGAGAATTATTAAAATGATTGTTTCTAAAGTTACCTACAAGTATAAATAATGCAACAAAGGCTCATGGGTTATTAGTAGGTGTTAAGCTAGCACACAAAATGCAAGTCAAAAATCTATGTATTGAAGGAGATCCACTAAAAATTATCAATGCATGTAGAAATAGGCAAGCCATAAATTAGGCCATCTCTTACGTCTTGACACTAGTTTGGGAACTTCTAATGGATTTTGTTTTAGTAACAACCACACATTGCTATAGGGGATCTAATTTAGTAACAAAAACCCTAGAAAACCATGCTTTTAAAATGGAGACAAAATCCCTCCAAATTGATTCATCCAATTTCTTTAAATTAGAAGACTTTGCACAAATAATTTGTAGAGAAGGTCAAGGGAGTGATGTCTATAGGGTCTTAGGCTAATCAAGTAGTTTATATCTAGTCAACCTTTTTTTCCACATCATTTTTTTGGAAAGCCATTTTACATGGTATTGAGTTATTTGTATTGCTAGTTGTAATACCTCCACGATAATGTCATGTGCTCCACATTGCATTCCCATAAGGGAGGATTTGAAGCTTACATCTTTGATCAGATGCCTAATAGTGTTATGTGGAAGTAGTAACAATTAATTCTTGGGTTGATTATGTTGATGCTTCAAGATTGTGCTTGCATGATAATGCCACAACCATTGTCTGGCACTCTCCTAATAATTTTTTTGATAAGTCTATATTTGAGCCTAATGTCTAAGAGTGCCATGTGTCAATTGCATTAAATTTTAGGATTTTTTTGTGCCAAAGGGATTGAGGAAGGTTCTCAATTGGTCCTTTTCAAACCTCTAAAGGTTGTAGGAACTACCTCTTAGAGGTGTACTTGCTGCTCCTTTGGCCATCATGGCATCAAAAGAGGATCCTAAAGTTTATATACAATGTTTGATGACTAATAGGGCCATGTGGAAGCTGTTTCATTTGGATCTTATTGCAATTATGTTGTCATTCTAAGCTTGTGTGGTAATGCCATGGTCATTGTGTTACATTCTCCTATCAGACATTTTGAAAAGTTTATATCTTGATCCTGATGTCTAAGAATACCACACATCATATGTGCACAAGTGCAAGAATTATTTTAAGGTTGAAGATGGATGGAATATCACCATTGGTTCATTTAAGATCTAGTTAGGTTTCTCAGAGATTTTTCCACTACTCCTTAGGATATCGGGGCATTGTAGATCATTTTAATACCTAAGCGATAGAATATAATAGTGTTATAAAGAATCTATCTAGTTAGGTTCCTTGAATGGTTGTGTTTTATGCCTTAAGATTACGTGATAATATCTCAATTTGCATGTCAGATCCCCTCAAGGAGGTTTTGTAAAGAACATATATTTTTTTGATGTTTGATAGTGCCACATGTCTTATGCATGCAAGTTTAGAAATTCTTTAAAAGGGAAGGATATGGGAAGTGCACCATGTTGGTTATTTTTTAGAACCAAAATTAATCTCACAATTCACATATGAATTTTCCAGAATCCAATGATTAGTAAAGGAAAGGATTGGCCACCAAAAAAGTAAGGATTATTAGGCCCTTAATTCTACACTTCAGGCTTTATGAAACCCAGGAGGGTGATCCTGAAAATTTCTATATGATACTCATGTGCCATTTTATCAATAACATTGAAAATAAATAGATATATTCCTACTTAATGCAAATAGGAAAAGATCCTAAAGGATTTGGAAGACCCTCTAGCGAATTGTACCTACTGTTAAGAATAAGTGGCACTTCATACCACTATATTGCAATCATAGGTGTGTCAAAAAATTTCATAAAGATTTGTGTTCTTTATCAGGTACAGACGGCTCACTAACTTCAAAAATGATCAAACAAATGGACTATTGCCTTATATGAGGGTGACATATTCATTTATGCAATAAACAGTAATACAATAACAAATGGAAACAAGTATTTGTAGACTATTGTATATTACTTTGTAACATACAACTCAATATGTACAAAAGTAGGAACTTCTTAATAATCCTAGTATTTCACTTACAAATCCATGATCTTATTTAAGCACTTACCTAGCTCTTTGAACTAAAGAAAAAGATAAACCACACAGTCAATAAAATTGATTGAAGACAAATAACTAAACCTTGATTCCTTTATTCATAATTCAAAAGCCAAAATTATAGAGGAGAGAAATTAATCTAGGAACTTGCAATTATCATTCATATATCTTTTCTATTGTAGAACAATTAAGCCTATTATAGATCTGAATACATTCATAATACTTTAAGATTAATCTATATCTTGTTGGAATATGTGCCTCAATCCTTACTGACATGGAACTCCTGAAGGGAAAAGTCACTGTGACATTGTTCATGTCTAGGCGACTAACTATTTTGAAGCTCTTAAAATGTTCCTATCGCTGTAACAGGGTTGAAGTCTTGCCGACAAGTCTATCGCTGTGACTTTTTGTGTTTAGCGTGACTTTTGGCGAGTGGAAACCTTCGGGCGATAGTGTGATTTTATTGAGTGTCGGGGAGACTTGGGTTGTCGGTATTGGTTTGTCCGATACGAAATTTCCCGCCGACACCATTTTGCATATGGTCATCGGCATAACCTTTTGTTTCGGTATGAGTCCCAACGATCGATAAAGGTCTCGCTGACTGGGATGTACAGCTATCAGGATAACTTAAAGGTTGCGGGGAGATGTCTCAATGATGATGCTAGGTCATGCCGACAAGAGTGTTCTCGTGGTGTCTTCACGGTAACAAAAGACTTCGTTGAGAAGTCTTAGCGACTTGGGTAAGTCACGCCGATGGTCTTCGGTAAGACTTGGGGTGCTCAGAGAAAGGTTGCAGTGAAAGACAAGAGTCTTGCCGATAGCATGTGACATTCGGGGTGACATGGGATGTTCGCTATGACATCTCGGCAAAAAGGGTAGATCATTCAGTGGAAGCTGTGTCTTGCGGTATGACGTCTCACCAAAACTGTGGGGTCTTGCCGATAGTTGTAAGGCTTTGGTGTAGCATGCAGTGGTTGATGGGAAGTCTTGGCAAGAACGAAGTGTCTTGCCGATAGTGTAACTCATCACTGTGACTTCTGACTTTGATATGAGTCTCAACGAAATGCAATTGTCATGCCGAATGGAAATCACTCGATGACATAACTCAAAGACTTCGATATGAGGTCTTGGCGAGATTGGTATGTCTTGCCGATGGTCTCTCTGAGTTCGATATGACTTATGGTTTTCGGTATGAGTCTTGTCGAATGAGAATCCTCTTGTCGACTGTTGGAGTCTGAAGCTAATAATCGATAGCGAATACTTTGTGGTATCGGGGAGACACTGTTAGTGTCTCACCGATATGCCAACAAAGTTTGGATGCCGTTGATCGTGTGACCATCCTATGTGGCATCCTACTGGACCAATCAGAGGAAGCAGTTTTCAAACTGATGACGGTTGGTTTTTTGTAACTGTTGCAACACTGGAGAAAAATAGCTTGCAGGAAAATAATCTGAAATAGCATGGAAACTTTCATTGATGGAGATCTTGCGGATAAGCATGCACAGAAGGCAAAATCAGAATGTGATAAAATAAAAGCAGATCGATTCTAATTTGAGGATAATGAGGAGTGAATCGAATTGTTGAGAGAGCATTTTCTGTAAATGATGAATAGTGAATGTAGCTTATGAGAATTGATAACTAGAGAGCTGTATCTCTGAATTGTATGTAATATTTTGTTACTATAATACAAAGAGATTTAGTTTGGTGTGGTGGGTTTTTTCCTGTAAGGGTCTCCCACACAAATCTGTTGTTCATTGTCTTTGAGTATTTTCTCTATTTCTGTAAATCTTTCATGTGTGTCTTAATTAGATTTTAAATTGAAAAATTAAAAGCCCTATATTTCATTCTTCCCTATGGTTTTGACATTAGGAAAGTGTTTCTGCACCTCTGCTTTCCTTACAAGTGGTATCAGAGCCTGGCCAATTATGTTGTCCTTGTGAGTGGGTTGGGTTTTTTTGTGTTAAATCCTTTTCTGTGGGAGTCTGGTAGAGGTCTATTAATTTAATTATAGATTGAGATGGCAAGCACATCCAGAAAGATGGAGATAGAGAAATTCAATGGTAGTAATTTTGAGTTGTGGAAACTCAAGATGGAAGATCTGTTAGTGGATCATGATCTTTGGACTGCTGTGTCTAGAACAATGCCTCAAGGCATGAAGTAAGAGGATTGGGACCTGTCTGATAGAAAATAAAAGAATTTGCGATAGAAATACGTTTAGCAAAATTATGTTCTTTGAATGTTGTATGAAGAAAAAAGAGCTGCATCTTCCTTATTAGAAAGATTATCTATTTATCCAAAGGCAAGTCATAGTGAAGACAAGTTGTTCTTGAGGAAGAAGTACTCTTTGAGAATCACGGGAAGGAGGAGTATGTTAACTAATCACTTAATCACTCCGCTTATCGGTGCCAGTGTACATCTGTTGGTGTGAAGATTGAAGATGAAGATCGTTGCATCATTCTTTGTGTTCCTGCCTAAGTGCTTAGGGATCATCTAGTGATGGCCATTGAGGAGTACAACATCCACATTCAAGATGGAGAGGAACATTTGTTTCTTCTCTATGGAAAAGAAATGAGAAAAGAAAAATCTTTGAGATGGCAAAGGAGGCTAGAAAACATTAGAAGTAGACCAAAAGGAGAAAGGCAAGAAGGACAAAAGTCCGGTCAATCGAGGAAAGGGAGATCAAAGTCTCCACAGCAAGAAGTCCAAAGGTGAAGTGCTTAAAGCGTGGGCAGCACAGTCATGCATCACAGAAAAGAGTTCTAGGAGGAAAGAAGAAGAAGTATTCTTCCGACAGTGATTCTTCTCATAGTGATGTAGATGCCTTCATTGTAGCTTTGGCTACACAAGCATCAGATGATGTCTGGTTGATTGATTCTGGAGCATCTTTCCACATGACATCTCATAGAGACTGATTCACAAAGTATGAAAACTATGATGGTGGAAAGGTATATTTAGCAAGTGATTCATCTTTAGAAATTGTTGGTCATGGAAGAGTCGGAATTCAATTCCCTGATGGAAAAGTGAAAGGGAATCAATGATGCTTGATGCATATGCAGTTTGGCTCAAAAATCTACTTTACGTAAGCTGAATAAATATTAAGAGTGAAAGTCATGTTCTTTAAAATGGTTGCAAAGATGACTAGGGTCTATGGGTGCTAAGCTGGGGGAATTTGCTTTCCGAATTGGTATACATACAAAATTTGGGATGCGCAACTATTCAATGCAACAATGTCTGCAGAAGTCACTTAAAAGAATTTCATGAAAGAAAAGAAGAGCGTTCTAATAGTGTAAAACTCCATGGAGATTAGAAACTTCCGATGAGAGAACTATATATAGTATCATGAGGCTACAAGCCACATTAGGTGAGAAAGGTTTTAAAAAACCTTGAGAAAAATAAAACACGACCATTCATTGCAGGTTCTCAATCTGAATAAATAAAAGGAGTGTGGTTTGCCAAAACCTCAGTGTCTCGGTGAGAGTTGTTTAGATAATTCAAAGGTACTACCAAAAGATCATGGGATCAATGTCACACAAGACTACACGCCCACTCCACAACAAAATGGAGTTCTTGAAAAGGTTCAACACTGACAACTAATGGAAAGAGCACAAAGTATCTTTGATTGCTAGCGGAGGAGAAGTTCTGGGCTGAAGCAGTCTCTACAACATGTTACTTGGTAAATCGCTCTCCTAACTCTACTCTTGTTGAGAAGACACCTTTGGAAGCATGGTCTGGAAAGAAGCCCTCTCTTAGACATATTCGTGTCTTTGGCTGTGAGGCATATGCATATGTGCCATTTGAAAAAAGATCCAAGTTGGGAAACAAAGCTGTAAAGTGTATATTTATAGACTATAGTGCTAGCATAAAAGGATACAAGCTTTGGAATCCTGAGACTAAGAAGGTTTTGTATAGTAGAAGCGTTATATTTCGTGAGCTGAAACCTTTTACTTTGGATCTACAGTCAGAGAAGAAATCAGAAAATGAAAAGGATGTAGCAACAATTCCTCCAACACTAGATAAAGGGGAATTAAAAAATCAAAATATACCTGATACTAACTTGAGAGCTCAAGTAGTTAAGTTCTGATGAGATGAAGAACCACCTCTGACCCCTCAACCTATGAAGTCAACTTCGTGAAAGAAAGCAACCTAATAGGTATGGCTTTTCTTTAATTGAGTCTACTTGTGCCTATGCTTTAATCTCTAGCACTGATGAACCTAGGACTGTGAAAGAGGCATTTAAAATGTCTGATAAAAACTCTTGGTTGGAAGCCAATGAACAAAGAGATGGCATCATTAGACAAGAATGATACCTAGAGTTTGGTGCCATTGCCTAAAGGCAGAAAAGCTATGGGCTACAAATGGGTTCTTAAAAAGAAAATAGGTCTGGACGACAGTGTGGAAAAATATAAAGCAAGGCTAGTTGTGAAAGGGTATTCCCAGGTAGAGGGAATTGATTATGGAGAAATCTTTTCTCCCTATGGCTAAGTGACATCTATTAGATTTCTTTGCAATACTTGCAACAACTTATATGACTTAGAAATTGAGTAGATGTAAATAACATTTCTTCATGGTGATCTTGAAAAGAAGAATTTATATGTCCCAGTAGACACTTTGTGGAAAAAAAGGTAAAAAAGAAAAGTGGTTTGCAAGTTAAAAGAAATCTCCTTATGGTTTAAAACAGTCTCCTAGAATGGTACCAAAAGTTTGTGACATGTTTTTATCATTGGGATTTGTAAGATCAAAATGTGATCAACGTGTGTATTACAAAGCTAAAAGTGATCAAGTCCTTATTATTGCACTCTATGTTAATGATATGTTGTTCATAGGCAATAGTAAGCTAATGATTTTTGATCTTAAGTCTCAGTTGTCTGCAAAGTTCGAAATGAAAGATCTTGGTGTAGCAGGGTATATTTTGGGAATGGAAATAACTAGGGACAAGAAGAATAGAAAACCTTGGCTCAGTCAGAGTAAGTATATCATGACTGTTCTAGAGAGATTTTGTATGACTGAGTGCGAGCTGACTAGTTCATTCGATTACGAGGGAATGAAGCTATCTATTGATTTTAAAATCTCTCCCTTGAGATGGAGGACATGACCAATAATGCTTATCTAGGGTACAGTTGGCAGCCTTATGTATACAATGGTTTGTTACAAGAGCCCGAGACATTTTCCCAAAACAATGGGAGTTCTTAGTTAATTTATGGCTAATCCAGGAAGAACGCATTGGGATGTTGTGAAGAGAGTGTTTAGATATTTGAAGGGTACTTCAGATTTCACTTTGTGTTACCATGGTAGCTTAGTTGAATCTGAGAACTCTGATGAGTTATGGACTCTGATTGGGCAGGGGACATTGACAGCAGAAGATCCACCAGTGGATATATTTTCATGATGAATGGTGGTGCAGTAAGTTGGATGAGCAAGCGACAGGCTGTTGTCACTTTTTCCACTATAGAGGCAGAGTACATGGCAGCAACACATGCCTATAAAGAAGCTATCTGGTTAAAATGTTTGTGTTCTAACATCGGCTTTGATGTAGGAAAGATTATTATTTATTGTGATAGTCAGAGTGCTATATGTTTGGCAAAGAATCCTACTTTCTATGCCAGGACAAAACATATAGATGTACAGTATCACATTATATGAGATATGGTGGAGGATGGGAAGGTCTCTTTGGAGAAAGTGGATACTCTAGAGAATGTTGTAGATGCATTAACGAAGCCTATGAGCACAGAAAAGTTCAGGTGGTGTGCCAGTTCGATGGGCCTCTTGTCCCATGATTTTCAGTAGTTTTTTTATGCTCTAGAGGTGTCAGTAAGATCTTCATCAAGTGGGAGCTTGTTGGAATATGTGCCTCAATCCTTACTGACATGGAACTCCTGAAGGGAAAAGTCGCTGTGACATTGTTCATGTCTAGGAGACTAACTATTCTGAAGCTCTTAAAATGTTCCTATCATTGTGACAGGGTTGAAGTCTTGCCAACAAGTCTATCACTATGACTTTCTGTGTTCAGCGTGTGGAAACCTTCGGGCGACAATGTGATCTTATCGAGTGTCGAGGAGACTTGGGTTGTTGGTATTGGTTTGGCCAATACAAAATGTCCCGCCAACACCATTTTACATATGGTCATCGGCATAAACTTTTGTTTCGGTATGAGTCCTAGTGATCGATAAAGGTCTCGCCGACTGGGATGTACAGCTATCGAGATAACTTAAAGGTTGTGGGGGGATGTCTCAATGATGACGCTAGGTCACGCCGACAAGAGTGTTCTCATGGTGTCTTCGTAGTAACAAAAGACTTCGTTTAGAAGTCTTGGTGACTTGGGTAAGTCACACCGATGGTCTTCAGTAAGACTTGGGGCACTCAAAGAAAGGTCATAGTGAAAGACAAGAGTCTTGCCGACAGCATGTGACATTTGGGGTGACATGGGATGTTCACTATGACATCTCAGCGAAAATGGTAGATCATTTGGTGGAAGATGTGTCTTGCGGTATGACATCTCACCAAAACTGTGGGGTCTTGTCGATAGTTGTAAGGCTTCGGTGTAGCATGCAGTGGTCGATGGGAAGTCTTGGAAAGAATGAAGTGTCTTGCCGATAGTGTAACTCATCACTGTGACTTCTGACTTCGATATGAGTCTCACCGAAATGTGATTGTCACGCCGAATGGAAATCACTTGACGACATAACTCGAAGACTTCGATATGAGGTCTTGGCAAGATCGGTATGTCTTGCTGATGGTCTCTTTGAGTTTTATATGACTTATGGTTTTCGGTATGAGTCTTGTCGAATGAGAATCCTCTTGTCAACTGTTGGGGTCTGAAGCTGACAATCGTTAGTGAATACTTTGTGGCATTGGGGAGACACCGTTAGTGTCTCATTGATATGCCAACAAAGTTTGGACACCGTTGACCATGTGACCATCCTATGTGGCATCCTACTGGACCAATCAGAGGAAGGGGTTTTCAAACTGATGATGGTTGGTTTTTTGTAACTGTTGCAGCACTGGAGAAAAATAGCTTGCAGGAAAAAAATCTCAAACGACATGGAAACTTTCTTCGATGGAGATCTGGAAGATAAGGATGCACAGAAGGCAAAATCAGAATGTGATAAAATAAAAGTAGATCAATTCTGATTTGAGGATAATGAGGAGTGAATCGAATTGTTGAGAGAGCATTTTCTATAAATGATGAACAGTGAATGTAGCTTTTGAGAACTGATAACCAGAGAGTTGTATCTCTGAATTGTATGTAATATTTTGTTACTGTAATACAAAGAGATTTAGTTTGGTGTGGTGGGTTTTTTCCCGTAAGGGTTTCCCACGTAAATCTGTTGTTCATTGTCTTTGAGTATTTTCTCTATTTCTGTAAATCTTTCATGTGTGTCTTAATTAGATTGTAATTTGAAAAATTAAAAGCCCTGCATTGCATTCTTCCTTGTGGTTTTGACATTAGGAAAGTGTTTTTGTACCTCTGCTTTCCTTACATCTCTTTGCGCTTGAAATTATCAGAATTCATACATGAGCTCAAAAATTTCTTGAACCATCAAAAGACCCTTTGTAACGAGCCTTGAAATACCATTTATAGAAACATGGGAGCAACAAATATCAGGTGAAATTACAATCAAAGTCACATTTGCATTTGACATACATTTCAATTTTAATTTCAAAATTCCCCAAACAGTTATATTTGCACTTTGCAAAGTGGGGGGAAAGCATATAAGACAAAAGTTATATTCATTCACTAAAGAAGATACACCAACCTTCCGAAAGGAACTTTTCACTCATTGCAACAACATTATAATATATTCCTCATGAGCCAAAATGTTAACCACGTGCACGCCTAGTCAACAAAAACTCCAAAAGCATGAGAAGCAATAGAAAGAAAGAAGACCAACTCATCTAGGTCAACATTTGTGTCATCAACCTTCCTGATAGGGAGAGAACAATAATTTGCAATACCTCAACGAAAACCTAATCTATGCTATTTCCAAGCTATACATTGTTTCTCTCCTATCTATTATTCACCATGTTTCATCATCACCTTCACACATACAAGTTTACTCACTAAAATTTTCCAACTAGGTGTTGTATTCCTCTCTAGTGAGACATTTTGCATCCAATAAAATTTGTACCTTTGCACTGTGTTAATTGTACCTTGCATTAATTAAGGCTCTAGCCTCTTTGACAAAAGTGTCCATTCTCATTTCAGTCCCCACCATAACATCAATATTAGGATTTAGGAAGGTATAATCAAATACCTTCAATATCATCTTAGCTTGTGTGATTAGATCTCCTAGATCATTCCTCCATGTATCAAAATCCTTCAACTCACCTTTGTAATTCAATATGACAGGCATACCAAACTCCATTTCTCTTAATATTTTTAGTTTGTTCTAGAGTTTCATTCCTATCTTTTCATGAAAAACTGACATTTCATTCACCAGGTCAATAGCTTGTAATATTTCAAGGAAATTTGCAGGAGCTTCAAGATCTTCTTGCATCTTAGATATCATTTCTTTCAAATCCCCTACCCTAGTGCTCCATTTGGTCCATTGATTCTGGAAAGCTTCTTGAACCTGTAAATACTTTATGTTTGCTTCATGAATGTTCCTATAGGCAGCCCACACATCATCAACTCTATTTACAAGCTTTGTTACCCTATGTTTTAACACATGCTCAAAAATATCATTCACCACCTTGACAATTTCAAATTCAACCTTCTTGACATTTTCCTTCTTTTTCTTTAACTGACTATTCAAATCATTAATCCTTAAGGCCAAGGTTTCCCTATCTTGTGTAGACAAATATGAAGAAGAAGAGGATGGAAAAGAAAATGTATTTACTGATTGGCTAGCCTGAACAATGGCTCTCATCCTATTTATTTCATCCAAATCCTTATTGTATTCCTTCACTAAGGAATCATATTTCTTTTGAAAAATTTGTGTTGCTTTTGCACTAAACATTGCAGCATGAACAATTAACTTATCTACTTGGACAAGAGTTATATTTGTAACTCTCTTCACCACCATGGAACCAATGACCTCTTCAATAGGCCTAGCGAGCTCATGCTTCCCACTATTAGGTGACATGGACCAAATTGCATTAGTATGCAACTTTGGACTATAACCAAAACCAAACACCTTGTCTTAAAAATGCTCCTCAAGAATAGAAGCCTGAGGATCTCTTCTTATTGCATCAAGTGAAATAGATAAGGTGATGGTGCACTCTAGTAGAAAAATCATTCCACTTTCTGTGACAATATCCCTTGCCTCAAAAGGAGTGATAGTTACAATCTCATCCATAATCTTTTCTTCATTTTCCTTCTCAGCCTCTTCTTGTTGAGAAGGATTAGCATTATCCCTTGCTTGTTCAAGCCTCTCATTTATTTCTTTGCTTATGTGTTGAGCCATAAATTCTTTTAATTCCTTAGATTTCACAAATTCATCATCCACAAGAAACTCATTACAATCCTTGATCCTAGGATCATCATTAGTCTTTTCATCATAATTCCATTGGACAATTGTATCCTAGGGAACTTCTAATTCAAGAGTATCTTCAATATTAGTGGGAGGGAATTTATTTTCCACCTCATCACTTGGCACATGTTCTTCCATTTGTTCCTCCCCAATTACTTAGATATCTTCTCTTTGTACATCTTCAAGATGCTCCAGAATATCCATAGCATAAGGTTGTTGCTCTAAAAGAGCTTGTGCTCTCTCAGTAGCCTCCTTTAGCTTTGCAAAATCCCTCTTAAAAGGATTCTCTATAACATCATAGGGACTCACATAAAAGAATTTATCTTCATAATGTTCTCCTCAGTGTTACATATGGCTGTCCATTCCTTTTTCTAGATACAATAGCCCCATCACTTGCCAAGTTTCTCAACACATCATCTATGTACAAGAAATGGTGGGAGAACCTAGATAAATTCATCTCTCTTCTCTTTGCATGCAAAAAGCCTTGTGGGTCAAAACTCCTAACTTCATCAATAGGTAGCCTAATGCTATTCACCATGATTCCAAATTTTTCATATGCCTCCATGGCAGTAGCTTTAGAGTAAGCAAAGGAACATTGGGGCACTAGCACAATACCCTTCCTAGGTTTTCTAAATAATTCTCAGTCCATAAAATCAATTTTTCCACATTAAATCCATAAATGCCAACCAGTCAGATACATATAGGGGTAAGCAATGTGGTGTTACTTTGGCTCCATAAGCCCTAATTAGAGTGTATTCTGAGTGTAGAAACCAGTCTACCCAATTATGTTGTGAAGTTGATCATGTTACATCCTCTGGGTGCATGATGTTTCTGATTAATATTGAAAGCCTATTAATGGCTTCCACACCCAAACTCTCCAGAATACTGAACCTGATGACATTACAAAATAACATGCAGTTGGAGTTGGAAAAATCCTAGTCCCAAATATGTGTCCACATTTGGATTGGGAAAACATTATTCTCATTGTCCTTTTGTCTTAATCTCAGCTTCCTTTTCCATTTCTCCTAATCCTTAAATATAAGCATATGCATCAAGAGAAAATAATGTGGGAAATATAGAGGGACAACCTCCTTCTTTAGATTGATGAAATCCTAATGCATTTGTTTTGTAGCAAAAGAAGCATAATCAAAACTAGTGTTCTGATTATGGCCCTATATATCCACTACCATCACCAATAAGTTAGTGGCTATCTTAGCCTCAAAATTATGAGCCAAAACCTAATTCAAACAATAATATGTATTCTTGAAGTAGTCAATAAACTCTTCACACACAAGGTGCTCTATGTCCTTAGGGGAAAATCATTCCTTGCTCTTTCTATGCCTACAAGCAATCCACTTCTAATCACAAATCTATTCTACTCATACTCACCATATAGGTCCACACACTTGATATTAACTATATAATTTGGATTTAACCCAAATACCTCCATAATTTTGTCCATTGTTACGTCAAGGACTAGAGTGCCATTCTCACTCTTGATCTTCTTGTCTATGGGATCATACTGTTTAGCTAATTCCATCATCACATCCACCTCCACAAACACATTAGGTACTACCAGCTTCTTGAGGTTAAGGCCCCATAGGTAACAGGTCAGCCTCTTAGAAAGCCTTCTATTAAAGGCATACAAAAAGAACTTCCATCCACTCTAAGGCCTCGCCAATTCTCCAATTTCACCAACATCGTCGATTAATCTGCTTGTCACAAAAACTTGCTCCTAGATCTCTTGCCAATCTATTACCCACCCACATTTATGTTTCCATAGGAACCTTCCATGAACCTTTCATGATTTTTCTTTGCACTCCTTGACCTGGTGGATGCTGCAGGGGTATCTGACATAGGGTTAGATGCTTTAGGTGACTCTGGCTTAATCACAGATGACATATCTTCGATCCTAAGCATCTTGACTCTTTTATTCTTGGATTTTCTCTTAGGCCTAATGCTAGAATCACTAGGCTTTGGTTCACTCATTTTTGCAATGTGAAAATACTAGGGTTTACAATTTTTTATTAATCAAAGAGACCTACCCAGTTTTAAATTTCAAGACACAATTTTCCATAATCAACCAAATAGACACTCATGAAAATTCTAAACCTAGCCATAATCAACCAAATAGACACTCATGAAAAATTCTCTCCTAGACCAATGGAACATGAAGATTTTTTTAGGGTTCCATTAGTGGCTCCGACTAGGGACACATGCCTCTTGTAGGCATGGTGATATTTTAGACCTCATGGTAAAGTAGACCAAGCACAGGGACACCAAAAACAAAGGACTTTCCCAGAAAAGGCAAGAGAACCAAACCAAAACAAACATACCTATACAATATTTATAGGACTATAAAATGTACATGGAATAGAGCATATCTCAAGAGAAATATGGCTTCAAGAATTATCCATGTATTGACAGCTCAAGAATCTAACCTGTTAGCTCTTCTAGGAAATATGAATCCTCACCATGAGTGTTTCTAATAAAATAAGGGCCAAGCCATAATGCTTCAAACTTTCCATGTTTTCCCTTATCTTCAGATCTTGCATTCCACATCAACACCAGGTTTCCTACTTGAAATTTTCTTTAGGATTTTTTCTTTTCATGCAAGTTTTTGATTTGCAACTACAACTTGGAACTTCTTTTCTGAGCATCCCTCCTTGTTTCCTCTACTTCTATTAGTGCATCAATCCAATATTGCATTTCGTCACACATTTCCTCATCATATTCCTCGACAAACTTATACATCTGCATGAGGTTATTTTGTGACAGTCTAGTTGCTATGCCATATACTAGATCAAAAGTTGCATAGCCAGTAGCATTCTTAATAGTCACCCAATCTACCCACAAGGCTAGCTTTAACTTGGAATCCCAGGCTCTTTTATTCTTCTCAAGAATCCTTTTGATAATTTTCATCAAGCTTTTATTATTGGACTTTTCTTGATCATTTCCTTGAGGGTGATACAATGAAGAGTATGACATCTGGATTCCATGTTTTGAGAAAAAGTCTATAAATTCCTCAGATCTAAAGTACATTGCATTATCTAAGAAAATTTTCTTAGGTACTCCAAATCTGGTCAATACATTTTCCATCAAGTAATCTATGACTACTTTACTTGTTTCCCTTTTGGTTAGGATTGCTTCCACCCACTTTGTGAAGTATTTTGTGGCTACAAGAATCCACGAATGCCCCCCACTAGAATTTTCAGCTATTTCTCCAATGAATTCAATACCCCATTGTTGGAAGGGTGCTTGCACAATAATTGGTCTAAGAGGTAAATTTCCTGAGAATTTTAGTTTCCCAAAGAACCTTTGGCATGCATCACATGCTCTTACCAGTTTGTATGCATCTTTAAAAATTGTAGACCCATAGAATCCAACCCTCAATACTTTATGGGAAGTGGTTTTACCCATATAATTCCCACCACACACCCCACCATTCATTTATTTTAACAACTTAGAGGCTTTAGTCTCATCAACACATTTCAACAATACACCCTCCAAGTTTCTCTACCACAACTAACCTCTTATGATCACATATTTAATGGCCTGTAACCTAAGAGTTATTTTCTCAATGTATGTCAACCCCCTCGGGAACTACATTCTCTATAAGTAATAAATGACACCTTTGTACTAGTCACAACACTCCATATCACAAATGAGTGATCTTTTGGAATCATCTTCCATATTTATCTGATTTGCATCCAAGTTGACTTCAACCATCAACTTATCCTATCCTTGGCCTCTCACCAATTTTGTTATCTAGATGTCAATATTAAATTCCTGAATTCTATTTATCCACCTGCATCTTCTACCTGTGACTTCTTGTTGCGTAAAGATGTCCTTTACAACTATAGTTGGGACATAATCAATGACTATGGCTCCAACTAGATAAGCCCTGAAGTTCTTCACAGCCTTAACAAGTGCATATGTGTGCTTCTCCATTAAATCATATTTTAACTCTACAAGTTGAAGGGACTTGCTAAAGAAAGCATTTGGTTGTTCAAAACCCTCTTCATTCTTTTGTAATAAAATAACAACAATAGTATGAAATGATGCAAATGCAAAGAATTGTAATGGCTTGGAAAAGTTTGGAGTTTTTAAAACTGGGGCCTCCTTGATTGTCTATTTTGTGCTCTTGAATTCCTAGCTAGGCTCCTCATTCCAAACTACCTTTTCTCCCTTCTTCAACATCTTGGAGATAGGTCTTGTAATCTCTACAAAATTAGTTACAAACCTCCTCAAAAAGTTAATCTGACTAAAGAATTATTGAATTCCTTTAATGTTCTTTGGTTGAGGAATCTTGTCTATGGCTGCTACCCTTTCAGGGTCAATTCTCACTCCCTATTTGGACACAATATGCCCCAACAACTTGCCTTTAGTAACCCCAAAGGCACAATTTTTTGGATTCAGTGAGATCCCATATTCCAAAGCCCTGATAAATATCTTCTTCAAGTGCATAAAGTGATTTTCTTATTTCTTTGAGTAAGCTGTCAAGTCATCCTAGTATATAGCCATGAACAAGTCAATTAAATTAGAAAAGGTTACATCCATAGCCCTCTGAAAAGTGGCACCTACATTTGTTAAACCAAATGGCATCTTGACATACACATAGGTGCCCCATGGAGTTGTGAATGCAATATTGTATTGCTCAGACTCCTTTAATTTTACTTGGTTGTATCCAAAAAAGCCATCCATCATTGATAATAGCTCACAACCAGTTAATTTTTGCAACATGGCTTCCATTTTCGGTAGTGGATAGTTATCCTTTAATGATGATATGTTTAGATTTCTAAAATCCACACATAACCTTATATCACCATTCTTCTTTCTAACTGGCACAAGATTAGAAACCCATGAATGTGCCTAATAGGCTTTATGATACCAACATCTCTTAGTTTTACTAATTCCTCTTGCATATTAGGAGCTAAGGTTGGATTGATCAGTCTTTTCTTATTCCTGAAAGGCTTGGCATCTTCTTTCAAAGGGACCTCATGTTGGAATATTTCTTCTCTATATGCTTTAAAAGACCATCATATGACCAAGCAAAGACATGTTTATATTTTCTCAATAAGGAAATCAACATTTCCTTGATATTAGGCTTCATTTTCTTTCCTACATATACCTTTTTAGGGGAATTTTCAATTCCAAAATTCACTTCTTCTAGTTCCTCTAGATGGGTGGAAGTTGTTTTAACCTTGCTCTTGTCTTGAATATCAAAGACCCCCCTTTCTAGTGCTACAAGGCCATGCTACAAGGCCCTTGGGGATTTTGTTTGTATTTAGTTGAATGACCTCATTCCCAAAGACCATATCCTTACCATCTATATTTTCAACAAATGCCCCAAAGTCAATCTTCTGGCCCTCATATTCATCAACACATTTCAAAAAATTCATAATGACTTCATCATCATTGAATATTTTCCAATTATGTATGTTGTCAGGAATTTATGGCCTTGCCTGTATCTCAACCTTTGAGATACATGTGAAAGTTATATCATCTAGTTTTAATGCAATTTTTGCAAGTCTACCACTTTGTTCTATCCTCTCTCCATCCAGTCAATTCCAAAGGCATCAAACTGTTCAATGGAATCCTAGACAATATTTTTGTATTGTTGCAATCAGTTATTCTTGCATGCATATCTGGATCTCACTTGGGATATCACAAAATCAGAATCACCAATTACCATTAACTTCTTTATCCCATGCCTTTCAGCCAGCCTCAATCCTAGTAATAATGCTTCATATTCTACCACATTGTTTGTACAAACAAAAGAAAAAGTAAAAAAAACTTGCACCATCAAAATACATCTTCCAGAGTCCATCCTTATTAGATAATATTATAACTTCATTATCTATAGGTGCATGACGCCTGTCACATTCTCTTGGTAGTTCTTCAACCTTAAAATCATTGATGTTAATGTCTATAAACAAAATGCATCATCCTCAAGAGCATGCTCTAACATATGTGGCACTTTTGGTTCTCTGACCACTTGGACATCCTTACCATCAACGGGGAAAATAGCATATGACATATCACACTATATGTTGCCTCCCATAGAAGTACTCCATTTCCTAGATAGCAACATTCCATAATTGGGTGGGATATCTACTACCACCACACACATCTTAAACTCTTTCTCTAGATAGGCTGCTAACCTTTAAGGAATCTCATTAATTACACTGGTCATGGGGAATTCCCTTGCATCCATAGTATAACACTTGCCATGGGTATTGTCAACATTTAGTCCCAATGCCTCCATGATCTTGGATAGCATTATGTTATTTGATGCGCCAGAATCAATAATACATTTTTTTTGAAAATTTCCCTTAACTATCAGTGCGAGGAAGAATTGGTCTATTTTTCCAAGACAAGCTGTGACTAAATTCCCTAGAAAAATATGAGGCATCTCAGTGATTACTCCTTCAATATCTCTATCTTTATTTTCTTTCTCATTGACTTTGGGTGGAGTGTGCACCACTAAATCATTACAGGTGATAGTAGCACCAATGATAAGGGCTTCTGCCTTTTGTTTTTTCTCATATATTCTCATCATCTCAAGCAAAGGGACACAAAATTTCACTTGACTAAGCAATTGAAACATGTGAACAAGAGTGTATTTAGGTATTTCAACTGGGATCATACCTTTTTTTGTACCATCCTCCTTTTGTTGATTCTTTATTTCTTCAGCCTTGGGCTTAGCATCTTTTCTTGTTGCTTCAAAATTCTGCTTCTATGCCTTTTTCTTCGCAGCAGGGGACTTGATCTCTCCATCTGCTTTTGGTTTATCAACTTTCTTAGCCCAAATCTTATCTCCCTTTCTTTCCTTAGCTTTGACTGCATTTTCTTTTCCATCATACTTTTCTCTTCTCTCTTTACCTTTCCAATTCTGTTCTTTGATGAAGAGTCCAATAGGACTACCCTGATATGTTCCTTAGATGATATAAGCTTCTAGCTTGGGTAGCCAAGGCCACTGTATATCTTGCAATTTTCGCATCAAAAGGTCTCCGTAGGGACACATTATATTCATTTTCCTCCAAATTATATACTTCATTATCACTATCATCATCCTCATCAGAGATGAATTGTTGATGATATGCACTGGAAATATGCCTTTGATCATCCACATCCATTTCATGAGACTCCATATCAGATGAACATTCATTGTTAGCAAAATTAGAATCATCCATGATCATATTAACATCAACATCATCCTCATTGGATTGATCATAGTCTTCAAGTGCATCTTCCACATCAACTATCTATGCAATTGCACATTGATGAGGAGAATGCAACATTTGGAAAACCATGTACCAAGGGGTCTCATCAACAAAATTGCTTGAATTCTTCTATAGAGGATCTAGAGGAACCTTGCTCTAAGCATTTCTCTGATTGTTAGGAATGGGCTTCCCATTATGCCAGTTTGTATTATATGGATGATCTTGCAATCGAGGAGGTCTTTCATTCTTGTGATAATTATTTGGTTGATATTTTTCTTTCCTTGCAATCCTGTCATTCATATTTTTCATGAAATTGTCAATATTATCCTCAAGAGTACCTCCTTTAGCACTAGAATTTCTATCCTCTCTCTTTGGATTCTTGAGGATATTTACATTGTCTCTTCTCCCAACCTTACCAATTGCTCTGCAAATACTATCAATATGGATGGCCATCTTATAAGCCTCTCTCAATGTTTGAGGATTTTTATCTGGCAAGTGATAGATCATCTTTGCATCAAAGGCATTGCAATAGTTCACCAAGCATACATTGTCACTTAATCTCAAGTGTGGAGGTATCCAATTCATGTCCTTTTGAAATATTACATTGAAATCCACCAAACTTTCATTATAACTTTTGACAATATTATTTAACTGATTTAGAAGGAATCTTGAGCTAGTTTTATCACCATACTACTCTTTGAACAACCTCTTAAACTCTTCCCAAGACCCAATGCTTTCAATTGGAAAACTCCTATACCACTCTTTGACATCCTTAGTAAGAGATTGCATAAATAAATTCATCATCACATCTTATGCTTCTACCTCAAAATCATCCATGACATTGGAAAATGCTTTGAGATGGTCTTCACCACTCAAGGAATTGTTTCCAAAGAATCTAACCAAAGTAGGCCTAAAATCTTTAGGGAATGGGTTAGGATAACCAGGGATCCCAGTAAAACATAACTGTTGATATCTCTCAACTTGCATTGGTCTCTTGGTAACTCAGTCTCTATGAGAATTTCTAGATCCATCATCTTTTTGGTCATTAGATTGAGCCTTATACTTACCTTTTCCATCTCCTTTCTTCTTTCCCTCATCATATTGAAAATAATAATTATTATTTTTGTCATTTTCTCCACGTCCACCACCCTTATCTTGACCGCCACCTCCACTAGTGGTGTGTCCCTCAAACTTCTTCTTTAAGGATTCACTATCAATATGTCTAGAGCTTGAAGCTTCTGGGTTTGGTATGGAGATCTTAAGAAAATAAATCTTTCTAGCTATCTTTGCATTGGCAGCTTCGATTTTAGATTTCTTCAATTCTTACAATAACTTGTCATTTTCCAGTTGTAATCTCAAGATCTCAAGGTTTCGGGGTGTAGTGGATAGGGTAGGATCAATCTTAACATTTTGGGAAGTATTAACAAATGAAGTATTGGTACTTGTGTTAGTACTGGTATTGAAGATATTAAAGGTAGTTTTCTTTGGTGGATCAATGGGATTCTTCCCATGATCTACATATTGTGATTTCTTAGTAGCGGTAGATGGATCTACAACTTTGGAAGTTAAAATAGATGTAGTATAAGTGTTTGCAATAGAGGTTCCCATTTGAATGGTCACCTTATATGGATTAGGGGTTACATTACCAACAAATTTAGAAACATTTTCTTGAAATGCTTTTTGCTTCACTTCTCTCATCTTTTCTATCCTTTGCATCTGAACATCTCTTTCTTGCACTTTAGCATTCTATCTTCCTTTTCTTTTAACTCCTTTTCTCTTTTTTCTTTCAACTCCATGAGCCTATGTTCTTCTTCTTCCTTAAGCCTAAGCTCTTCTTCTTCCAAGTATTGCATATCTTTATCTATGTATTCTTAATTTTCAAGGATATCTCCAAACTCATTTGGCTCGGGGGTAAAGAAATCATGATTAGTTGGTTCTTCCTCAAGGGATTGGTGAAATTCTAAATTTGTGGGTTCACATCTTGGCTTAAAATTATCTCCATTAAAAATAGATCCCACCCCAAGAGTTAAAGGTTTTGAGAACTTCTTATTTTTTTCCTAGAATTCCCACTTATCTTCTTCTCTAGACACATCAAGTCCATTTTCAAACACTTCCTCAATAGGAAAAATTCCTTGTTCTGAGGCATCTCAACTTCATGTGATTCTTCATGAATATTTGCACTATTTACTTCATTATTAAAATTAGGAGATGCATCAGTGGGAAGTTTAGTAGACTTACTTGATTCAACATGTTTCTTCACCTAGGTGGGTTGCTTGTCCATTGAATTCTTAGACTCCATCTTTTGTTCATGATGCTTCTTTGTGTGACTTCTGATCTTCACTATGGGGCCAAATAGTATCTCAAAATTCTCTCTATCACTTTCTCTCTTGGAATTTATGTTCACACTCGTACATGAGACTTCAGAGTCACCACCCAAGATATTCAAGAAAACTTTGAACATAACCCAACACAAGCTAGAAGAACAAACCAAAGTTTGAAGCATAAAACTAGAGGTGGCTTATATGATAAAAATTTGAACCAATTATTCTCCAAGCAATGAAGAACAATTAAACTATTTGACTCTAACTATACCAGATCTACCTAGAGATGTTGGACTTAGCAGTGTCCCAAATAGAGTCACTAATTTGTTCATTATTTTTTTAGAACCAAACTTAATCTCACCATTCACCTATGAATTTCCTAGAATCCAATGATAAGTAAAGGCAAGGATTGGCCAACAAACAAGTAAGGATTACTAGGCCCTTACTTCTACACCTCAAGCTCTGTGAAACCTAGGAGGGTGAACCTAACAATTTCTATATGATACTCGCATGCCATTGTATCACTAAAATTGAAAACAAATAGATATATTCCTACATAATGCAAACAGGAAAAGTTCCTAAAGGATTTGGCAGACCCTCTAGCGAATTGTACCTATTGCTAGGAATAACCAGTACTTCATACCACTATATTGCAATCATAGGTGTGTTTGGATTTTTCATAAATATTTGTGTTCTTTATATGGTACAGGAGGCTCACTGACTTCAAAAATGACCAAACAAATGGACCAATACCTTATCTGAGGGTGACAAATTCATATATGCAATAAATAGTAATACGATAACAAATGGAAACAAGTATTTATAGACTATTGCATATTACTTTATTACATACAACTCAATATGTCAAGAATTAGGAACTTCTTAATAATCCTAGTATTTTAGTTACAAATCCATGATCTCATTTAAGCACTTACTTATCTCTTTGAACTAAAGCAAAAGATGAAACCACACATTCAATCAAATTGATTGAAGATGAATAATTGAATGTTGATTCCTTTATTCATAATTCAAAAGCCAAAATTATAGAGGATAGAAACTAATCCAGGAACTTGCTATTATCATTCAATATCTTTGCTATTGTAGAAAACTTAATCCTATTACAAATCTGAATACATTCCTAATACTTTAACACTAATCTATCTCTTTGCGCTTGAAATTATCAGAATTCATACATGAGCTCAAAAATTTCTTAAACCATCAAAAGAACCTTTGTAACTAGCCTTGAAATACTATTTATAGAAACATGGGAGCAAAAAATATCAAGTGAAATTACAATCAAAGTCACATTTACATTTGACATACATTTCAATTTTAATTTCAAAATTCCCCAGACAGTTATATTTGCACTTTGCAAAGTGGGGGGAAAGCATATAAGAAATTTTTTATCTTCATTCACTAAAGAAGATACATCAACCTTCCAAAAGGAACCTTTCACTTGTTGCAACAACACTATAATATATTCCTCATGAGCCAAAATGTTAACCATGTGCATGCCTAGTCAACAAAAACTCCAAAAGCATGAAAAGAAGCAGAAAGAAAGAAGACCAACTCATCTAGGTCAAAATTTGTGTCATCAACCTTCCTGATAGGGAGAGAACAATATTTTTTAGTACCTCAACGAAACCTAATCTATACTATTTCCAGGCTATGCATTGTTTCTCTCCTGTTCGTTATTCACCATGTTTCATAATCACCTTCACACATACAAGTTTACTCACTAAAATTTTCCAACCAGGTGTTGTATTCCTCTTCAGTGGGCCATTTTGCATCCAGTAAAATTTTTACCTTTGCACTGTGTTGATTGTACCTTGCATCAATTAAGGCTCTAGCCTCTTTGACAAAAGTTTCCATTCTTGTTTCAATCCCCACCATAACATCAATATTAGGATCCAATGAGGTATAATCAAATACCTTCATTATCATCTTAGCTTGTGTGAGTAGATCTCCTAGATCATTCCTCCATGTATCAAACTCCTTCAACTCACCTTTGTAATTGAATATCACAAACATACCAAACTCCTCCATTTCTCTAAATATTTTTATTTTGGTTTGGAGTTGCATTCCTAGCTTTTCATGAAAAATTGTTATTTCATTCACCAGGTCAATAGATTGTAATATTTCAAGGACATTTATAGGAGCTTCAAGACCTTCTTGCATCTTAGACATCATTCCTTTCAAAGCCCCTACCCTAGTGCTCCATTGGCTCCATTGATTCTGGAATGCTTCTTGAACCTGTAAATACTTTATGTTTGCTTCATGAATGTTCCTATAGGTAGCCCAAACATCATCAGCTCTATTTACAAGCTTTTTTACCCTATGTTTCAATACATGATCAAAAATGTCATTCGCCATCTTAATAGTTACAAATTTGGCCTTCTTGACATTTTCCTTCTCTATCTTTAACTAATTATTCATATCATTAATCCTTAAGGTTAAGGTTTCCCTGTCTTGTGTAGACAAATATGAAGAACAAGAGGATGGAAAAGACATTGTCTTTACTGGTTGGTTGGCCTGAACACTGGCTCTCATCTTATTTATTTCATCCAAAACCTTATTGTATTCCTTCACCAAGGAATCGTATTTCTTTTGAGAAATTTGTGTTGCATATGCACTGAACATTACAACATGAATAGTTAACTTAGTTCCTTGGACAGGAGTTATATCTATAGCTATCTTCACCACCATGGAACCAACAACCTCTTCAATAGGCCTAGCGACCTCATTCTTCCTAGTATTAGGTTCCATGGACCAAATTTCAAGAGTATGCAACTTTGGACAATAACCAAAATCAAACACCTTGTTTTCAAAATTCTCCTCAGATATAGAATCCTAAGGATCTCTTCTTATTGCATCAAGTGAAATAGTTGACGTGATGGTGCAACATGGTAGCAACATCATTCCATTTTTTGTGACAATATCCCTATCCTCGACAAGAGTGATAGCTGCAATCTTAGCCATAATATTTTCTTCCTCTACCTTCTCAACCTCTTCTTGTTGAGAAGGATCAACATTAGCTCTTGCTTGTTCAAGCCTCTCCTTTATTTCTTTGCTTATCTAATAAACCAAAAATTCTTTGAATTCCTTAGATTGCAAAAAATCATCATCTGCAAGAAACTCATTACAATCCTTGATCCTAGGATCATCATCAGTCTTTTTATCATAATTCCATTCGAAAATTCTATCCTGGGGAACTTCTAATTCAAGAGTGTCTTCAATATTAGGGGGAGGGAATTTATTTTCCACCTCCTCATCACCAAGAACATGTTCTACCATTTTTTCCTCCCCAATTACTTTGATATATTTTCCTTGTACATCTGCAGGCTACTTTGGAATGTCCATAGCCTGAGGTTGTTGCTCTAAAAGAGCTTGTGTTTTCTCAGCAGCCTCCTTTACCTTTGCATTAAAGTCACCACTTTAATAATCCTTTATCTTTACAAAATCCCTCTCAAAAGGATTCTCTATGACATCATAGGGACATATGAAAGGAATTTCTCTTCATAATGATCTCCTCAATGTCACATATGGCTATCCATTCCTTTTTTCTAGATACAAAATCCCCATCACTAGTCAAGTTTATAAGAACATCATCTGTGTACAAGAAATGGTGGGATAACTTGGATAAATTCTTCTCTCTACTCTTTGCATGCACAAAACCTTCTCGGTCAAAACTCCTAACCTCATCAATAGGTAGCTTGAGGTTATTCACCATGATTCCAAATTTTTCATATGACTCCATAGCAGTAGCTTTAAAGTAAGCAAAGGAACATTGGGGCACTAGCACAATACCCTTCCTAGGTTTTCTAAAAAATTCTCGGTCAATAAAATCAATTTGCCACATTAACTCCATAAATTCCAACCAGTCAGAGACATATAGGGGCAAGTAATGTGGTGCCACTTTGGCTCCATTAGCCTTGATTAGAGTGTATTCTCAGTGTAGAAACTAGTCTACCCAATTATGTTGTGAACTTGATCCTATTACATCCTTTGGGTGCATGACATTTTGATTAATCTTGAAAGCCTATTAATGGGCACCACACCCAAAATCTCCAGAATACCAAACCTGATGACATTATAAAAAAAAATATAGTTGGAGTTGGAAAAATACTAGTCCCAAATATGTGTCCACATTTGGACTAGAAAATATTATTCTCATTGTCCTTCTATCTTAATCTCAACTTCCCTTTCCATTTCTCCTGATCCTCAAATAGAAACATATGCATCAATAGAGAATAATGTGGGAAATATAGAGGGAGAAACTCCTTTAGATTGATGAAATACTTATGCATTTTTTCTACAACAAAAGCATCATAATAAAAACCAATGTTCTGATTATGGCCCTGTATATCCGCTACCATCACCAAGAAGTTAGTGGTTATCTTAACCTGAAAATTATGAGCCAGAACCTGATTCAAATAATAATATGTGTTCTTGAAGTAGCCAACAAACTCTTCACACTCAAAGGGCTCTATGTCCTTAGGGGAAAATATTTTCTTTCTCTTTTTATGCCTTATAAGAAATCTACTTCTGAACACAAATTTGTTCTGCTCATACTCACCATATAGATCCACACACTTGATCTTAACTGTATAATTTGGATTCAACCCAAATACCTCCACAATTTTGTCCCTTGTTACCTCGAGGACCAAAGTGCCATTCTCACTCTAGATCTTCTTGTCTGTGGGATCATAATGTTTAGCTAATTCCATCATCGCATCCACCTCCACAAACATATTAGGTACCACCAAATTTCCTAAATTGAGGCCCCATAGGTAATAGGTCAGACTCTTAGAAAACCTTCTATTAAAGGCATACAAAAACAACTACCATCCACTCTGAGGAGGGGCCAATTCTCCAATTTCACCAGCATTGTTGACATCGTCAATTAATCTACTTGTCACAACAACTTTCCCTGTAGGTCTCTTGCCAATCCATGACCCACCCTCATTTATGTTTCTAGAGGCACCTTCCATGAACCTTTCCTGAGTTTTCTTTGTACTCCTTGACCTTGTGGATGTCGTAGGGGTATCCAATGTAGGGTTAGATGCTTCAGGTGGCTCTGGCTTAACCACAAATGAAACATCCTGTGTCTTAATGCTCTTGACTCTTTTCTACTTGGGTTTTCTCTCAGGCCTAATGCTAGACTCATTAGCCTCTAGTTCGCTCATTTTTGCAATGTGGAAAGACTAGGGTTTACAACTTTGTATTAATCAAAGAGACCTACCCAGTTTTAAATTCCAAGACACAATTTGTAGAACAAAACACTCCCAAAATCTTATGCAATCCTTACCATTCTAGGTAAAGACGCTCAATGCATAATCCCTAGGAAAATTTATCTTTCAAACTTCCAACTAATCTTCAAACTAGCACAATTCAATATAATTGATAGGGAGAGATATGACAATTTTCTTACTCAAGTGAAAATTTGATGTTAATTCTTATGTAGTTTCTTGTTGGAGTGCCTCACATTGTTTCCTCAAACTTTGGCTATCTTCTTCACTCCCGAGCAATTCCAAATGTGTAGAAAATAAGCCAACTGCCTTCCTTGCAGCCGAGAAATGGAGCATAACACCATTAATGGTTTATGGAAAGCTTGCACGAATGAATTGACACTTAGTCATTCATGTTTAAACCCTGGTTGTTGATCAACTCGCTTTAAAACCATATTGATGGATTTACTTTTTCCTAGCTACTTTCTCCTTTTCTTTAAACAATGGCTTTAGGATGTTGCGACGCTGCCTCTTATTCGGAGGCCATTGCTCATCGCTAGTACATTCCACCCTCTGCAAGTCCAATCAACAATGTGAGAATCCACATCATGAGATCTTAACCACTGGATTAAGGCCCATCTTTTGTCACATTCCTTTTCATTGCATATCATTGATTTACATTTTGAATTCCAAATCACATCAACAATGGGAGAAAAAGGTGATGAAACAAGATCGAGCCACTTGTACCTACTTGAAAATGAAAGGGACAAGAAACATTGCTCACATGAGAAATTCAAATCAGCGATAGAAAATCAGAACACATGACCACATCGCTCATTTCTATTTTGAAATTCAAAATTCATAATGGAACTGTGATGGGCAATGGAAGAAAATGTAAATATCACAAAGGGTCATCATGCATCGCCAATTCATATCAAAAAACTTACAAGTGATTAGTGATAAAGGAAAAGCCAATGATAATGAAAGGAAAATATATATCATGCATCTCACTAATACAAAACTCAAGATCCATAACCTATCTGTGATACGTGGAACAAGGGAAACACTGTTCATTTCACATCGCTAATGTAAGTTGTGCATTCACAAAGCTATCTATGATGAGTGATGAGCAAAAGCAGTAGATGGGACTTAAGTGGGACAATTTTGCATGTTCCCATAAGTTGTATTGAGAAAGGGGACCACCTAGGATGATGTATGGAAAGGAATCAAAGGAATTAAACCACATTATATCAAAGGATGTAAAGGCCACACAAGGCCGATAAATCAACCTTACTAAATAAAAGAGTTTCACAAACCTAGGCACAAGGGGCCAGTAATTTCATGGATTTAAATGACTCAAGTCATTTTAACATGATCAGGAATGGGCTACACCAGGTCAACCAAGGAATAGACTACAAGACCATAGATTGAGATATGAAAGAAAATATTCAAAGTAAAATAATACCTCATACAAAACCCTAAACCCTACCCATAATCGACCAAACAGACACTCATGAAAATGCCCTCCCAAATCAATGGAACATGAAGACTTTTTGAGGGTTCCATCACACCATTGGTCCATTCCAACTCTGGAAGGTCATCAGATCTACCTAATATAGGTTACATGTCTTATGCACACAAGTTCAAGAATGCTTTATGAAGGAAGAATATGGGAAGTGTACCATTGGTCTATATTATCTTTAGGTTTGGGCATGTAGATTAGGAATGATGTCTCAACTAATTATGAACGACATCTTGGAGTTGGTTTTTCAAGTGTTAGGGAAGCTCTCTAAATTCTAGTGAATTCTATTTTTGATTCCACATCACTTTCCAAACCAAAGGTACTGATAATCCTACTTCGTACCACACTTACTTTTAAATCTCTTGTTTTGATGGGAGCTAATGAGTAACTATTCTAACTCGAAGGTAGTACCAATAAACCAGGGCAAGGTAATTACATTTATTAATACTATGATCTCATGCTAAAATTTATCAAAGGCATATTTACCAAAGTTAGAGTTGTACATATGAGAGATCTGAATGAATTCATCATACATTAGGTGATCGCATGGACAATTGTGTATTAATGAATTTTAGTGCACTTGTTAGGTTGTTTCTTTAAGCAAAGATTAATACTATCTCATAGGGATTTCTTAGGACATTGAAGCTTAATTCATTGTGTGAATACTAATTAAGTGTACATACTATGTGGGATTATGGATAGTCCCATCAAGTTGTTGAGTAACGATAGACAAATGTCCTTGGAGTCATCATAGAGCTTTGATTGATACAAGCTATGTTAGAAGAAAATTTCATGTTAATTGGTATGGTCAAACTCATCATGCGATGATATATTATGTTGTCAAGAAAGAGATATAGAGTGGATTCTAATATCTCCTCACATATTGTTGTAGCTCTTCCTAACCTACAAGTCTCAAAGGTGGGGGTGGTGTATATGGCCCATAAAAAAATTATACTTGAAATACTAGGTGGACTAAAGGAAGTGCTAGAATTTACCACTATGGGTCTTGGAATTCCTTGAATATGCGACATGGAACTTATTTCTATCCTAGGTCAGTTGGTAACATATTACCCCTTAATTATAGATATTAAATATGTTGCATTGTATAGGAAAATGGAGCAGGCTGAAATGCTACATATTGAATTGGTTTGAGACATTGAATGGGTAGGAAATTTTATCAATTATGTACAAAAATATGGTGATGAATATTTCAAATTTTATGTAAACCTTGCTTCTTGTTTCTTATTGGATATGAAGTGTTCAATGTCTTTCCCTAGTTAGCAATATGTTTTATTATTAGGGTTTTGGAGTCATTTTTGTGATTTTGGGTGTTTGAATATTGGAACCCCATTAGGAGTACACCAAATTAAATTAGCAACCCAATGATAACACATAACACTACCTACTCCCCCTCAGAGGTAGCCACCAACATCAGTCTAGAAAAGGGATGAATCCATAGATCCACTAGACTGATACATCTCCATTCATCTAGTTCAGAGAAGGAGGGGAAATAACCCCAAATTCTCTCTAAGATACTCAAAATTTTCCTTAGGAAGAGCCTTAGTAAATATGTCAACAATTTTATCCTTTATAAGTACATACTTAAGATTTACCTCATTCTCCATAACCTTCTCTCTCAGAAACTGATACCTAATTGATACATGCTTTGTCCTTGAATGAATCATTGGATTCTTTGAAAAGTTAATTGCACTTGTATTATCACAAAAGATAGATATAGGCTCATCATACACTACTCTGATATCCTTCAATGTTTGTCTCATCCACAAAACATTTGTACAACATGATTCTGTTGCAATATACTCATCCTCTTTCATGGATAAGTAAATTGAATCTTGCTTCTTACTTAACCATGATACCAATCTATATCCAAGAAAGAATGCACCACCACTTGTACTTGTTCTATCATCAACACAACCAACCCAATCTGCATCTATATAAGAACTTAATGTGAAATTAGTATCCTTAGGATACCACAAGACATAATCCAAAGTGCCTCTTAAATATCTAAATATCCTCTTCACTTCTACAACATGTGTTTCTTTAGGATCTTCTTGAAATATATCCAGAAGACAAACTACATTCATGATATCTGATCTAGTAGTAGTTAGATATAGCAGTCCACCAATCATAGATCTATATTTTCTCTTATCAACCTTAGGTGAATCATCTTTTTTTCTCAATTTACAACTAGTCACCATAGGAGTGCATACCAGTTTAGAGTCCTCCATTCCAAACTTCTTGAACATCTCTTTGACATACTTTGATTATGAAATGAAAATGCCTTTATCTATTTGATTGATTTATAGCCCAAGGAAGAAATTCATCTCCTTAAACACTAACATCTCAAACTCTTTCTATATCTCTTCAGTAAATTTCTTACGCATTGCTCCATTTCCACCAAAGATAATATCATCCACATACACAACCACTATCAATATTTTGTTTTCCTCAATATTGAAGTAAATATTACTATCTACAATTCCTTTTGATGGGAAAGGTCGTTGATGTCACAACTTGCATCATTTTATCAATTCATTTATCGAACCAGGTGTGTCTCAAAGCAATATGTGATAAGGATAGTTGTCACAGATTCTTTTGGGGAGGTTTGCACTATAAAAAATGACTTTAGGTATCGTTTTTCCTACTTTAGGAGCTTTTAGGAGCTCTCAGGAGCTCTTTAGGAGCTCTTCAGGAGCTAAACTAGAGCGATTGATTCCTAAGATTTAAATCTATTTTATTTTCTAATTTAAAATCATGTTGACTTAATTTGACTTTATTGACTTTGATTTAGACCAATTCATGGAGACAATTAATGATTACTTTAATTCCTAATCTAAAACACATAATTCAAATTAATTCTATTTTGCTTCAAAATAAATCCATAACTTAATTGTTGGGATTTAAACACTAATTTAAGAGCAAGAATGAATTGCAGGAAAATGATGATTATTCTAGAAAGCATGAGGACTAATCTCCATGAACAAATTTTTAACAAACTTCAACTCCATCTTTCCATAAATTCCTAACATTGCTTTAATGAAACTTAACAAACAAACATCAAGTTTAATTGATTTGAACATCTAAATCTAATTTATCTGAGAAACCTGTTAACGATTCTAATGATTCAATTCAACATTTCTAATAAATAAATATAACCATTCTAACAATTTGATCTTAACTATAATAAACTGAAACTTCGAAATATAACTGTAACATAAGTAATTATCCAATTATAACATTCACCAAGGCAGAAGATGATTTCAATGATTGAACAATTCAAAATTAGTTTCTACTGCAGATTTAATACTAATGAATCAAAAAATAACATCACTTAATGAAAATACCATAAGATCGTTCCAAAGGTTGAGTGGGCCCTGCTCTTCCTTAGGTAGGATCCTTTAACATAGTGAATTGATTAACTTCTTGCTTTCCTTCCCATTGATCAAAATTAGAACGTAGAACAAAGTATTGCTTGTGATTATAAAAATTTTGATTGAAAATTATCTAACTCCTAACTAAGACCGAAACATGGATATTTATAAAATATCCTTATTAGCTTCTAACATGGCGTTAACTACCAAAACTTAAGGTGACCAACTATAGGTTACAAATAAAACTTAAAATGGAATTGAAGTGGACTAAGGAGGACTATGCCAGATTGGTGTTGGAAGTAAAAGTTCCACAACCGAGTATAAAGAAGTCGATTCAGACTTTGAGTGACTCATCATCTAGAAGGGCCCATCTATGTCATAGTCATTCCTCATGATTAAACAGAGAGTTTAACCATCTCATCAATCTTTAAGATACCTTGTTAAAAACCCTTAAGAAAAGGACAAAAATCATGGTAATAAAGATCAACGTAGCATAATTATCTCATCCAAAGTCATCATAAAGCAACACATTTAACATAAGCTATTACTTCCAAAATATTCACTAATTTAGCTAAACATAAAGTAAAATAAGCAAATATGTTAATCTATTGTCTACCGCCAGTCATGTCAATTAACAACAACAAGAAGTCTTTTTAAACATAAAAAGCTTTAAATGAAAGTATTTTATATCTCCCATCACCTTTATTGAATCCTTTCTATATCAAATATTTGTCCAATATTGCATACCAAGATTTGGGATCTTGCTTCAATCCATATAATTCCTTCTTCAATTTACACACCATATCTGGCTAATCTAACAACTAAAATCCTTCTAGTTATTCAATGTAAACCTCTTCTTCTAATTCACCATTTAGAAAAGAATAATTCACACCCATCTGATAAAATTTAAAGTCCTTATATGCTATAAATTCCAAAAATATTCTAATAGATTCCATCCTAGGCACATGATAAAATGTCTCCTCAAAGTCTATTCTTTCCACTTGTGAGTAACCCTTACACAAAAATCCTTCCTTATTTCTCCCTACTTCTCCATTCTCATTCATCTTGTTTCTAAATACCCACTTAGTTCCAATTATGTTCTTGTTTACGGGTCTAGGAACCAATTCCCATGTCTATTTTTTCTCAATATGCATAACTTCTTCCATTTCCGACACCAATGTTCATCTTTGTGTGCCTCAATCACTATTTTAGGTTTAAATTTAGAAAGTAAACACATATTTATCTCAGTTTCAGCAGCTCTGCCTCTTGTCAATACTCATTTCCTCTTGTCTCCAATGATCTGATCTTCGAAATGACACTTTTGCACATACTTATGGGTTTTAGGGGTCTTCTCCAGATCTTCTTCCTCTTCATTCTGTACTTCTTTTTCTTTAGCTTTTTCTTCTTCTTCTTCTCTATAATCAGGTTCATCTAACACATAACCATCTACTATAATTCAATTATGCAAATTTTCATCAACCTTAACATTCAAACTTTCAATAATCTTTCTCAACCTTTTGATGTAACATCTATAAGATTTTCTTTTAGTAGAATATCGAAGGAATATACCTTCATCAAACCTTCATCAAACTTTCCTGTGTTTTCTTTATCTCTCTTGATATAAAATTCTCTTTCAAATACTCTAAAGTACTTGACAGTAGGAATCCTTCCATACTATAACTCATAGGGAGTCTTTGTGTTGTGAAATTTTCTTGAACACTATTAAGTATGTAAAAAATAGTATAAATTCCATCTCTTTAGTAGACTTCCGTTATATTTTCATCTTTCATCATAGTCCTAGCAGCTTCTTGGATAGTCCTATTTTTCCTCTCAACCACTCTATTCTACTGAGGAGTTCTAGGGGCAGATAGATGCCTCTTTATTCCATGAACTTCACAAAACATGTTAAACTCATTGTAGGTGAATTATCCACCTCTTTCAAACCTCAAAAATTTTATTTTCACATTCATTTCATTCTCAACCATAGATTTAAATTCCTTAAATCTATCAAATGCATTAGATTTCTCTCTAAGAAAAGTAACCCATGTTATTGTAGAGTAATCATTAATCAAAGTCATAAAATACTTATCACCTTGAAGACTTCTCACCCTTGTAGGACCAAATAGATTTGTATGAATTAATTCCAGTAGTCCGATAGTAGATTTTTTCTTTCCTTTAAAACTAATCCTTACTTGCTTTCCAAATTGACAATTCTTGCAAACAACATTGATAGGCTTTGTGATTCTTAGTAGATCTCTCATTGCATGAACTGAATTGATTCTCACCAAATTATCAAAATTCATGTGACACATCCACCAGTATCATAACCAACTTGTTGGAAGATTGAAATCACAAAGGGGGGGGGGATGAATCAGTGATTTATAAGAGCTAAAATTTTAAACTTTGAAAACAAATTATCAAATGGCTTATTGAAAACATGACTTCTCATGAACTTAGACAAAACAACATGTGCTGCAAATCAAATTAACTTATACTGGCTTGACAAATGTTGCACATGAATTAGAGCTTGTAATTGAATCATTTATGTAGGATAAGTTAAGGAATGGGTAGAAAATACATGGTTGATATCAGCAATATTATGCATCTCAAGTAAATGAATCAATATTATGCAACTCAAGTAAATGAACCAATCACACAAAAAAATATTACATAACACCAAAAATTGTCCTAAGTGGAAAAACCCGCTTGGGGTATAAAAAACCACTCAAAAAATATTTCCTTTATTCACTTTAGAGCACCAACTCTTTCACATTTAGGAGCACCAACTCCACAAAATACAGGATCACCAATTCTACAAGTTTAGGAGCACCAACTCCACAAAAAATTAGAAGCGCCAACTTCATGAGATATACGAGCACCAACTCCTTTACAAAGTAAAACAATACAGTATTCTATCAAAACCCTAGAAGTGCAAATTGCAATCCTAAAATTTGAATAGAAGACTATAAAAGATTTTCAATAAGCTCATTGAAGAATGTTGTATGAGAATGCCAACATCTTCCTCAAAATACAATAATTTGAGTATCAATATAAAGATTTTCAATGCAATACAACTTCTAGACTGAATATCTAAAACATCATGTTCCTCTTTTAGGTAATCCATGAAAACTATCTGAGAACCATCTTTTAAAGATACTGTGAATGATAACCTCTTGTATTCCATTTGAATAACTGTAAACCATCTTGGGTTAAGAGCTTTTAACAAACCCTTTTACAAGTTTAAGAAAAATACATTAATCTCAAAACAAAAGAGAATATTCTGTTGTAATTTGAGAAGAGATACCCAGAACCCTAATGGGTTTATTTTTAACCATGATCAACAAGAGTTAATCTCTTAAAATACCCTTAGCAAAAAAAATTCCAAAATCAAGATTTTACTCAAATCCATATAGATTTTGCATTACCTGATCACAGTGGAAGATAACTGAATAAAAACCATAAAAACCTATCAAGTAGTTCCATAACTACTCAGCTGAATACCTCCATCAACAAGCTCTGTTGCTTGTCTTTCCAACTTTCACAATCAACTTCTTTCCATCTTCCACAGTCAACCCTCAACCTTCTTTCCAATTACCACAAAATGCAAATATGTTCAACAAGTTTAATATTACATAATCTACAGACAACAAAAATATCCATGGTGGCTAGGGTTCCATTCAAAATGTCTTTTTCCCTAGTTTTATCTTTTCTTCAAGTCTTTTGAAGACTTTATCAAAAACAATGATTATTTGAAATCCGTTAGATTATGTAATGATTAATATCATTTTGAAGTCCATTGATGTTGACAAATAAAACCGACAACATAATTACCAACTCAATTGCCAAGTCACACTATCCACATGTATATTATTGTCCACATGAGTCATGAACAATACAATGTCATTCTTTTCCTTCGACTATCCAAAAAAAAGTATTATATACTTTATGCCTAGGCAAACACAAATAAACATAGTGCCAATGTGATAACCAATGTCAACTATCTAAGATAAGACATATCAAAGCCGAAAAAAAAAAAAGTTCAAATGAACTATATGTAATATGGTAAACCCGAGTGTAGGTCAAAATACACTATTTGTAATATACAATGCAAACCATATCTCATTTGAAATGTGAAGAAGCTAATTAATAACAATGCCATATCAAAGCCATGTGTGGCTTTACATCTAATAGAGTGTCATGTGAAAGCTCAATGATAATTGAATATCATATGCAAAATCGGTAATCACCTAAAAACCAGATATGATAAACATCTACAAATGGAGACAAACCCCTGTTTGAATGGACTGCAATGTATCCAAAAGGATTAGTCCAACCAAAGTAACAAAACTGAATAATGCAAGAAAATTCAAACTGAACATACCACTGATGATATCATCAAGTGTAAACCAAGATGCCAACTAACACATAGCCAACATGCCAATGCATAACCAATTTTGACATCAAGGACAAAATGCCACAGAAGAAGCCAACAAACTCCCCCTTTATCCTTGATGGAAGAAACTTAGCCATCTGAAACCACTGAACCATCATTTTCTCCCCCTTTTTTGTCACAAGGACAAAGGAAGAATAGCAAAGAATAGGGGGTGTCAGAAAAGCAATATCAATGCAATGTGATCCAATATCAAATGTTGCTCAAAACCAGAGCTCTTTACAAAGTGATTGACCATAATAAAATAGTGTCACAACTTGTGTGGTTTGAATAAACATAGGATGTGCCACTCAAATATCATGTAAAGATAGCTTGCAAAAGATCAAGTTAAATATACCACAATCTAAATTGGATATACTTGAATAACCATTCCATATACCTGAAACAAAATATATACCCCGAAGCAAGTGCATGCCCTGAAACAAACACATATCGGTCATGGTCCAAACATATTTCCCAATGCAACCAAGACCACTAACAATCTTTATTCATTGCCAATCAAGATCCCAATAACACTATGAAACAATTACTAAAGTAATGCCAACAATACCAAGCTAAAACATGAATATAAGCATGAAAAAATATTCCACAACAGTCATTAAAGCCTTATGAAGGATGGTATACATCATATATTGAGTACCAATGCCAAGAATAAATTATATCATTGTGTACCTATTACTTGTTCATAAACCTGAAATGTTAAGGTCAAGAATATATCACAAATGCCACTATCAAAAGATTGTCAATGTCAAGATCAAAAGATTTAACAAGCAATCATGTCATACTGCCATATGATTCCTCAATCAAATATCACTATATTATGAAAAATGAAACCAAGATCAAATCAAATATCCTTATCACTACCAAACTGATTTTAATAGGAATGATTTTCCTGAAGTACTCCTTATTCACCACTTAGAACTTTATATGCAATAAGTCATTAACAAATGAGCAAGTATCAACTCCTATCAATTTTGACAACCTTGACAAGAATTAAGTAATTAACCAACACTTTGCAATGGTCACAAAAAAAATGAACTTGACATCAACATAGTTCTTACTGCCTCAAGATGCAAGTATCCAAAGTAATGCATACTTGTGTCAAGTCTTGCAAGCATGATTATTTTAGATTTCAGACAACATTTGGATTTCATAGTTATAGCATCAACAAACTGTTCTTTATTACTCCATGAAAGAACAATAAATCAAATCCTTTTTAAATCTATAAGAGCATTTTGTCACTAGAAAAGTAATCCAAATCATAAATTCCATGATCAGAAAGCATCAAAATACCATTGTCACCACACACTGTCCAAGATATTAGGTGTCAGACAAGTAGATATTACTGTTATACCAATACTATCAATATTTGAGACTTCTTATTCCTCCAATAGCAGATGCATGCTGTCATACCTCATTCTTGACTTCATAGGGGTAAAATATGTTACCAAAATAGACTCCCCCTAGGACTTTGCTTCATCTTAGGACTTGGATGGTATCACATGTGCAAGGAGTGCACACTAAGTAACTATTAAGCATAATATCAAAATGCCAAGCAATGATAAGACTAATCAATCAAGATAACAAGCTTTAATGACAAAGAAAAAAAATGAATACTGCTTCACTGTCCAAGCCACCATTATCTCATGGAAATATTTTGACACCAGCTAACTCATGCACCTTCTAAGAAACAGATCACTGAAGTTATTAAACCACTATTCCTGTCAAGCACAGGAAAAGAGTACTATACCCACTGTCATTGTCATTATGTTGCAGCAAAGCAAAGCTAATAACAAACTATCTACAAATGGCATAAAGTGTTATTGAGTTTCAAGAATCCTTCACAAATACATGAACCATAGCATGAATACTGTTACCATCAACTAATTTTCAACCTTGATATAAGAATCATGATAAATAAGTCATGAGACAACAAAATGCAACTACTTCTTGTTTGATATCAATGGGGTTTGTTTTATAATACACTAAACATCTCCCCCTATCTTCATGTTTCGTTTTAAATGCTTAGAAATGGTTCTTGTGCAACATGCATAAGATTTAGTTCTTCCTCTTCCTTTTCGTGCTTTCTTCTCCAGATCTCCAAAGATTCTTTCCTTGGCTTAAGCAGGTTATCTAACTCTTTGTTGTTTCCAGATGATTTCTTCCACTAACCCCTACAAAACTTTGCTTTATGTCCAAAACCATTACATCTATAGCATACAACCAAAGATTTATAGTATCTTGTATCACCCTTTAGAGATAATTTATCATAGTTTCTTGCAATATGACCTGATTGACTACACTTGAAGCATGTGACAATACCATAGTTCCTTTGCCAATCATTTTTCTTCACTTTAATCCAACATTCAAATGCTTTGTGGCCATATTCAAAACAAGAATAACAATAGCCTAAAAAAGAACAATTATACCTCATCAATTTACCTTGCCAAGCAGAGTGAGATCCTATGAATCTGTTTGTTCTATTCCTTCCTCCTCTGTTGATATTTGTGTATTTTTTGTTTCCTATAATTTCAATACTAGTAGCATGAAAGTTTAAATCTATCTTTGTTCTAGGTGTTTTTCTAACCTTAGAGTGTTGTCCTTCCTCTAAGCCTAGACCACTTTTGTCACTTGGAGATTTTTGTGCACCAATAATTTTATCCAAAGACATAGGGCCATTCTCATTAATTTTCTCATCACTTAGCTTCTTTGATGCTTTATCAATGATCCTCAGTAAGACCACTTGACACTCAAGGTTTTCTATACTCTGTTCTTTTATGTTTTCTAACTTCTTCCTCAATCTTTCTAGCTTCTTCAACTTGTATCTTTGCTTCTATAAGATCTGAACATATATTATCTTTGATATCTTTTTCTTGTTGAATTTTCCTTTTTAAATTTTGGTTCTCTCTTCTAAGTTTCTTAATTGTATCTAAAGCACACATGAGTTCACCTTCCAAATCAACCTCACTTTCTTACTCATCAAATTCCTGTTCAGAATTCACTTCACCCAAAAATTGATCTACTTCTTCATTAATGTCTTGGCCATTTGAATGTTCCTCATTAATCTCTATAAATTTAGACTCAATCTGATTTTCTTCAGAACTATGTAAATTTGCACAATCATTACTTTCAGATGACCCACAACTTGTTTTAGTTTTCAAGGATATCTCCTCTTGCAACTCACTATTCTGATTCATTTCAATCTATATGTCCCAAACTTCCTTTGCATTTTAGCACTGCATAACCTTAGCATTTCATTTGGAAAACTATTGAAAATAGCATTTATAGCCCTAACATTGGACTCAAGACTTGTTTTCTCCTCATGTGTGGTAGGAGATGTTACAGATACAGTACAACCTCTTTTTACTGCTGCCCAAACATCAAAACCTAAGGAAGATAGATAAGTTTCCATCTGATGCTTCCACATAATAAAGTTGGTACCTTCAAACTAAGGTGTTTTGAACATAGGATACTCTATCATTTTTGAGTTGTTGTTAATGATCTCTTCTTCATTACTTCTTACACTAGGTTCAAACAGAGCTTGATTGTTAGTTTTTTGTTGTGAACTTCTTTTTCCCTTATTCCTTCTACCTTTTTCCATATTAAACACAACACTTCAAAACCAAAAATCCTTAAATCAATCTGACCTTTTTTTAAACAAGGATTTGACTTAAGTCATAGAAATACCTTCTTGAATTCAAGATAAGTTTGAAAGACTTCCAAATACCAAAATCAATCCTAGGTGGGTTAGACCTATGAAAGGACCCTACACTGTGATACAAATTGTTGGAAGATTGAAATCACTGAGAGGCGGTGAATCAGTGATTTATAAGAGCTAAAATTTTAAACTTTGGAAACAAATTATCAAATGGCTTATATTGAAAAACTAAATTCTCATTAACTTAGAAAAAACATGTGTTGCAAATCAAATTAACTTAGACTGGCTTGACAAATGTTGCACACGGATTAGAGCTTGTAATTGAATCATTTGTACAAGATAAGTTAAGGAATAGGCAGAAAATAAATGACTGATATTAGCAATATTATGCAACTCAAGTAAATGAACCAATCACATAGAAAAATATTACATAACACCAAAAATTGTCTTGAGTGGAAAAACCCTCTTAGGGTATTAAAAACCACTCGAAAAATATTTCTTTTATTCACTTTAGAGCACCAACTCTTTCACATTCAGGAGCACCAACTCCACAAAAGATTAGAAGCACCAACTTCATGAGATACAAGAGTACCAACTCCTTTACAAAGTAAAACAATACAATATTCTATCAAAACCCTAGAAGTGCAAATTGAAGTCCTAGAATTTCAATAGAAGACTATAAAAGATTTTCAATAAGCTCATTGAAGAATGTTGTATGAGAATGACAACATCTTCCTCAAAATACAATAATCGAAGTATCAATATAAATATTTTCAATGTAATACAATTTCTGGACTGAATATCTAAAACATCATGTTCCTCTTTCAAGTAATCCACGAAAACTGTCTGAGAACCATCTTTTAAAGATACTACGAATGATAACTTCTTGTATGTCATTTGAATAACTATAAACCATCTCAGGTTAAGAGGTTTTAACAAACCTTTTTAACAAGTTTAAGCAAAATACATTGATCTCAAAATAAAAGAGAGTATATTCTATTGTAATTCGAGAAGAGATACCCAGAAACCTAATGGGTTTATTTTTAACCATGATCAACAAGAGTTAATCTTTTAAAATAACCTTAACAAAAAAATATTCCAAAATTAATCTTTTACTCAAATCCATATAGATTTTGCATTACCTGATCACGGTGGAAGATAACTGAATAAAAACCTGTTGAGTAATTCCATAACTACTTAACTGAAGACCTCCATCGACAAGCTCTGCTGCTTGTCTTTCCAACTTCCACAGTTGACTTCTTTCTAGCTTCCATAGTCGACTCTCAACCTTCTTTCCAATTACCACAAAATGCAAATATGTTCAACAAGTTTAATATTACATAATCTGCAGACAACAAAAATATCCATGGCAGCTAGGGTTCCATTCAAAATGTCTTTTTCCCTAATTTTTCCTTTTCTTCAAGTCTTTCAAATAATTTATCAAAAATAATGATCATTTGAAATCCAGTAGATTATACAATGATTAAAATCATTTTGAAGTCCACCGTTGTTGAAAAATAAAATCGACAACATAATTACCAACTCAATTTCCAAGTCACACTATCCACATGTATATTATTGTCCATGTGAGTCATGAACAATACAATGTCATTATTTTCCTTCGACTATCCAAAAAAAAGTATTATATACTTTTTGCTTAGGCCGACATAAATAAACATAGTGCTAATGTGATAACCAATGTCGACTATCTAAGATAAGACATATCAAAGCTGATACAAATTTTTTTTCAAATGAACTATATGTAATATGGTAAGCCTGAGTGTAGGTCAAAATACACTATGTATAATATACAATGTAAACCATATCTCATTTGAAATGTGAAGAACGCGATTACTAACAATGCCAAGTCAAAGCCATGTGTGGATTTACCCCCAATAGAGTGTCATGTGAAAGCTCAATGATAATTGAATATCATATGCAAAATGGGTAATCATCTGAAAACCAGATGTGATAAACATCTACAAATGGAGACAAACCCCTGTCTGAATGAACTGCACATGTATCCAAAAGGATTAGTCCAACCAAAGTAACAAAACCAAATAATGCAAGAGTATTCAAACTGAACTAAGATCATCACCAATACAACTGAACAAACCATTGAAGATATCATCAAGTGTAAACCAAGATGCCAACCAACACATATAGCTAATGCCAATGCATAACCAGTTTTGACATCAAGGAAAAAATGCCACAGAAGAATCCAACACAACTATTTGAGACATAAAGAAGTGACCATCAACACCCTTAAGCTGATAGAAGTTTCCATATGTCCTTTTACCATTAACAATTACAACTCCAGACCCTTTTCTAGTCTCACATGTTTCATCTTTAAACACAGGATTATATACTTTGATACACATTTGTCCAACACTCAAAATATTATGCCTTAAACCCTTAACATAATAAACATCTTCAATATTATGCTTTCCATACAAAAATAATTGAACCTATTCCACAAATCTTAGCTCCTGAATCATCTCCAAATTTAACTAGTCCTCCATCATACTTTTCAAGCTTAACAAACTTTTTTTTTTCTTTGGTCCTCCATTAGAGTAGCCACTGATAATAACCCAGTAATTCTTGTCTTCTTTAACATGAAAATCAGATACCAAAGTACCTTTAATATTATCCTTCTTCTCCATAACACTTTCCTTCACATAACTTTCAAAGTTAGAAAAAATATATTCATCTTTAATAGCCAAGAGCAAGAATTCATTTTCATCAAAATCTTCATAATCAAATTCATCATCAGAAATATCAACATATTCTTTGACATAGTAACTTCTTTTAATCATCTTTCCTTTGTTCTCCTTATTCTTATTGTTTACAACTCTTTTTGGACATCTTGAAGCATAATGTCCTATTTCACCATAGCTAAAACATTTAAAAGGTAGTTTACCATTGTACTTATTGGTTCCCTTTTTCATCCTACTTACAAAGTTAGTCTCCACATCATCAAGATCATCTCCATCTCAATCTTCAATGTTTTCTAATTTTCTAGCCTTAAAGGTAGTCTCTACTTTTGTACAATTTTTCAGCCCAAGCTTTCTCATTCTAAATGAAGTTAGTGTACCAATCAAATGATCTGTAGAATAAGTACTAAAATTTGCAACTTTGTTAATAGCAGATACCTTTTGACTGTATGATTCAAGAAGAGTACTGAGAACTTTCTTTACCACCCTAGGTTCTTTAACTCGTGCACCAAGACATCTCATAGAACTTATCAGTTCATCAACTCTCTATATGTAGGTTGAAATTATTTCATCTTCAGACATTCACATGGTTTTAAAATGTTCCTTTAGATTCTGCAACTAAGCTTGTTTAACATTGTCATCTCCTTCGTAAATACTTTCAAGCTTATCCCAAACATCTTTAGTAGTCTTAAGATTCATAACTTTAACCAATTCATAATTTGAAAGGTTTTTCATCAGAATAAATCTTTCCTTAGCATTTACCTCATGTGCCTTGATCTCATCACTTATTCTCATACCATTCTAAGGTGCAATATATTGATTCTTTATCGCCTTTTGATTTCAAATCCATGAGCAACTAGATATCCTTCCATATGTGTCTTCCAGAATGCATAATCTATTCCATCAAATCTAGGGCAATCAATTTGGTTCACCATCTTGGATCTACTTAAAGTGGTTAATATCTTCTCCAAGGAAACTTTCTCTGATACCAATTGTTGAATGGAAAATACAACTAAGAGGGGAGGTGAATTATTTGTAGCAAATTAAAACATTGAAACCCTCAATAGTAATTAGATCCACATGCATTCATTAAACCTTTTTTCTATTAAATTGATTAAACATGAAATGAAGATAACAAAAACTAGAATATCAAAACCATACACAAGAGAACACCAAATTTATGTGGAAAACCTAATGAGGGAAAAACCATGATGAGGATTAGCTGAAAATATAAGTAATTGAAAATTTTGTACAAGGGCTCACTGCTAGAATAGGTTCACACTACCCAAAAAGGCTCCCAACTAGGGCTCATTTTCATAGAAAGAACACAAGAAGATAGAAGAGAAATTTTAAATAGAGAACAACTTCTCAATGAAACAAAGAATCCACCACAAATGCTCCAACACTTTCATATCCTTGCATGAAATATTTCAAACACCTTCAGCTCATTGCCTTAAGGAATCCAATACTTGAAATTTGCACTTCTCTGCTCAAATTTGCATCCCTTACATCACTCACATTGATCTTGCATCTATCTCATTTCTCTTTTGCATCTCAAAACAACACCACTCTTATTTATATCAACCTCAACCTCAAAAACCTTCTCCAAGGTTAACAACTATTTGATACACTTACAAATTCAAATTATATCAGCACTTAAACATTCCCACAGTGAATACGAATGAAGGCAACCCATAAAACTCCTTATTTAGGACCCCAATTAATTCTAACACACCTCAACATGCTTTCACAAGCCTCACATGTAGTGCTAACATAAGGTAGGCCAATACCTTTGCTAAACACCATAATCCTTAAGTACACACTTCCTTAAATTAATCTAAAACTTATGGACATCAAAATTCACATGAACACAATCTAGAATAATCCTTGAACCACTAATATCCAACAAATACTTCATCCAAACTTGCAACATAGAAATACTTCAACCTAGAACATCCAGTTAACCTTATTCACACATTAATGCTTGAAACACATTGTACTATACCAAATCAAGTGAAAGCTTGAATTCTAAAAGATACAAACATTACATGCAACTTACAACATACACAAACCTAAAGTTAGACAGTAGAGAAATGGGAATCAAGTACAATTCTCCCAAGCCATAAAAAACATCATTAAAAAAATGGTTCACACACTGGTGAAAATATCTCTTTGTTCAATGATCCAAAAACCCAAATTCTAATTATAGCAACCTCTAACAACCTTGAACAATATATTAGATCCACATAGGAGTAGCATCAACATAGAAGAAATGTGAAGCACATCTTGGAGTACATTCTAAACACTTGCATAACAATGTTTTCTCTGTTTATAAAATTTTCTCAAAAGTACTTGGAAACCAAGTTCCCAAGACATCATCTCAGCTCATTACTTCATTTCAACTCATCTTTAGACACTACAACATAAAGATATCCCCACATACTCATAAAACTTCCTCAATATCTTAACTGCACAAGTACAAGTTGCAACAACCTATTTTCCTCTTTTTCACAATTTTCTCGATATCCTCAACATCTCCATCATGAAAAAAAAATTCCTTAACACATAGTTGACATAAATGACAACACCAACCCATAGACATCCTATTGACATCAATGACAACACCTTCATACTTGCAACAATATTACTACCATATCTCCTCTAGGTTTTTAGGGTACAAAGTGTGTACCATGAGGATGTTATAAACATCCCACCTCTCTCTTATGAAGATAATATTATATTATGTCTTTAAATATTTATTTTAAATTTATAAAAGTTACATGAACAATGATTAACTTGAGTCCCACCTATCATGATGATAATGAGGTAAGGTTACTATTTAACTAGTAGGGACCCTAAGGGAAAATATAGCTCCCTTATTTTTATTTTTACAATAATTATACACGAGAAATATTATATTTATATCATAATAAATATTATTGATAAAATTTAATCAGCCAAACCATAGTGTTAACTAATTATTGTTTAAATATTAATATCAATATTAGTGCTTTCCCATCAAATAAAAAAATTATTAACTATTATTTATAGCATAGAAAATTTTCATCGTTAACAATTTCACTGTCTATTATGCCCCCCTAAAATATTGAGCCTAATTCACCCCCTAATGTCTTCAAATTATGTATTCTAGGACCCATTTCTACTCTTTTTTAATAAATTGCAAGCATTTGATAAATGTATCCAAGTTATGTATTGTTACTAAATTTCATTTTCCTAGAAATTTGGGGCAAGACCTATACACCCTTTGTGTGTATGGCTCTTCCTTCTTATCTAGAACCTATTATTTTGACATATTGTTGGTGGCATTTTAACATTTAGAATTCAAATTTCAAGTGTTTGCTTTCAGGATCCAATTTTTGAGAAATTAGAATAATAACATAAATACATAGTCATTTCACCATTTGAAACTAGAAGTCAAAGAACAAGCTATATGTGAACATTGAGAACATTCAAGATCAAGTCAAGATTATCATTCCAGAGATTTTTTCCAACAATTCAAGATCTAAGCATCATGTCAAAGCATATGTGATTTCATGTGTTCATGTTATCATGGTTTTATGAAGCCTAACCCTTGTTGGAGGTCTCCAAAGCATTCAATTTCAAGCAATTTTAAGATCCAAATCCTTGAGGTGATTTGTATGAATGTAGTCCTTCAAGGAAGCCATTTAAGGGTGGTGAGTTGTAGAACTTTGTGATTCTATCATTCCTTCCTTTCAATTATCCATTTATCAATGATACTTCCATTGTGGAAGTGGAAACACTTACATGGGATTTGACTGAGCAAAGCCTCTAAAATGGCCCATAATTTCCTCACTTTGTGAATGTGTAGATCTCAAGTTGAAGAGGATTGAAGAAGGATTGAAGAAATTTTTTCAATTATTGCATTTGTTTTCATACATCTTGTTAAGCCACATAAACTTAGTTATAGAAATATCTAACAAATTTTCAACAACTTTGCAAGTAGAAATACAAGTCTGGGATTTGCTACCACAAGACTCTAAAAGTTGATCAAGATACCCTATTAAGGACTTATATGCCCCTTTGCAATTATGTCCTTCTACAGTCACTGAAACAAGCTTTTTGGGTAGTTACATATCACTCTACACTTTTTTAGATCCACCTACAAATTGTTGTTTCAATTCGTTAGTTGTCATGATTTTACAATTTACATATTAGGGAACATTATCTAACTAGTTTAATCATATTCAATTAATTCCAATCCATTTCTAACCCTCAATTAGATGTAGCTCAAGGTCTAAATGTCTCACCTTCATGGTTGAAAGTCAATCTAATCACATTGTTGGTCTACATCTTAATATAACTTGGAAAAAGGTCCCTTGCACCCTAAGTTCTTTGTGCTTAGGACCTAGGGTTCCCTTTTTCTACAATAAATTTTTGTGAACCTAATGAACTTTACATCTTAAAATATTCTAAAATGGGAAGTCTTTTAAACTATAGATATAGGTTTTGCATTTCATTATTTGCATTTGTCATTTAGGGTTTCATTTTTGCATCATAAAAGAAAAAAATACAAAAAAACTATATTTATATTACATCATAGGTTGCATTAGGGTTTATTTCAATCATATTTAGATTGTATCTACATTCATATTACATTCACTAAGTTTTAAAAATCTTAAATTGTTCATTACATGTAAATTGCATCTTTCATTTAGGTAAAAAAAAAGTAAAAAATTGCATAGTTCTATCTCAAAATTGCATCAAATCATCATTCTCATAATTTTGCATCTTCAAATCAATAAATTATTGCATATTATATCTTGAAATTGTATTGAAAATTGTCCTTTATTGTTGCATATTTACATTTCAATCAAATTGAAAAACATTGTACTGTTTTGTTTCAAATTTGTATGAAATCATCATTTTCAAAATTTTGCATCTTAGAATTAGTCAATTATTGCATGATTACTTCTATAAATTTCACTCAACATTGTAAAAACATTTTTAATAATATTGATGAACACTTGCATTTTGCATCACATTGCCCTAAATTGAGAAAAAATTAGAAAAACGTCATTTGTTCAACTTGTTTTCAAGTAGACCCAAAATCCTTCAACGGTGCTTTACACGATCAACTTTTGAATTTTTAAAATCCCTATCCAGGTCTTAGATGCCCTTAGGAATCTATATCATTTTTGGGTGACTGTCATGTTGTTATGGGATTAAATTTCTATGGAAGACATTTCTAAGTGTCCCTTATCTAGGTGTGATGTTTGTTTTTTAATTCTGTTTACAGAACTATCTAATTTTGTTTATTTGATGCATAAGGCAAGTAGAGACATGTTTCCTTTTCAAACATATTATTTTCTTAGGGTAATGCATGGATCACATTATTGTAATCTACCTACTTATGAGCCAAATCTAAGGAAGAAAAATGAAATCATTAATAAGCATGTTAGTCATTCTCCAAAAATCTCTCTTAATTATGAGAGTATCTTGGTGCAAGAGAATGAAATCATTGACATGTTTATTACTATAGATTTTCCTAATCTTAACTCATCTCCCAACACCTCTCCCACTTGCGAGAATTTTTTGGTCCAAGAGGATGCAATCATAGACATTCATGAAAATCATAGTTGTTCTTCTCCTGATACCTCTCCCACTTATGATGAAGGTACCTTGGTGTTTCAAGATCCAATCATTGAGTGTCATGATAATCTTATTTGTTTCTCTCCCCCCACTTCTCGTACTTGGGAACATATTATTAGGAAAGAGGATGATATAATTGATACATTTATTTCAAAAGATAGTAATATGTATTGCTTAGATGAAGATGATAAAGTGACCTTATAACCCCCCTCATCAAAAGCTCATCAATAAGAGATAAAATCCATTGAGGTTATGAACACACAAAATACTATTAGGTATCCTTTAATTATTGGATTTCCTAAAACTCCTTTTAAACCTCCTATGGTTCGTCTAATTATTATACCTCCTATATGTCCTCTAATTACTAGACCTTCTAAGTCAACTCTCATTAAAGCACCTCCTAGACCTCTAGGTGGTATATTAAACTTTGTAAGACAACTCATTAGTAATAATGTGTTGCAGCAACCAAGTTACCACACAATTTCTCGCACATATACTACTCAGAACAGTAAGCAACCAAAACAAACACCAACATCCATCCCATTTCCTCAACCATATCTCCTACCTACACCTAACATTTTGCAACATAGTGCTAAATATTTTGATCTTGTTGAGCAACTTTATAACACTCTTACTAATATATCCTTGTGGTATTTTATTCAAACATCACCCTCTTACCATGAAATGCTTCAAAAGCTTTGCAAAACATTGCTATCACTCCAAGTGCATAAAAAAAAGATTTGGTAGCTTTGATTGAGAATATGAATAAAGTTAATTTGGACATTGGCTTTCATCAATGTGAATTACCTCCTTTGGAAATGTAAAAACAAAATAATCCTTTAATGATATTGGCTATTACTAATAGGTCTGGGATTAGGTGTACCCTTGTTGACAATGGTTCGAGGCTTAATGTTTGTATTGTAATTTTTTTGGATAAAATTGGAGTGGATAAGAGTAAAATTCAACTATCTATTTTTTATATTTTTTATTTTGATAATGCGGGGAAGCAACCATTTGTTTTGATAATATTACCTATCAAAGTCATATATGTTTCTTTACAAAATCCTATCCATGTCATGCCCTAGGATCTTTCATAGTTCTCTTGGGTAGACCATGGATTCATGAAATGAATGTATTTCCTTCAACGATTCATAATTTGCATAAAAGTTGGCCCTAAATATGAACATTGTAACTTACAAACTAAAACCAGAATGATGAATCCTCTTAGCATATTGACACAAACTACAAAATTTTTAATTTTACAAGTTGAGGATAAATATTAGTATCTTTCAAATGTGATAAAGTTTTTGGATGATTTTTGGGGTTTGTTCAATTTCACACCTACATCCATGGGTGAATACGAGATTCTAAATAAATAAATAAAAAGAGAAACAAGTTGCGGTGGTATTAACACAATTTGACATTGAAACATCGAATAAACAAGAGTTCACAATTTATAGTAGTGAGGATAACATGGAATATGCATCTACCTATGATGAAAGTGACTATGAAAAGCCACCTTCCTTAAAAGAAATAGAAAAACTTTATGGAAGAGGTTATCAACTATTGAAACAATTTAGCTATAATGGAAAAGTATGTGGAGTGAAAGAACAAGGTATTTGTGTCCTAATAAATCCTAGAACACAAGAAACAAGAAGAGGTCTTGGTTATTATCCTCTGAAATAAATGAAAGAATTAAAGAAATATTCACTTAATACAAATTCCATCACACAAGATTCTTCTAAGATAACTTGGACCTTGGTGCATCCTGAAATGATAAATACTACATGTGAAAATAATGGTCATGATATTGTTTCATCTTCAAATTCATGTTTTAGTGATGATTAGTGTTCATTATATTTTACACCCTCCTTTCTAGGAGAGTACAAAATCTCACAATATAAACTTAACGAGTCTTGTTTGTGTATAACATATTTTGATAAGAAAGCAAGATTTTCTTCACAAGAGAAAGAAATGTCCCTACTATCAATCAAGATAATATCTTGGCCATGCTTCTCAAAGCCCACCTAACTGGTCTTCAACCAAAACCATGAAAGAAATCCTACAACATAAATTTATTTTATGCATATCATCAATTACATGGTTATTCCACCAATGAAAGTAAGGCCCTGAGCAATAAAATACATCTTAAGGATTGTGATGCTCTTCCTTGTGTTGACACACTTAATTCCTCTAATCAATAATGATCTTCACCCTATCATGTTTCTCATCACTATGTTGCATTTGTAGCTTTATGCTATTTTCTCATTTCCATTCATGATGGTAAAATCTTAAATGCAACCATATTTTTCATGGTAGCAACATGAAGGTCATTAGTGTTGTTATCCTTGTCTCTATACTTGGGGAAAATATAACTTGTTTTTGGAAGGAATGCATTCTTTTCAAGGATAGCCTCTTCCCCTTGTTCTCCTTAAAATACAACCATATAAATTATATTCACATTTTAAGCGGGGAAATATAGTCCCTTGCTCATTGTTTGCATATGAAATAGTCCCTTCTTAGTGATGATAGAATACATCTCCTAAGAAGTGTGACCTTGTCAAGAAAAGTGTGGTCTTCTTAATCCATGTGATGTGTCTCCTTTCTAGTGATATTCAACTTGATGTCCCATAAGAGTGTGACCTTTCTTGGCATATGACATTCTCCTTGGTGGTGACGCTATTACTAGTTTTCCTTAAGGTGTGCTCTTCTATCCCTAAACTAGTCCTCTCTTGGTGGTGATGTCATGTGTGATGTTCGCTAAGGGTGACCTTTTATTGAGAAAATCCCCTTTGTTTGTTACCTTCTTTGGTGATGTTATTACATCCCTTGAGGCTTTAAACCTTATCATATTCATCCCCTATGATGATAAACCTTGGCATATTCATCCCCCATAATACTAAAATTTAGCATATATGTCCCCCGTGATATTAAACCTAGGCATTTTTCTGCACTTTGTTCATGTGAGTTGAACTTAGTATAGAATTGACACATCTTGTGGCACACTATCAAGGTTATTAGGGAGTATAACTCTTGGAATGGTTGCCTTTAGGTCACACCTTGTAGACCTAGTGTGTTTTTATCATTTTTTCCATATTTTTCTGGGCACACCTTGTAGACCTAGTGTGTGTCTCTCATTTTACCTTGTCTTGCGGGGTCACCTAGTGAATATTGGACTTCACCAGCCCACATGTCTCCCAATTTGTTATTCACATAGAAAATATCAGACTTTTCTATGGTGTGATTCATGGATGCATTGTAACATGGCCACCTAACATAATAGACCTTTCTTGCTAGTGGATCCATTTGTTTCATGAGTGATCTCGCATAACACAAATTTTTTTCCTCATATGAGCTAACATTTATTTGATGGATGAGGTTTGGTATTTGAGACAATTTAAGACTGAGGTCTCTTCATCTAAGTGAATCAAATCTTTTAGTACATGGAGGATGTTTGTGATAAGGGAAATTCCCAGAAACAAAGTAAAAAGGCTTTTACTTTAAAAAACACGGATTACCTACATATGGGTGCTTTCTTTGGAAGATTTATATTCTATTCTGACAGCTTAGAGAAATCAAAGAACAGTGAGAATGGTCAGATGAAATACATTATTTTGGATTTATCTCGAATACTTCTGTGATGTGATTGACCAGCTCTCTTAAAGATTTTTGTTAGCAATGAAGGACTCTGTATAGGCTGAGTTACAATTTCAAATTTTAATTATAAAAATATATTTTTCATATTGTTGATTTCTTTTTATATTGTTCGATTGTTATCATGAAGATAATATTCTTTGTTTGATGATTTTAAGTTTTCCAAGAATTAGACATGAAAATGGGAGTTTATAATTTATTTATACAAAACATGGACTAATTAAATTTTTTATTAGATATATTAAATTTATTTATTTATATTGTCTTTTAAAGTGATGGACACAATTTAAATTTTAGAAAATTAAGTGCAAAAGAAATATTCCAAGTTTATAATTACTTCATTTTTTTTAATGTGCCGTATTAAATATATTTTTTAAGTGGATGTATGCCAAATCTATATAAACTATTAAATGTTTCTCAAATATAAGTTAAATTTTTTTAAGCAAATGTTTAATTTTTTTATCACATTTTATCCAATGTTAATTTCAATTTTTAAATGATTTAAAAAAAATTTGTGTTGTATAAATGAGAATAAAAATTAAATAGATATATGAAATTTGATTTTGATTTTCATAATTGAAAAAATTTCATGCCTTGATTTATCCCCACACACTTTATATAAATAAAAATTTAACATTTAATTTGTATTTTCAATAAATTATTTAATAAATATTAAAAAATATATATAATAAATATATCTCTAACCCAAAATCTAACTCTAACCCTAACCCTAAACAAAATTAATATACCAATAGCCCTTGGGAAATTACAATTACTTTGGAGAAGCAAAGGTAAAGATTTTGCTTATCTCTATCAAGAGTATTTAACTTCTATTTTGTGTGAAAGGCCATATGAATGAAGAGAACTTCAATTATATTGTAGATCTGTGGGTTGTATAATAAAAATTTGCACTTGACTTTAGCAAATGTTAGTAAGGGATATAGAAACATTAACTTTGTTCCACATCATAGTCAAAATAAAAACCTCTAAAATTTATTTAGTTAAATCTTAAAAACCCTTGTATTTAATTATTATGATTTAAGATGTTAATGTTTATTTAGTCCAACTTAATGTTAAAATGTAAATCTTCATAATCATTTATTTTTATTGATAGTATTTAACTTCAATTTCAAATAAATGGATGTATGATTCTAACTAAAAAAATTATTTAAATATTAAATTAAACCAATTTAAATATTTAAATAATACTCATGATCTTTAGTAATTTCTTAAACATATTCATTATCTCCAATTTCATAATCATTAATTTTAACTCTAAATCTAACAAGTAGCTACATGATTAGATTGGATAAGTTTTTTCTATGATTATTTTTTTGCCATTTAATCTGAAATGTGAAAACAAAAACATAAATTAGTAATTAGTAGATTGTAAACTATATATTATAATTAATAAATTATAAATAATAATAAAAAATATTAATTATAAATATTATAAGTATTGAAATAAAAAATTATAAGTTATTGAATTTATAGTATATTAAATAAAATTATATAAAATGTTAAATATTAAATAATGATAAAAAATATTTAAATAATACTCATATGCTACCCTAATTTTAACCTTAACCATAACTATATTTATAATGCTAACCTTAATCCCACCACTAATAAGTAATTCTAATTGTAACTCTAACCCTCATCGTAATCCTTATTCAAACCTTAAGTATAATCAAAACTCTAATTAAACTATAACCTTGATTGAACCCTAATTAGGATTAGGGTAAGGTTAGAGTTGGGGTTGAATTAGGGTTAAGGTTCAATTATAATTAGGGTTATGGTTAAGGTTCATTAGGGTCAAATTAGGGATATTTATATAAAATTGTAATTATATATCTATATATTACCTATGAACAATTTTTCATGAAATAAATCACATTTTAATTAACATAAATTAATAAAATCTTACTCATAATTATAATGAGAATCCAATTAATGTCTTACATGTTAGGGTTAGAGTAGGTTTAGGATTAGGGTAAGGGTAGGATTAGGGTTAAGGTTAGTATTAGGGTTAGGGTTAGGGTTAGGGTTAGGGTTATGATTAGGGTTAGGATTACAATTAGGGTTAGGCTTAGGTTTAGGGTTAGGAATAGGATTAGGGTTACAATTAGGATTTAATTAGGGTTAGGGTGAGGGTTTAGGTTAGGATTAGGATTAGGATTAGGATTAGGGTTAGGGTTAGGGTTAGCATTAGGGTTAGAATTAGGATTAGGGTTAGGGTTAGGGTTATGTTTAATTTTTTTTTTAGTGTTAGGGTTAGGGTTAGGGTTAGAGTAAGGGTTAAATTAGGTTAGGATTAGGGTTAGGATTACGGTTAGGGTTTAATGAGGGTTAGGGTTTAGGGTTTACTATTTAGCCTTAGGGTTAGGGTTAGGATTAGGGTTAGGGTAAGGGTTGGGGTTAGAATTATGGTGAGGTTTAGGGTTAGGGTTAGGATTAGGGTGAGGGTTAAGGTTAGGGTTAGAATTAGGGTGAGGGTTATGGTTAGGTTAGGATTAGGTAAGGGTTAGGGTTAGGGTTAGGATTAGATTTTAATTCTAACCCTAAACAAAATTAGGGTTAGGTTTTAGTTCTATATTTTAAGTAAGCCTAAACCTAACCCTAAACCTAAACCTAAACAAAATTAATAAACCTAACCCTAATCCTAACCCTAATGCTAACCCTAAACCTAAACCTAACCCTAGCCTAATTAAACCCTAACCCTAACCCTCATCCTAATCCTAACCTAATTAAAACCTAACACTAAACCTGACCCAAATCCTAATGCTAACTCTAACCCTAACCCTAACCCTAACTTAATTAAACCCTCACTCTAACCCTAATCCCAATCCTAACCCTAACACTAACTCGAATCCTACCCCTAAACAAAATTAAAAAAACCTAACCCTAATCCTTACCCTAACCCTAACCCTAACTCTAATCTTAGCCCTAACCCTAAACCTAACCCTAATCCTAACCCTAAACCTAACCCTAAACCTAACCCTAATCATAATCCTAACCCAAACCCTAATCATAATCCTAATTGCAATCCTAACCTAATTAAACCCTAACCCTAACCCTGATCCTAATCCTAGCCCTAATCCTAACCCTAACCCTAAATAAAATTAATACACTTAACCCTAACCCTAACCCTAACCCTAATCCTGACCCTGATAGTAATCCTGACCCTAACCCTTACCCTAACCATAACCCTAATCATATCCCTAACCCTAATAATGCTAACCCTAAACCTAATCCTAACCCTAAACCAAACCCTAACCCTAACCCTAACCCTAACCCCAAATGTAACCCTAATCCTAACCCTAACCCTAAACAAAATTAATAAGCCTAATCCTAACCCTAACTCTAATCCTAACCCTAACCCTAATCCTAATCCTAACCCTAACCCTCATCATATCCCTAACCCTAATATTAATGCTAACCCTAAACCTAATCCTAACCCTAACCTAATTAAACCCTAACCCTAATCCTAATCCTACCCCTAATCCTAACCCTAACCTTGAACAAAATTAATAAGCCTAACCCTAAGCCTAACCCTAAGCCTATCCCTAACCCTAATCCTGACCCTACCCTAATCCTAACCCTAACCCTAACCCTCATCATATCCCTAACCCTAATACTAATGCTAACCCTAACCTAATTAAACCCTAACCCTAATCCTAATCCTACCCCTAATCCTAAACCTAACCTTGAACAAAATTAATAAACCTAACCCTAAGCCTAACATTAACCCTAATCCTGACCCTAACCTAATCCTAACCCTAACCCTAACCCTCATCATATCCCTAACCCTAATACTAAGGCTAAACCTCAACCTAATCCTAACCCTAACCTAAATAAACCCTAACCCTAAACCTAATGCTAATCCTAACCCTAACCCTAATCCTAACCCTAACCATAACCCTTTTCCTAATCCTAACCCTAACCCTCATCCTAACCCTAACCTAATTAAACCCTAACCCTAATCCTAATCCTAACCCTAATCCTAAACCTAACCCTTTTCCTAATCCTAACCCTAATCCTAATCCTAACCCTAACCCTAACCCTAACCGTAATCTTATCCCTTACCCTAATACTAACCCCAACCCTAAACCTAATCCTAACCGTAATCATATTAGAATATTTTAATTATTATAATAATTTTATAATAAAATATATAGTAAATATAAAAAATAATTGATTTAAGATATTACATGTTGCGTGCGACTGCTACTAGCATGTATATATATATTATTTTAATAATAATATATATAAAATACGCTGAGAGATATCCTTCTCGAGGTGCCTATTTTTTAATCAAATTTTTATAGGCGCCTTGAGAAGGATATCTCTCGGCGTATTTTATATATATTATTATTAAAATAATATATATATATGCTAGTTGTTATATGTTTTTCATGTGTCTTATTCATGTTTACATTATGCTTACATTCTATTTTCTTTCATTTCATCATCATCTTTATGATCCATCATGCCATGTGTTTTCTTCGTGTATGCTTAAGATTTTATGACATGTATGTTTGTGTATGTTGTCTTGCTATGCATCATACATGCATATTTGTTCCTTTATGCTCATGTTGGTATTCCATGGGATATTGGATCATGGGGGCTTGAGAGATCTCCCCCTAGATCCTTTGTCATCCTATCTCTTCAATATTTATACATTTGGACCCCTCTTGACATATTTTTCTACTTTAGTGTGAGTCTCAGTGTAAGTTCATAATCTCAATAAGTGGGCTAAATATTGCATAGAAAATTGCCACCATGAACTATTTCAAACTATGTTTTGGACCCCTATATTATTTAGCCTAATTGACTCCCTAATGTCCTAAAATTATCAATGGGACCGGTGCAATATTTTGATTTCTTTTGAATTGTGGTTCAAGAGTCAGTTTCATTAAATTACCTCAATGACGATGAGCTCCTATAGGCTACTCAAGATTATAAATTGGAGAAGGGAAAGGCTTACATTGGAGGTCTCTTTCCAAAGTGTTATCTCCAGAAAAAATTAGCATACAAAGAGGTGTATGAAGCCATTAAAAAATTTCTCCAAAATGATGACCCTTAGACACTGTATAGGGTTCTCAACACCCATGCTCAAGAACTCAGACCTCTGATGGTGGAGAAATGTAAGGAGAAATACTTCATAATTTCTTTTCTCCTCTCTCACCACATTCAAAATGGTCCCAGAGCAATGGCATTAGCTATAGACATTCTAGATTCTCCAATTGGTGTAGAATTAGGTGAAGGACATGGACACAATGCTTTTGATCTTAACATCTGTAGGGTGGATACTTTAGTGAACATTGGTCCAATGGAGGTTGGTGAAGGACAAGGAGACAATGGTCTCAATCTTAACATTGGTAGTGTGGATACTTCTGCTAATACAGGTTCAATGGAGGAATGATGTTCAAATTCTCCTTCCATCTTATATATAAAGCAATGTATTACCTAGTTTTTTTTTGGGTTCACATGTTCTTGGGGTGTTTTGGTTTATATGTCTTTGTGCAAGCCTGGATACTGTAAAGAATATCAATTAATGGGGCTTATTTTGATACAAGCCTACGAATGTCACATAGGGTTGGTGGTTTTTTTGGTTTTTATGTTTCTAAAATCCCAATTCCAATACTATAATCTGGCCTATGTAATCCTTTAATTTCAATTATAAATATATACTATAGGCACTAGCCTTTTATAAATTAAAAAAGTCCTAAAATTATGCATTTTGGAGCCCATTTGTACCAATTTTCAATTAATTTCAAGCATTTGATAAATGCATCCAACTCATATGTTATTTTTGATATTTAGTGTTCTAGAAATTTGGACTTGGATCCATATTCCCTTGGGCGTATGGGCCCCCTTCTTATCAACGACCTATTTTTGGACATGTTGGCAACATTTTAACATTAAGAATTTAAATTTCAAGTGTCAGATTTTGAGATCTAATTTATGGGAAATTAGAATAATAGCATATAAATACCTAGTCATTCCACCATTTGGAACTAGATGTGAAGGAACAAGTTGGAGGTGAACATTGAGAACATTCAAGAGGAATTCAAGAGTGTGGGAGTTAATGGTGACTCCCCAACACCCCAAGAATAGCTGCTATACCAAAATATCTTCCACAAGAGAGAGAATTGAAAGAAATCTTGTTTCAACAATGCAAGATTGAATATTGGTTGAATATGCTTGAATGCAAATGTACATGAGATTCCTTGCTTATAAAGGCAAGGTTGAGACATAGGATTAGAAAATATCATGAAAATTGTCTTAATCCTATAACATGTGACAACTCATAACAACCTAGGATAAGATAAAGTCTAGACATGACAATTAAGACTTAGAGAAGGAATATTTTATCCTAGGTAAAATTAACATGTTAATATGTCCCTTAATTCCCTAGTGAGTGAAAAAGTTAGGTACAAGACATTTATTCACACCAAAACCTCCCCTTAAGTGCAACTTAGGGAGAAGATTATTATGAAAACTATACAAAGATGAAGATGAATATGACTATGGGTCTCGACTACTAGGCCATGTTAGGTACCCATTCACAATTCGAATGGAATCAATGAAATCAATCTCTCACAAGAAAACAAAAGGAGAAAACCCAATGGGACAAATCTCCTCTCCAAAAGAGAGAAAAGAAAAAAAAATGATATATGGAGGACTCAATGATACCACCAAGGACTACATCCATCATGTATATACAATCAATGACCCCCCCATAAGAGGGAAAAAGAGAGATAAGATATCCTCCCCACAATGAAGAAGCTCCAATGTCAATGAAGAACGCCTAAAAACAAAAGATGATCCAATGTCTGCAAGCAACACATCTTCCCTTAGGTAGAAAAAATATCATAAGCTAATGAAGAAGACACTCCATATCCAACTGAAAGGAGTAAGAATGAAGTCTCAATATGTATGCCTCTAAAAACTGAGCAGGAGTCTCCAATCTTGAATAAGTCACAATATAATCATGGTCAAAATCAACCAAGAAACATGACAAATGAAGTGAAGGAGGAGAATCATGAATATCAATCTCCAAAGAAAAGTAGATGGTATAACATTTGTGTTGAAACTGTCATCAAATAGGAGAGAAACCCCCTCAAGTGTGTCCTCCAAATTTGTAGTATGAGCCTCCATAAACAAGCTCGAAATCCCTGTCAAATACTCATCCCAAAAAGCAATATTTTAAAAATTATGGTCATCTTGCTGAATAGAAGCACTGATGGATGAAGAAGCAAGAGGTGAAGGAGGAGGAAGCTCATCACCAGTCTCTAGAATACCAAGGTGTAGGTGACTAAACTTATCCTCACAAACATGGTTCACACTCAATGGAGTGTGTGATGCAGTCAAACGAAGATTATCACCTTTTGAAGAAAAATGTGAAAATGAATACAAATGAGATGAATGATCAACCATCTCGATAGTAACAATATCCCTAGTCTTCAAGTCCCTTATGTACACCCTATTTGGAGTGAACTCAACTATTTTACCTTGACCCCCATGAGTAATTTGATAAATAGAAAGGGGATTTATGCACAAGGAAGGAACAAAAAGTAAATCATTAAAAGTCCCTTCCCCCATGTCAATCTAGAACCCTTCCTACTTACCTTCACATAGGTATTGCTACCCATCAAAATATGAGGTGAATTACAAGGCTCAAAAGAAGAGAACATATCCATAGAAGATGTCGTATGATGAGATGACCTTGAATCAAGAAGCCATCTATTAGACCAAGGACTTGTAGAAGCCAAGAGTGTTTGTCCTTTCATTTTATGTATCCCAGTTGTAGATCTTGTATTCTCTCACTAAGATGATGAGGGGGCTGCCAATTTGGATGCTAAATAAGTAGAAGACATTCATGAGGGAAGCTGAATGTTATTCTTTTTAAGAATGTGTGTGAGTTCATCAATATTCTTATTATAACATCTATGATCATCATGTCCTAGCCTTTTACAATATGCACATTTGAGTTTCTTCTTTTTAGATGATTCCTCTTTTTGAAGAGGGTGTAGAATCAGGAGTCCTATGTGAAGGAGAATATTTACCTTGCTCATTAGACTTGGGTTCCATTTTATGCTTCTTACCTTTGCCACTTGAAGCCTTTGTATCTTTTGTAAGAAGAGCATGAGATGTAGAAGACTTCAATTTTCTTATGCGTACCAACCTTACTTGTTCCCTTATGAGTTGAGATGAAAATTCATCAAGAGAAGGAATTTTGTATGTATTTCCATGGGAATCTATTATAGCATAGAATGTGGAAACAAAAATTGAATAATCAAGACCAAGCTTAGCAATAATAGAAATAATCAACTATTCATCCTCTTTAGTGACCCCGCAATTAGATAACTGCAATATTAGAGAATTGAGCTTAGAGAAGTCTTGGATATTTTCAAAATATTATGGATTAAGACCCATTAGTTCATTCTTCCACTTAAATTTCCTCATTTTATCTGGCTGACCAAAGATACTCTCTAAAGTAGTCCAAAATTGATTAGGATGTGTGCACGATGCAACATGATATCTAAGATATGGAGAAATGGACAAAAGAAGAGTACCATGAACTTCATCCCTTCTATCAAGCCATTTCCTTCTTTCTTTAGCTCATGTGATTTCTGGATCTTGACCAAATGTGATCCTTTGCAATGCCAATTTTAGTAATAATAACTTCATTTGTGATCTCCACTCATGATAGTTATATGGGGCTAGAAGTACAAATTTTGAAAAATCCATGATAAAATCAAATATTAGAAGAGAGGAACAACAAATTCAATTCACAAGACAAGAAATTAACCCCTTTTTCCCAAACAAATTTACACTTTTTTTTGCAAATTTACAACAATGTATCCAAAAGTAACAAATCAACTTCAAACTGAAATTCTGAAATTTTAGAAACAAATTTGCAAAAAGTGCATGAATATAATTGAAGTGCTCTTGAATACCTTCTTGATGGCACAAATTTCAAGAAAAATGGAGTCCTGTAGTACCCCTCCACTTTGCTTATGTTTCTGTTAGCATGTTTTCACTTTGATATACTTTGGTATCTTGTTTTGGTGTATTGATCGCTGTTTTTAGAGCGATAGTGGATTCATTTTGGGATATGGTGAAACATTGTATGGTGATAATTAATTTCTGACATGCTTTGTATTAGCATAGATGTTTTCTTTAGATGTTGTTACTATATACATGTTTATTGTGGATTAATTGTTATTTTATTTGTTAGTTTGATGTGATGTGTATTGGTGTGGAGAACAAAGTTACATCACTCGCTTGCGAGTGCCCTATGATTTCCATGATTTTCTCCGCACGGTGTGTTTGTACAATGGATTATATATATATGTATGTTATTTGTTTGATTGCAGGATTGCAGGTACATGACACTGACTCCACCTGGTTACTCAGGTTTGAGCATGTCAAGACTCAATGAAAATGTTGATTGGGGGGTAGTAACAAGGTTCTTCCTAGTCTAGTCTTAAACCCAATCATAGTATGTCGTCAGTTTAAGTCTGGTGTCTTTGGTGGTCTCGTTTGTGTTTGATTGGTTTATTTATTATGAAAGGAAAATTTTGTTAATTTAATGATAGATTAATATTCTTTAATTTACTGTTTGTTTAAATTAATTTTAAATGTTGAAAATAAAGTTTTACATTTTATTTAATTAATTAATTAGTTTATTTGGTTAAGTAGTTTAATCTTTAAGGTTAAAATTATTTAATTAAATAAATTAATTAATTTTGGAAGATATTTTCTTCTCGACATGTGTGGTAGTTAAAATTTATTGTTTCTTGTTGAGGATCCTCTCGGAAGATTTTTATGGATTTGGGGAAAATAGAAGATTACTTCACGGGAAATGAAAAGAACAGGGGTTCTGTTTAAAAAATATTGATCTGTGTAATTTTGTGATTTTTCTCTGGGATTTGCTTAATATTTCTGGAAAAAGTTCTTTACTTCTAGTTTTGGATTTGTTTTCTTCTGGGTATTGGTTTTCTGGAGGAGCTTTGGAGGATTGCACACAACAAGCAACAAAGTTTCTCTTCTGTAGACAAGTTTTTGAAGCTATAGGAATATAGGTATTTTCCTGGTAATTTAATTTATTTCTTTTGAAAAGGTTTAGTATTGTGAGGTTTTGTTAAAATTTGTTATATGCATGATGGCTTGAGGAAATTGTTTGAGTATTAAATCTCTGTTCTTCTCAGCAATTTAGTCTGTAGAGAATTTGTTATTTCTTTGTTAAAAGCTTCCTGTAGGAATAGTTTGAGTAAAAATTTGTGAAGGGAAATCATTTATTTGGGAAATGAAATTGAAACCTCTGGGAATAAATTAGAACTTGTTGGAGAAAATTTTTGTGCGTACTGTTGAAATTCTCAATTTCCCCTAGAAGAACCCTATTGAAAATCTATTCCTATTTTAAATATTTGTCATTTATTTAATTGTGCATATATATATATAAATTTATATACACATATTTTTATGGATTCATATATATATTGGATTGTGAAAGTTATAAGTTTAGAATTATATATTTATTTTGAAATCACTGTACGGGCGAAATTAAGGGTTTGAAGTTTTTGTAAATGGAGATAAACACCAGAGAAAACGCAGATCTTAGATATGGATTTTCATATATTATATTTTAGCATTTTAAATTAAAAAGCATGTGATAAGGGGGCCGTAGGGGCTACCCCACAACCGCCCCCATATGGGGCGACGGCTGTGGAGGCAGTTGGCGCTGCCCTCACAGATAGCACGCGGCTACCACATAGTCGCCTCCCCATACGGGGAGGGCTGCGAATACAACCATGGGCTATAACATACACAGTCTAGTGTATGTCGTGTAAATCCATTTGCAACTTTAAAAAAAAAGGAATTTTTGAATATTTATTCATTCGTATAGAATTTCGATTTAGGGTTTTATTTAATTTATAATACTTATATATATATATATATATATATTGTAAAATTTTATATTTGATTTAATTTTTGTTGGAAATTGTATATATATTGTTTAAATGTATATTCTTTCAATAGAAGAATAGAATGAATAGTATTGTTTTGGAAATAAAATAAAATGACTTGTAGAGAAAATTAGTAATTTCTAAGTTATTATTTGATAATTATAGTTTTGATTTTTTTATGTCAAATGGAAGATGAATTATGTTTTAGTTGGATAATTTCATAACTTCAAATTATTGATTGATTGGATTTAGTGAATCCTAACATTAGATTTTTATTATGCCTGATCTGCTTTAGATTGTGTTTATTCTTTTGGGAAAATTGGGATTACTTTGAATTATAAGTCTTCCATATGAGTTTGTATTATGAGGGAGTTGTTATTGTTTAAATAGAATTCTTGTGTTGACTAAGGTTGTGTACATGGTTTTGCATGGTGTTTAGACACCTAGTTTTATTAACATAGACTTGATGTTCATTATGAAATGTGTAGAATTATATGTTGAATTCTTGTGCACCTTGTTTACCTTAGTTAGGGAACTTAGATTCCTTATGTTATTTTTACGGGAGTGGCTCCGTGTGAGGGTTGGCACACAAAGTGGTGCCTGGGTAACTTACGTAGAGTTAGTAAGTCAGTGGAAACTAAAACAAAACATTAGATAGATTAAAATCTTTAATTAGATTAATAAGCCTCGCTTATAGACTCAAGGGCTAATTCAGTCTTGAGTATAAGTTGTGAAGGCCTGGAATGGAAAATCCATATCTTGTTACTTTAAAATATATTCGATTCCGCAATAGTTTGCATGTGGGGCCGGGTTTCGTAAGAGGTTGCCAGGGTAACCCAAGTTGGGGGCCGGAACCTAGGAAGAAACACCAGGGTAACCTATGCAACATTGTGATGACACTCCACCTAAAATAACAATTTACCTTGTGAACTTAGTATATTTGATTTTCCTAAATCTAGAAGCAATGTAACCAAAAGTTAAGTATGTACTTGTGTAGATTGGTCTATGGTTTTACTTGTGTCTAGGGTTTGTAGGTTATGTCTAGGGAACCTTATTACTGTCTCCTAGCATGGGGGGTGGACCTACAAGTACCACATGGTTGGGTGGAATGTGCACCTTACTCCGCTGGGTCCCTAGTTTATGATCGTGGCAACAAGAGCTTCATGGATGGAGAGCTCGTATTTGGATTTATGTGTACTTCCTTAATTGTATCATTGGAAATCTTGTATTTATAACCTTCCTCAATTGTTATGAGGTGAACATTTGTAATATGTAATTGTAAACTATTATTTGATCTACCTCATCTGAAGAATGAGTATTGTAATGTCATTTCAAATGCAATGTAAGAATCTTATTTGTACTTTATACTTTTATGAATGGAACTCAAATGTTATGCAATGTTTACTTTTTAGTTTATGTTAACTAAAAACATGCAATGCTAAATACTAAAGTCGTCTATGGGATTCTCAAGTAGCGTGTCGTCGCGTAACTTAGAGAATGTATGCAACTAATAAAGTTAATATTAATACTTTAAAAAAAAAAATATTTCACTTTCATTGACAATTGCAACATTCCTTAGGTTACAAGACGGGGCATTACAAGTCCAAAGAAAAATACTATGATCTTGGAGGCAAAAAAAAGATCTAGCTTCAACCTAGAAAAAATGGCACAAAACTGCTTGCAAAATTTCTACAAAAAACCTACACCACTAAAAAGTTGAGACTTCCATATTTTTGATGATATTTTGTTTCAAAAAATCCTCCTTCATTAGCCAAATTTGTGCAAAAAAAAGAAAAAAAGGCCTATTTTAGGCACGTGTGGGGCAAAACCAGGGTTTGGAAAGGCTAAACTAGCACAAATTTTAAGTGATTGGGGGCTAAAAATTGGTCATCAATGTGACCGCAGTCTATCTAAGGATAAAATAAAATCTTCCCTTTACAAATTATAGCGACCAAAATAATGTGGTTGGCTAAGAAAATAGGGTCAACATAATTTAAGAAAAGTTTTTTAATATATAAAAATAAAATCTCTACCAATAAAATATTAAACCAAAATTTATTGAATAAAATTTGGTAAAGGAATGTTGATAGTATCACGCTAGTGGATGTCACACATACTAGCTTGATGAAAATGTAGATGGTGTACAATGCTGACGGTGGTGTAGTTGTGATGTGACCAAACCTTGACCACTAGCTAAACCATTTTCCAATGATGTGACATCGTTGGAATTAGTGGCCGAAAGGTAATCAAAAAATGTCAATTGGAATTTTAAAACCAAAAAGTTATAATATAAATCTGCGGTGAGTAAATACAGTTATAGCCCTCGATAGAGAATTAAAATGCCTTGTGTATTGAATGAAGTCTGCGATTTGACAGGTACATGGAAAAGGAAGTCCAAAATAAATGGAACCTGTGCACAACTCGCTGAGATAGTACACCGACTGTATATACGTAGAGGAATATTCTGTAAGATGCCTTTGACAAATATTATTGCCCCAATATAATTTTTGACCCACAAAATTTGGAAAAAATCCATAACAATATTTATGAAAATTTCCCAATACCTTTTAAAAATATTTTTCCGCAAATTTTTTAAGGAAATTGCTAAAATATTTTTTCTAAATATTTTTTGCAAAAATAATATCGACTTAGGGAGTTGTACGGCTTGCTCAGGAAATTTTTTTTTTCCTCAAAAGAAACTTTACCATAATATAGTTGAATTTATTTTCAAAAATCATCTCTCAAGCATCATGATCTCAATGGTGAGGTTGATTTGGGCTCAAAGTGCCCCGAATTTCTAGCTACCTCTAGATCTTGCAACTAAAACCCTCAAATTGAAAACTCCATAGATCAGGAAAAACATAAACAAATTTGATGAAAAAAAAGGAAAACCTAACTTTCTTCGATGCCATGGATTCAACCATGAGGTCCTTCAAACCCCAAAATTCACCCAACCAAATCTTCAAGCCAACATTAAACCCTCATATCTAAGAAGGAATCTATAACACTGAAGCTCTAATACCATGTGGGAGTTAATGGTGACTCCCCAACACCTCCATGAACAGTTGCTAGACCAAAATATCTTCCACAAGAGAGAATGGAAATAAATCTTGCTTCAACAATTCAAGATTGACTATTGGTTAAATATGCTTCAATGCACATGTACATGAGATGCCTTGCTTATAAAGGAAAAGTTGAGAAATAGGATTAGACAAGATCATGACAAGTGTCTTAATCCTATAAAATGTGACAACTAACTCATAACAACCTAGGATAATATAAAGTCTAGACATGACAACTAAGACTTCTAGAAGGAATCTTTTATCCAAAGTAAACTTAACATTTGAATATGTCCCCTAATTCCCTAGTGAGTGAAATAGCTAGGTACAAGACATTTATTCACACCAATAAAGAGTAGCATTTTAGAGATTTATAGCTACAATTCAAGATCCAAGCATCATGTCAAAATGTATGTGAGTTCATGTGTTCATGTTATCATGGTTTTTTGAAGGATAACCCTTGTTGTAGGTCTCCAAAGCATTCAAGAAAGCAAGATACAAATCCTTGAGATGATTTGTATGACTTCAGTCCTCTAACAAAGCCATTAAAGGATGGTGAGTTGTAGAACTTTTTTATTCTATCACTCCTTCCTTTCAATTATCCACTTACCATTGAAATTTCCATTATGGAAGTGGAAACACTTACAAAAGGTTTGACTAAGGCATATCCCAAAAATGGCCCAACATTTCCTCTCTTTGTGAATGTGAAGAACTCAAGTTGAAGAGGATTAGAGAAGGATTGAAGAAATATTTTTCATTAAATTGCATTTGTTGTCATACATCTTGTCAAGCCACAAAAACTAAGCTACAACAACATCTGATAACGTTCTAACAAATTTTCTAGTGGAAACAAAAGTCTCAGATCTGCTACCAAAGGACCCTGAAAGTTGAGTAGGACACCCTATTAAGGACTTATATGCCCCTTGGAAACTATGTCCTTCTATACTGGATGAAACAACATTTTCTTGGTAGGTACATATCACTTTTTAATTTCCAAATCCACCTACAAACTGTTGTTTCACTCTATCAATTATCAGGACCTTTCAATTTACATATTATAGCACATTATCTAAATAGGTTAATCTTATCCAACTAATTCCAATCAATTTCTAACCCTCAATTAGATGTAGATATAGGTCTGATTGTCTTACCATCATGGTTGAAATACAATCTAATCACATTGTTGATCTACATCTTAATGTAACTGTTGTCAATCAAATATGCACCCTTTTTCAGATTTGCAAAAAATCAAACTATCTGTTGAAACATGGAAACTCTTTTCAAATGTGGGTGATCTATGTGAAAAGAGAATCTCCAGAGTGAGCTAGTTCTCCAAATGATGGATCCTATTCTAAGTGATCTTCTGGGAAAAAGGATAGAGAATATGATTGAAATGTAAAACCTATCTAATATGATCTCAAACTTAATAATGAATTTGATATTTCACCCACAAACAGTCTTCAGAAAAAAATCAATGAATTCACAATCTATCATGAACACTAGTACAAAATTGATTTTCATGAAGGTTTAGACTTAAACACATCATGCAACCTGCATCAAATGAACTTTCTGTATCAATGATCTACAATAATAGGACATGAAAAGGATCTGTAAACAGAATCACATTGTAGACATCATACTAAAACTGTAAATAGAGACACAAATTGGAGATAGGAATGCTACTTTTATTGAATGAAGGAGTGAAAACTCTCAAAATATGAGTACAAAGAAGTTTACAAGCTCAAAAAATGTGTAAGAGCAAGAAACCAGAATCTGAACTAAGAAAACATTAAGTTTTCTTCAAGATATACCTCAAAACCCTAATCTGAGCTCAATAAGAAAGCTCAAGGAAAAGCATAAAAAATTGCCCTAAAAGTTGGCACAAAAGTGGAAAAGCCACACGCTTTGCATGTACATACTGAAAATCTCCTAAAAATAAGGTCAAATTTGCTTAAAAAGCAAATAAAACACCTTATCTCTCCATCAAGAGGCTCAAATCTAACCAAGGAAAAAACAATCACCAATATGCTAAAAATAGCAAAGAAATAAAACAATTTATAAAATATTGCTTTATTCTTGCTTTATAATAACTTGTAGATTTAATACTCTCATAATTTGAATATTTTTGCAATTAAAGATTTAGAAAATCTTTTGCAAAAAATAATAACAATCTCCTCTACAAAACTTGATTTTTCTAAAAAAAATCATAAAAACGATGAATATTATCCTTACATTGTAATTGAGATCTAAATTTTGTAAAAAATAATAACAATATCCTCTTAAAATCAATAAAAAATGAGATCTAAGGCATATACAAGATAAAACCAAAGCTTCTATCGGTCACCATGGGTATTTTTGGCATAAACCCTAAAGTCTAAGGCCATGAAAATATTTCATTGGCAAGCCTAAAGACAGGCAAAATAAAAAATGGAAATCTCCCCACAATATTCAACCTAAAGAATGAATAAGATGTAACAATAAATTTTATATCCCCTAAGTCAAATTAGGGTTGGGAAAACCCTAATGAACAAAACTAAGAGATTCCACTCAATTCGGCTTATTTTGAAAGAGAAGGCTTTGGAAGAAATGGCTTTGAGCCGTTGCCATGTATGAGCTAGGGTTTTAGCTGGAAACCTTCATTCGAGCCTCCAATCGATCTCCCACTCTCTCAATCTTGATCATGCTTGACCTTCATAACTTAGGGTAAGTACTACTTACTGTTCTCTCTTCATTCCTTGGGATTTTTTATGAGAAAATGGCCTCATAGGCTGCAACAATGATATAATTTTCTGATGCATTCGTGGCTTTGTGTTTCTTCCTTTTCTTTCTATGTTCTTGGCTTTCACTATGAAAACTCAACCTCTGCATATTGAAGCTCTTGAGAGCTTAGCCATGGCTTTTCTACTCTTCCATGGCGCGCGTGGTAAACTCTATCATTCCATTGTATTTATGTTTTGTTATTTTTTCTGTTAAGAAACTAGGCCCATTGTGCAGGCTGCACCATTACATGCTCTTGATAATGAATTTCTTCAAAGAAAAATTGCATTATGATTATTGCTTGCTTCAAATATCGAAGTCTCAATGGAAACTCAAATGGATTTTCTCTTCTGATGAACATTTAAAAGAAACAAAACTCCCTCCAGGCCGCGCCATATACATGCTCAAACCAGGCATTCTGGGACTTTTCTAGGCTCGATCCATGAGATCATTTTACCTCCTTTGTATTTTGAAAGAAAAACTCAATGTGGGAAAATTGTATTTGAAGAAAATAATGTCTATTTTGGATCTCTCCAAAATTCGAGCTCTATCCATGAGAGCATTGTATAACTCTTTGCATTTTGACAAGAAACCCACATGGGTATTCTAAAAATAATGAAGAATCTGTATGTTTGTTACACATCCAAAATTTGGGATTGACCCACCATGGAATTTCACTTACATTCTAAATTTTTTAAAAACCCCTACATGGGTAAATATTACTTTGAAGAAAACTACATTTCTGAGATAAAAACTCATATGGGTATTTTGAAATTCTTGTACAAACTGCATTTCTATACTTTAGCTATTTACCCCTCATTTTTTAAAATGGGTATATGTGATCTTTGCTCCATTTTATTTCTAGTTCTCATGCATATATGGCATCTCCATCTTTATGAGCTCAACTCCTAAACTCTGTTGCAAATGAAGAAGAAACCCAGATGGGTTTTGAACTTGTTATAGAAAACTGTACTATGGACAAACCCTTGTTGCACTTCATGAAGGAAATCGCTATGTTATCTTGTTCGTTCACAGAATCAAAACTCATATAAAGCATGAATGACAAAAAATCTGCATTTTAAAATTCCTGTACTTCAAAACAACAAGCTTTAATACTCAGAAAATTATAAAAATGATTGCCTCCTTCGTTGTATTATTGCAAAATCTTAGGGAATTTGGAACACACTGTCTTTATATTTCATGAAATTTCTGTACTCTCCTTGGGACAATAGACTAGTCCTTCAAAAAATTGCAAAAAACATTTGAATCCTTCATGGGTATTGTTGAAAAACTTTAGTACATGGGGAACATTCTTTCACCCTGCACACATAAATTAATTTTATTGGAATATGCATAATGTTTGTCCACTTCTATCATGCTTGACTGTCCTTCAAATGTATAGATAAAATGGAAATAACTTTGTAACTTATTTTCCTTATTACATTAGGTATTCACAATATTATACTTTTAATCTCCTGATGATATCCTATTGCACATGCCCATAAATTCCCTCCTCATTCTGCACTTCCCTTACATACTCTTAGTGGGTTAATGTCTTCTATCTAGCACTCTTCATGTACTTTTATGCTCCATTATGAAAAGACTATTTTATGCACTTGCTCTCTTCTCAAATGAAAATATGAAGCTTATCACATGTTTACTTTATTGAATAGTTCTCTTGTTAATGAGTCATTATGTATGCCTGTTCACTATCACCATCATAAGCATGAACACTGTTGTAATTTATCATATCATGAACATGATGAATAAAAAATATTCATAACAGAAAAACAAATAATACAACAACATTTAAACTTGCAAGTATGACATTGAGGAATCTCAGTTGAATTGATTAAACTCATTAAGTCTACTATTCACCTATAGCTCTCAAAAACAACATATCACTTGATTGTTATGAATGAACAATAGGCTTAATGGTTTTGATAAATGAAACTTTGCTTTACTCCTTTAGAATAATTCAAATGAACACAAGAACTACATTCCTTCACTCAATCCCATCTGTAATGTTTAAGGGGCAACATGCTGAGCTCTACCCTTGTGGGAGCCCATTTTTCACCACATTCTTGGTCTTCATAAGATAATCAAATTCATGATTTCTCCTATACCTGCACAAGGAAACATATAATGTTAGCAATAAAAAACAATTTATGATGATGATGTTTCCCTTTTCAGCTCATGTTTCTGCTCTTTTCTTTAGTTGATTCTATGCATTCCAAGGATTGAAATATATTTCTATTAGTAGGGCCTATAGTATAGTTCATATCCCGAGCTATTGACACCTTTCTCAATATTTTGCAAGTATAGTCAGGAGCGGAAGCAGAATGGAGCAAGCTACGAAGCATCAACCAAAGATCAACTTAGGAAATGACAGATATGTACCATGTTATTTGGCTCTTTTTTTTAGTTATATATTTCTTTTCTTGTAATGAATGGAACCTAGCTAAAACCACGGCTTGTGTGGATCTTTTAATTCCTTCTTTCATTTGCATTCTGAAATAAGTGCATTGAAATGCAAATTTGTACCATAATTTGTATTCTTGCAATCAAATAAAACATGTAATGTGAATAACTTCATGAAATAAAATAAAGCACTCCGTTATGCTTAATCATTTGTATACTCAGTTCTGTACTCCATTTGACTTGTAAAGCACTAAACAACAACTCCTAAAACTCAGTTTTCTAAAAAAAAAATGCATAACTGACACTTGATGAATGATAAATATAGTGCAAACAACACCTAAGCACATGCAAAAATAACCGTTCTTTCACTTTCAAATATAACAATATTTAATCAACTCCACCCATTGAGTTGTAGCAAAAAATTGGTAACATTTTGGCAATTTCCGCTAAATGCTTGCCAACTAAGCATCAAATTAGTTTCCTTTTAAAACATGATTGGACATGGATTCAAATCTTCCCCTTCATGAAACTCATAACTTTGAACAACAACACTCCAAATAGGAGCAAAACAAAATAAAACAATGTAGAAAGCAAACTAACAGTCCCTGATGGCCAACCAAACATGCGCAACAACGCTTAGGGAAAAGAAAACTAGTGAAAAGAAATGTACGTAACACACTTATTTGCAACAACTACTCTACTTATTTACAAGATAGAACTTACCTCAGAGGAAATGTTTGAGGTGGATCCCAATAATTGGGATAGACAACACCTCTCCAGTCAACTTAGAAAGTTGGAAAGCGTTGTGTTCCTTGCACTCTGTGATCACATAAGGCTCATCCCAAGTTGAATCAAACTTGGAATGTTGTCCAAGTCTTCTCTTATACTCATTCCATTTAAAAACTAGATCACCAATGATGAAATCCCGTGGTCTTTCTCTTTTATCAAAAGAGCTCTTCATCTGAGCTTGATGTATTTCAAGCTGCCTTAATGCTTCCTTTCTAGTTTCATTGAGCTCTATCAGCTATACAAATATTACTTCAAGAGGTTGTTCATTCAGCAATTCCAACTCTTTAACAAAGCTCAAAGTAGGCAATTCAATAGAAACATGTAACTTAGCTTCCTTGCCATAAGTAAGTACATAAGGAGAACAACCAGTGGCCCTTTTAAGAGTCACCCTGTCAGCCCAAAGAGCTAACTTTAGCTTTTCATGCCATGTCTGTTGATTATCTTCCATTATCTTCTTGATAATTCGAATCAGATTCTTATTTGTAGACTTCGCCTAACCATTACCCTATGGATAATAATCAGAGGATGTGTTCAAATAAATGTTATTCTTAACTGACCAATCAGAAATCCTTAAACCGATAAAAGCTAAACCGTTGTTAGAGATTATTGAATCTGGGGTACCAAATCTCAACACTAAGTCCTGATAGAAGTTAAGCACATAAGTCTCATTTTCTTCTTTTAAAGCAACCGCCTCGGTCCATTTGGTGAAAAAATCCATGGCGGTAAGAATCCACTTATGACCCGCACTTGAAGGTGGGTTGATTGGCCCAATAAAGTCTAAGCCCCACTTAGCAAAGGGTTGTTCCACTTGAATTGGATGCAAAGGTAGAGCTACGAGTCTTTGTTTTCCAGAAAATAAAGCACACTTTTCACATTTTCAGACCCAAGCAATAACATCCTTAAACAGATCTAGCTAGTAATAACCAGCCCGCATAATTTTTAGGGTTGTTGTTCTTGCAGCAAAGTGGCCTCCTGAAGGTCCATCATGAAATTATGCTAAAAGCTTATTGACTTGATCAGGCTAAATGCATCTTAATAAAACACCTTGAAAGTCTCTTCTATAAAGAATGCGATCAATAATTGCAAAAGGAATAGACTACAATCTGTAATACCTTCTTTTTGCTCTGTCTAAGCCCTCGGGACACTCACCAGTTTGAAAATAATGCATCATTTGTTGCAACCAAGTAGAAGTAGAAACTGGAACAACAACTGCATCCTCATTGTTTAGCACTTTGTCAACATTTTTAGCTTCTTTGAAGCTGCTGTTCTCACTTCCTACAATCTATTCACACAAACCCTTGCCTCTGACAAGCTTAGTTACTTTAGTATCAACATCAAATTCCATCACTTTGGTTATCCAACTGGTCAGCATGTTTATCATTGATCTCTTTGTTAAGTAAAAATTCCTTAACAGTCGAATGAGCAACCTGTAAGTGGATTTTGCTATTTGACAACATATGCTTGAACTTTTTGAGGCTTCTTACAATAGAAAAAACATGTTTATCAACAAAAGAGTACTTCACCTCATAATCATGTAATACCTGGCTGAAAAATGCCATAGGTTGTTCTAGACCTTCTTCATTCTACTAGCAAAGCATGACATAAATAGTATCAACTCCTCCAAATGCATAAAGAATGAAATATTTGTCATAATCTAGATTAATGAGGGTAGGGGCAGCTACAAGGGATTCTTTGATTTGATCGAAGCTCCTCTTACCTTCTCTGGTCCAACTGAAGGGCATATTATTTTTAAGCATTGAAGTGAGAGGTTGCAGCAAGGCTGCAATATTTGGTATAAATCTTCTCACAAAATTTATTCTTCTAAGAAATCTTTGCAAGCCTTTCTTGTGAGCTGGTAATGGTAACTCAAGAATTGTAGAGACTCTTTTAGATTCTATAGAAATACCTTGCTTTGAAACAATGTGTTCAAGGAGTTTACCTTCGTGTACAGAAAATATGCACTTCTTCAGATTGAGAGATAATATGAACTCTCTGCATCTCTGAAAAATATGCTCTAAATGATCAAGATGCTTGTTAGCATTTCTGGAAAAAATAGTAATGTCATCTAAATATACCAGAACAAACTTGTTCATGAGGCTATGAAAGGCCATGTCCATTGCTCGCTGAAAATTTGCTCCAGCCTTGGATAAGCCGAAAGGCATATTTTTGTAGGCCATTGTGCCCCACTTAGTTGTGAATGTTATTTTGAACCAATCCTCTTGTTTTACCAGAATCTGGTTGTAACCTGAGTACCCGTCTAGTAAAGAAAATCTGTCAGAACCAGAAACTACCTGCAGAATTTGCTCCATGGAAGGAAGTGGATAGTGGTCCTTTAGTGACACTTTATTTAAATCTCAAAAGTTGACACACAATCTGATTTCCCCACTTTTCTTCCTAACTGGCACTAAGTTTGACACCCAAGAAGTATGCTTGATAGAAAAATAATACCACTCTCGACTAACTTATTTAGCTCAGCCTTCATAAGGTGTTCTAATTTGGGATTAAGAGGTCATTTCTTCTGCCTTATTGGTTTTGCATCAGGCTCTAGTTCGATAGTATGCTAGGCTAATACCAGATCAAAACCTTTCAAATCCTTGTACTCCCAAGCAAAAACATCACTAAAATTATGACATAATAGAATAAATGCTTGTTGTTCCTCTTTATTACATACCTTTCCTAGCTTGAGAAGCTTCCCTTTGAAAATTTCAATTGCCTCATAGTGTTCTTCTTTAATAGTCAAGCTGCATTTGTCCTTCCACACTTGGTCATCTGAGTTGAACATAGATTCCAAGGTTACCAAACCTTTTGGCAGCTTGTTTGTCTTCTACTACACAATCTGGTTATTATACTGTTGTTGCCACTTTTGCTAGTTTCCATCTACAAACTCAGCTTTAGCAATTAAAAAATTTATAATTGCTCATCGCTATCAAAAACCTGCCAACTCACATTATTGTCAGGCATAGAAGGTCTGACTACTATTTTTACATATTGGCGTGCCTCTATTTTGTGAATATCATTTGGAATATCAAATTGAGCTCCTATGGAAGTGAGCCTATTAGCATGTTTATTTTCATTTCTAGGAATTGAAACAATATTTAAAGCATCAAAATCTTCCATTAAATCCCATACACGATGCTTATATTTCTTAAGCAAGTCATTTTTTGCAGCATTTAGATTTCTGACCTGATTTACTATTAACTCTAAATTACCATCAACTTGTAAGTGTTTGATACCTCTCTTTCAGGCCCAATCTAGACCATGCACCAACGCTTCATATTCAGCTGTATTAATCGAACAGCTCAAAGAAAATCTACAAGATGAAAAATATTTATCTCCTTTTGGTGAAATTAACATACCTCCACCTCCTGCACCTATACTACTCCTCAAACCATCAAAGTAAAGCTTCCAAAGCTTATCTTCTATTTCTGCAGACTGTTCCTCCTCTTTGTAAAGATTAGGCATATCAAATTCAGGTTCACGATTCATATAGACTCCTAATCCTATCTTATCTATGTGCTGAAAAGGATCAAGCTTGTGATCTTTGACTATCCATTCATCTAGATTCATATTTTCTATAGGGGTGTTGCAGTTTGAGGTCATGGTTTGTTTCTCCAGTACAGGGGTGATGTAGAGGTTAGCATTTATAGGATTTAGGGAATATGGTTCGATATGGTCTTTGGCTAGAGGCTTAGACTTTATGGTTACTTTTGTACCATACCTCATTCTAAGAAACAAATGAGACCAATTAGAGGACAAAAACTTGCCCAACTTGGCTATAAAATCCCTCGAGAGGCAAATGGAAAAGTGTGGTGGAAAATTGATAACATGTATATCCTGATGAATAGCAAAGCTTGGGGATGCATGCAAGGTAAGTGCCAAGTTCTTGATTATACCAGCAGTTTTAATAGTAGACCTATCTAACTAAACTGCGCCCTTCTGGGGGTTAGGCTCATAAACATGACCTAGCTTATCAGCCAAACTCTTAGGCATAATTGAGCTATTGGAACCAAAATCAACCATACAATTATGTACTATCTTATCACCAATAATCAAACTTAAGTAAAACGGGGGAGGCTTTACCTCTTTAGTTTTCTGCTCATCCTTAATCTCTAGATCATTTGCAAGCACAACTTTAGCAACTCTGTGACTAGCATCCTCAGAAATGGATAGCTCGGCTAAAGCATCTTGTAACAAACCTTTTTGACCTTAGATGTGCAAAGCATCTAATACTAACATGCTGACAGTAGCTTTTCTGAGGTGTTCAACAATATTGAAAGAAGTAGGATTTACCTTCTGCTGGTTTTTCATGACAATAGCGTCATTTTGCTTCTGTAGAGGTTGCAAATGTGTCTTTAACTGCTCCTTGCTAGGTATCTCTTAGCCTCTTTGTAGAATCTGCACTTTAGGCTGTGATGCTTCATTAATACTTGATGAAAAAATAGGTTGTTTGTCCTTCGTAGGCTGCTGCTGTGAACTTCCAGCTTGCTGCCCCAAATCCATGGCTCTCTTTTTTGACCTAGTATTGGTTGAAAAAGGAGAATTTTGTTAATCCTGTCTGTTCACGCCACAAAATTCAGAACTCTGCCAGTTTGGCAAAGCAACCTCAAAGCTTTCCTGTTGTTCTTGATTTTGACTTGTAACATTTTCCAAACTAGCATAGTTATTATGGACCATTAAGGCCTTATTTCTCATGCCATTCACACATGTTGACTGGTTATGGGCCTGATTGCATGGGTAACACCAATCGCAATACTGGCCGATGTTATTTTGTGGCATGAGCTCCTTTGATGAGCTGGTAGTGTTCGGGTTATATGGCTGGAATGGTCTTGGGTTAAAACTTTTCCTTTGGCCTTGGTAGTCATTTTGAAAGGTTGGCCTATTAGGTTGGTTCTGCTGATATGGGGCTTGATAGGGCTTATTCTCTTGGCCAACTTGGTTTTTGATGCTCACCAAATCATTTCCAAAGGTCTTGAGTATACTTTTAATCTCTTGAAACTCTTGGTTTTAGGCTAGAGCAGCAATCTCTTGGGTTGCGTTATGATAACCTATCACTGAAATAGGTGGGACAACAACTAAAGGGGGTAGGGCAATAGTAGGTGACTGTATTTCAGGAAATAAGGGCATAAGAGGCCTAGGGGTTATATCTCCAGCTTGGATGAGACAATTCTCGACTCTAATGGTGATGTCATAAGTGTTATGGAATGTGTGCCCACCCATAGATTGGGTCATGATCGAAATATTACTATTCAAGGCTTTTAAGAAAAACAAAAAAGCATGAGCTGGTAAGGGCTTTACCATTGCAGGAATTTTGTCCCAGGTTCTCTGAAATTGGTAGTTGAAATCAGCCAAGTGCTCGTGTGGCACCCTCTAAATGGTGCTCAATTGCTCTAACAGGGAGAGGTTATCTGATTTATCAACAAAATACTAATACAAGCCATTTCCTAATGCATCCCATGTCACGATTGAGTTGGCTGTGAGCCCTTTGAACCATTGCAATGCTTTTCCTTTGAGTGATGCATCCAAGAATCTTAACACGACGTTCTCTTGCGTGATGTTGTGAACTGAACATAGGGTAGCCACATCACAAATGTGTTCAACCAGTGTTGTGTGATCCTCCCTGGTGAAGTACGGTAGGCTTCTAAGGGCTGCAACTGGGATGCCATCATGTTGAGCAATGTCTAATGGACTGCCTCCATTAAACAGTGCAAACGGGTGTTGTCTTGGCACTGCCATTGGCGGTGCTTATGCTATAGGGACAGGAACTCCTGGTGATAGGACTAAAGAGATAAAAATGGGAGGTGTTGATTTTGACCTCGCAAGTGTTTCAAATAGTCTCTTTGCTATTCTACCTCTCCTTCGTGGTGGGGACAGGTGTCGGTACTTGAAAGGTGCAGAACATGATCTGGTTTGTACTTTTCTCATGCATAGGCTGCACTAAGTCTTCATGCAAAATCAGAAACTTGAGTCACCAGGTATATTAAAAAGAGCCTCCAAAAGGCTGAAAACTTGCTGCATACACCAAACAACAACTTTAGAATATTAAAACTTCTCTAAAATTGATTTTCAGAGTCCCACCGACATGCCAAAAACTGTTGTCAATTAGATATGTACCCTTTGTCAGATTTGCATAAAATAAAACTATTTGTTGAAACATGGAAACTCTTTTTAGATGTAGGTGATCTATGTGAAAAGAGAATCTACATAGTGATTTGGTTCTCCGAATGATGGATCCTATTCTACGTGATCTTCTGGGAAAAATGATAGAGAATATGACTGAAATGTAAAACCTATCTAATATGATCTCAAACTTAATAATGACTTTGATATTTCACCCACAAACAGTCTTCAAATAAATAATAATGAATTCATAATCTCTCTTGAACACCAGTAAAAAATTGATTTGCATGAAGGTTTAGACTTAAACACATCATGCAACCTGCATCAAATGAACTTTCTGTATCAATGGTCTACAATAATAGGACATGAAAAGGATCTGTAAATAGAATCACAATGTAGACATCATACTAAAACTAAAAATAGAGATAGAAATTGGAGATAGGAATGTTGCTTTTATTGAATGAAGGAGTGAAAATTCTCAAAATCTGAGTACAAAGAAGTTTACAAGCTCAAAAAATGTATAAGAGCAAGAAACCAGAATCCGAACTAAGAAAACACTAAGTTTTCTTCAAGATATACCTCAAAACCCTAATCCAAGCTCAAGATGAAAAGCATCAAAAACTACCCTAAAAGTTGGCACAAAAGTGGAAAAGTCACACTTTTTGCATGTACATACTGAAAAGCTCCTAAAAATAGGTCAAATCTACTTAAAAAGCAAATGAAACACCTTATCTCTCCATCAAGAGGCTCAAATCCGACCAACGAAAAAACAATCACCAATCTGCTAAAAATAACAAAGAAATAAAACAATTTATAAAATATTGCTTTATTCTTGCTTTACAATGACTTGCAGATTTAATACTCTCATAATTCGAATATTTTTGCAATTAATAATCTCCTCTACAAAACTTGATTTTTCTAAAAAAAAATCATAAAAAATGATGAATATTATCCTTACATTGTAATTGATTTCTTTAAAATCAATTAAAAAAATAAAACCAAGGCACATATCTTACCAAGGCAATTAAAATAGAAAACCGTAGTCACTTATTTTGATAAAATCCCACCCTATAGGATTGATTTCTATCAATAAAATCTAGGCATGAACATTAATGATTTCTCTAAAATCAATAAAAAATGAAATCTAAGGCATATACAAGATAAAACCAAAGCTTCTATTAGTCACCATGGGTATTTTTGGCATAAACCCTAAAGTCTAAGGCCATGAAAATATTTCATTGGCAAGCCTAAAGACTTAGGAAAAATAAAAAATGGAAATCTCCCCACAATATTCGACCTAAAGAATGAATAAGATGTAACAATAAAGTTTATATCCCCTAAGTTGAATTAGGGTTGGTAAAACCCTAATGAACAAAACTAAGAGATTCCACTCATTTTAGCTTATTTTGAAAGAGAAGGCTTTGGAAGAAATGGCTTTGAGCCACCACCATGTATGAGCTAGGGTTTTAGTTGGAAACCTTCATTTGAGCCTCCAATCGAGCTCCCACTCTCTCAATCTTGACCATGCTCGGCCTTCATAACTCAGGGTAAGTACTATTGACTGTTCTCTCTTCATTCCTTGGGCTTTTTTATCAGAAAATGGCCTCATAGGCCATGGTAATGATATAATTTTCTAATGCATGTTCGTGGCTCTGTGTTTCTTCCTTTTGTTTCTGTGTTCTTGGATTTCACTATGAAAACTCGACCTTTGCATATTGAAGCTCTTGAGAGCTTGGCCGTGGCTTTTCTACTCTTCCATGGCGCGCATGGTAAACTCTATCATTCCATTGTATTTCTGTTTTGTTCTTTTTTCTATTAAGAAACTAGGCCCATTGTGCAGGCTACACCATTACATGCTCTTGATAATGGATTTATTCAAAGAAAAATTCCATTATGATTATTGATTGCTTCAAATATCGAAGTCTCAATGGAAACTCAAATGGATTTTCTCTTCTGATGAACATTTAAAAAAAACAAAACTCCCTCCAGGCTACACCATATACATGCTCAAACTAGGCATTCTGGGACTTTTCTGGGCTCGACCCATGAGAGAATTTTACCTCCTTTGTATTCCAAAACAAAAACTCAATGTGGGAAAATTGTATTTGAAGAAAATAATCTCTATTTTGGATCTCTCCAAAATTCGAGCTCGACCCATGAGAGCATTGTATAAATCTTTGCATTTTGACAAGAAACCCACATGGGTATTTTGAAAATAATGAAGAATCTGTATGTTTGTTACACATCCGAAATTTGGGCTTTACCCACCATGGCATTTCATTTACATTTTGAATTCTATAAAAATCGGGCTACATGGGTAAATATTACTTTGAAGAAAGCTGCATTTCTGAGATAAAAAGTCATATGGATATTTTGAAATTCCTGCACAAATTGCATTTCTGTACTTTAGCTATTTACCCCTCATTTCTAAAAATGGGTATATGTGATCTTTGCTCCATTTTATTTCTAGTTCTCATGCATATATGGCATCTCCATCTTTATGAGCTCAACTCCTAAACTCTGTCGCAAATGAAGAAGAAACCCAGATGGGTTTTGAACTTCTTATAGAAAATTGTACTATGGACAAACACCTATTACACTTCATGAAGGAATTCACTGTGTTATCTTGTTTGTTCACAGAATCAAAACTCATATAAAGCATGAATGACAAAAAATCTGCATTTTAAAATTCCTATACTTCAAAACAAAAAGCTTTAATACTCAGAAAATTATAAAAATGATTGCCTCCTTTGTTGTATTACTACAAAATCTTAGGGCATTTGGAACACACTTTCTTTATATTTCATGAAATTTATGTACTCTCCTTGGGACAATGAGACTAGTCCTTTAGAAAATTGCAAAAAACATGTGAATCCTTCATGGGTATTGTTGAAAAAATTTAGTACATGGGGAACATTCTTTCATCATGCACATAAAAATTAATTTTATTGGAATCTGTAGAATGTTTGTCCACTTCTATCATGCTTGACTGTCCTTCAAATTTATAGACATAATGGAAATAACTCTGTAACTTATTTTCCTTATTGCAGTAGGGATTCACAATATTATACTTTTCATCTCCTGATGATATCCATTTGCACACACCTAGAAATGCCCTCCTCGTTCTGCACTTCCCTTGCATATTCTTGGTGGGTTAATGTCTTCTATTTGGCACTCTTCATGCATTTTTTATGCTCCATTATGAAAAGATTGTTTTATGCACTTGCTCTCTTCTCAAATGAAAATATGAAGCTTATCACATGTTTCCTTTATTGAACAGTGCTCTTGTTAATGAGGCATTATGTATGCATGTTCACTATCACCATCATTAGCATGAACACTATTGTAATTTCTCATAACATCATGAACATGATGAATAAACAATATTCATAGCAGTAAAACAAATAGTACAACATTTAAACTTACAAGTATTACATTGAGGAATTTCAGTTGAATTGATTAAACTCATTAAGTCTACTGTTCACTTGTAGCTCTCAAAAACAACATATCACTTGATCGTTATGAATGAACAATAGGATTAATGGCTTTGATGAATGAAACTATGCTTTACTCCTTCAGAATAATTCAAATGAACACAAGAACTGCATTCCTTCACTCAACCCCATCTGTAATGTTTAAGGGGCAGCATGCCGAGCTCTACCCTTGTGGGAGCCTGTTTTTCACCACATGCTTGTTCTTCATATGATAATCAGCTTCATGATTTCTCCTATACCTACACAAGGAAACACATAATGTTAGCAATAAAAAATAATATATGATGATGATGTTTCCCTTTTTAGCTCATGTTTTTGCTCTTTTCTTTAGTTGATTCTATGCATTCCAAGGATTGAAATATATTTCTATTAGCAAGGCATGTAGTATAGTTCATATCCCAAGCTCTTAATTGACACCTTTCTCAGTCTTTTACAGGTACAATCAGGAGTGGAAGTGGAATGGAGCAAGCTACGAAGCATCAACCAAAGATGAACTCAGGTAATGATGGATATGTACCATGTTATTTGCTTCTTTCTTTCAGTTGTATATTTCCTTTCTTGTAATGAATGGAACCTAGCTAAAACCACGGCTTGTGTGGATCTTTTAATTCCTTCTTTCATTTGCATTTTGAAAGAATTGCATTGAAATGCAAAGTTGTACCATCATTTTTATTCTTGCAATGAAATGAAACATGTAATGTGAATAACTTCATGAAATAAAATAAAGCACTCTGGTATGCTTAATCATTTGTATACTCAATTTTGTACTCCATTTGACTTGTAAAGCACTAAACAACTCCTGAAACTCAGTTTTCTCAAAAAAAATGCATAACTGACACTTGATGAATGATAAATATAGTTCAAACAACACCTAAGCACATCCATAAATAATTGTTCTTTTACTTTCAAATATAACAATATTTAATCAGCTCCATCCATTGAGTTGTAGTGAAAAGATGGTAAAAGTAACTTGCAAAAACATCCCTTGCATCCTAGGTTCTTTGCATGTCCAAATAGGCATGGTCACTTAGATGTAGACCTGGTGGTTTCCTGCTCTTCTCAGCACCATATTCCAATAATTTTTTTTTGCAAATCGACCCAAGATCCTTTTGACATTTGTGGTTCTGAAGGCGAATGTGCTCCTGCTATTTTCCCAAATAATGTTCCCATAAGATTCTCCTTTCCTAATAACATTAGCTTTGATAAATCTTTCTATCAAAGACATCTCCAAAATCAATGGTGGTCTAGGAAAGAAGCTACGAAGAAGGAAGTTGTGGATCTAAGGAAAGATTCATCTCCAACTACATTCCCAAATAATATTCTCCTGGGTGAGGTATCTTTTTATTGGAGCATCAATACACACATTAATAAAGGGCAACTGCAAGGTATTACCACTTAGAAGCATAAACATCAATGGATTCATCAGTATCAACAACAAAGCATGGGAATAAAGGAGGTAACACTTTCAAAGGATTTGTTGTGCATGCAATCTCAAGATCTCAAAGGTAAAGCATTAATTTGTAAGTATTCTCTATCCATTTTTGTTTTACAAAGTTTCATTTTCCAAGTTTGGGAAGGGGAAAACCAAGTTTTCTACTTAAATTAGGGAAATGAGTTCTTCATTGTTCTTTTTTCATCAAAAGAAGAAAGGGATGCAATTTATTGAATTAAATCATGGATTTTTTAGGGTTCTGGGTTATATATCAGCCCTAGCTTCCAAATTTTAATCCTAGAAAGTCCAAAGTTAAGTTCATTCCTTTTTGGATTCAATTTCACTCTTTTCCATTGGAATATAGAGAGCTAGCTAAGAATTATGGAAATTATTGCATATCATTTGGGTATTTTTTTTGAAACTTGATTTATATTTCTTAGAAAATCCTACATTTCCAGTTAGGGTTTGTGTTCTTCATGATATGACACAAGCTTTTCCTAAAATCTTAAGGATTAAATCAAAATCAGGGGTATGGTTACAAGATGTTTTCATTGAGAATCCTCATAATGTATGCAATGTTTGTCACATATGGGGTCATCGTGCCAGTGTTTGCAAAACCATATTACACTAGGAGGAAATGGATATGTCAAAAGTAGTTCAAGAGAATCTGTCTCACTTTGGGAAGGAATCTCAGGATGTATTATCCATTCCTAATTTGTTGAGTTGTGGCAATGTTCTAGGTTTAGGTCAAACATCTCAAATGGATTTTTTAATTCCACCTACAATGAATCTTAAAGGAAAGGAGAAAATTTGTGATTCAATTTAGGAGAGTTTATTTGATAATCAACCTTCTTGTTTCAAATTTTCATATATCTCACCCAATATTGTGAGGCAACATAGTAGAGGGTCACAAAATAGGGAAGGTTCAATAAAATTTAATATTGTTGCAAATGTTGGATTTGTTTCTCTTAGAAATCAAGAGGTTTTTCATCATCTTCATGATAAGTCAAAATATTCTATGGTTCATTTCTTGGCTTTTGGGAGAAATGGTAGTGTTTTGATAAAATAAAAGATGTTATTGCTCCTTTTCCAAGCACGTTATTCTAGAAAGTCTCTACATTTGTACCTACCAAATCCTATGTCCTTTAGAGTAATCAAGTTCACTCAATAACATTTTGTTTGGTGTGGGGTTCTCTAGATTCAAGATCTTTGGACAAGAAGTGTGTTCCTTTGCTATAATGTTCTAATAGGAATTTATATTTGGTAGACATAGGTTTCAACAATCTATCTTGGGATAAAAATGTAGCTATTCATTAAGGCTTAATGGATATTCAATCTTTGTTATAAGAAGGTAACTTTGAGGGTATGGCTAACCACATTTCAACAATGGTAGGTTTGTCTATTATTGACAAAATAGCAAAGGAAATTCAGGAGGGTGTGCATACTGATGTTGTAAGTTGTAGTTCTAAAATTTTACCTGTAGTTTCAAACTTTGAAATAGAGGAAACAAATACAGTTATGAAGTTAACGAAAGCTATCAATCAAGGTTTGGAATGAGAAGAGGAATTTTATTACTTTGATTTCTCACAAACGTTGTCAATAATATAGTCTCCTTCTTTGTCTCCATCTAGTCAGAAGTTTTCAAGTAAAAGGGGAAGGAAATCACATGTTATTAAGATTAAAGAGGACATAGTAGTAGGGAAGTAATCAACTTTGGATGGAAGTATCAAAAAGAGATTGAGGAGATCTTGTTGCTCTCCTAATTTAGTATGAAGATAGTATCTTGGAATGTTAAGGGTATTAATACTCCTAACAAGCAAGCCTAAATCAAGCAACGAATTGAAGCTTGTGGGGTGGACATACTTTTACATCAAGAAACTAAGTTATCTCAAGAAAACTTTGATTTAGTCATAAATAAGTGGTTAAGATGGAAATCTTGTCAGTCAGTAGCATAGGGTGCATCGAGGGGTTTGATTTCCTTATGTAATGCAAATTTTGTTATAGTTGAAGCTATAAAGTTAATAAGCAACACTAACAATTATTGAAGGTTACACAATTTGATTTGCATTTTTTCCTCCTTAATATTTATGCACTGGATTCTACTATTGGAAAAAAGCAAGTGTGGAAAGAATTAAATCAAGTTTTGTTTCAATCAAGATCAAACAAAGTGATAATAGCTGGAGATTTATATGCTATATTATCTATAAATGAGAAGAAGGGTAGAATTATTCCACTGCCTAAGACAATGGAGGATTTCAACTCCTTTGTGAGTGATAATGCTCTTTTATACATATAAACAGATAATGGGAAATACACGTGGAATAATAGATGTAAGGATTTTCTTCAGATAACAATTAGGTTGGATAGGTTCTTGGCTACATCAAATTGGGTAGAAGGGAAATTTGGTTTGGTGTCTCAAATATTACCATGGGTGGGGTTAGATCATTTTCCCACATCATTGTGCATTGATTCAAAGAAGTTGGTAACAAATAATAAACCATCCACAATTTTCTCATTTGTTATGAGATTGGTGGTTGCAGGCTCCTATAGTTGAAGGAACATTTATGTTTAGATTTTGTAGGAAACTATTGCATGTGAAGGAAAAAATTAAACAATGAAATATTACTGTGTTTAAGAATGTGTTTCAATAGAAGGAAGAGTGCTTCAAAAAACTTTTAAATGTTAATTCTGATATTAGAGCTAATGGCTTAACACCTGTCATTTATGAATAGCAAAAAAATTGTAAGAGGATTGTGAAGGATTAATAGATCATGAAGAGATCTATTATGGACAAAAGTCACGTGAACTATGGCTAAAAGAGGGAGACAAAAATACAAAAAAAAATTCATAGAACTGCACAGATAAAGAAAGTTAAAAACACAATATTTTCAATTTTTGGATAGTGCACTAGGTGTTAGGTTAACAAGTGAGGAAGCAATTCAGAAAGTAGTTAAATTCTTTACAAAGTTTCTTTCTGCTCTAGGTATTAAGTCAGATCAGTTAGAGGAAGTAAGGGAAGAAATGTTAGATTCAATTTCATATTTAGTTTCTCAAGAGGAAATATTTAGTTGTTAAAGCCTTTAACATTAGAAGTAAAGTTAGTGGTTTTCTCCATGCCATATGATAAGGCTCTAGGGCCTGATGTTTTTACAACCATCTCCTATCAGAAATGTTGGGAGTTTATCAATCAAGATTTGTTAAAAGCATTAGAAGAATCTAGAAAATTGGGTACAATGTTGAAATAATTAAACACAACTAGCACTACTCTCATTCTAAAGGTTGTAAACCTGAGTTCTTTTTCATAATTAGGCCAATTTCACTTTGTAACACCATTTATAATATTTTTACAAAAGCAATCTATGTACGATTGTTAAACATTATACCTAGAATAATCTCAAAGGAGCAAGGAGGATTTATTCTAGGAAGTGAAATGACAAAGGGGGCTTTAGTAGCACATGAAGTACTTCATTCTATATCCACACATACAATTCCAACAATAATAGTAAAGTTGGATATGATGAAATCTTATGATAGGGTGGATTGGTCTTTTTTAATGCAAATTCTGAGAAAGTTTGGGTTTCATAAAAAATGGTTTAAAATGGATTTTGTCATGTTTATCAAGGGTAAGATTTTCAGTTCTGGTAAATGGGACACCATCAGGCTTCTTCAATTATTTGAGGGGGTAAGGCAAGGAGACCCTTTTGTTGATGGGTGTTTTTTGCACTTCTCAACACAAATATAACACAAGTGTCCTATCTCTCTTGAAAGGTAATTACCTATAGAAAAATCTTTAGAAAAATACCCCAAGATCTCTTAGATTTTAGGTCATGATGGTGCATAACAACTCAGTTGTAATGTGTGATTTGATGGTAATCACAAGGGGCCTTTATGGTTCACAAAGCTAGAGTTTACAGATCTATAATAAGAGTTTTTGAAGTTTAAAAATTAATATGTTGTGACTGTAAATTCAAAACAACAATCTGAAACTCAATTTTGTTTATTAGATTTGTCCATGCAGTGATGTTGGAATTGTAGGATTAACTCAGATTTAAAAGAAGAAACAAAATATGTAAGGGTTTAGAGAGTTATTCTAAATCTAAGAACTATGAACAACAACAACAATGGCAAGTATTACAACAGTCAAACTCCCAAAAACCAAGTTTTTCTTAACCAACAGTATTCTATAGCATCACAAAACCAGTGCCATCTTCTAAGGTTAACTTCATATTTTTAGACTGTGACTGTAATACATAAAGCATACACATACATAGTTGAGCTTAAGTGTAGTAAAAAATGAGCTCATACTAGCTTTACACAGTAATCTATCATCAACAGAATACCAAAAGCATGAGCTAGAAGTGCATCAAATACCATAATACAAAGACACCATTAAAGCTATTCAAAAACTAACAAGATGAAAATAAAACTAAATAGTAAATGGACTAAGCTGAAATAAACTATGGAGGTTGAATCATGTACACATTAAGAGAACTCAAAGAAACCACCAAACTACAATGTTTTCTTATATATTGCTTTAAAATTTCTTTATACAACAACTCATATCTCTTTGAAAATAAAGGGGAAGCCCCTATTTATAGTTTCACAAAACCCAAATGAATGGCCAAGATTGATTTCCAATCAATGGCCCATATTTACTACAACTCAGGGTTTACACAATGTCCAATACAAATACAATATTTCTCAAAATAAAATTGGTAGCTACTTTGTCTTTTAGCTTATTTTGTCTTCTAGCCAATTTTGTCCTCTAGCTGATTTTGTCTTCTAGCTAAGGATTATAAAAATTTATCTTCTATTAATTTTTTACCAACCTCCTTCTACACAATAGCATACTGAACAAATTTCTTCACAACTTCTAAGAGCTTGTCATGATCTAAGAAGCTTGATTTGCTGCTCTTGAACACAACCATCTTGAATTCTTCCAATCATCCCTCATGCAGGTTCATGCAGAAACTCCTTCTCTTGACGATTTGAATTAAAACCTCCCGTCTTGGCATGATTCCATATACACGTTGTCAGGTGATGGCATCTCCCTAGCTTTATCCCATTAGCAGGTTCCCCCTTTGGCAAGTAACGCTGCATAAGACCCATAAAAATTCATCAAACTCAAAAGGCCTCATAAAATATTCATTAGTATTCAAATAATAGGAGAATATTTACCATTGATAAAGCAACAGTCATAGGTCTTTAAAATTTCCTTCAACGATAATTAATTAGCCCCAAGTTGAAAATATATTAAAATTCAATTCAAATAGGCCAATTAAAATTCCCCTTTGAGGATGGTCATCACGTGATAAATAGATTTTTCCTTGCAACACTATAATAATAATCCCCATTTAAAACTTAAAACTGTTAAAAAATTATGGGCATTAGAGGGGAATTTATTAAATACTTATAATGTTGATTTTGAAAAGCCTCTATCCTCCCAATCATCATGCGAACATAGAGGGAGTACGTACTTTGAAATCCACTTCGCCAAAATATAGAATCGATCTAATAGATTGTTTATAGCATGCGAAAGCTTAAGGATCCGTTGATAGTAAAGACTAAAGATGGTGGAGGGAGTAACGAGATAGCCCTACAGGTGAACGTTATGCAAAAGCCATGTAGGTCAGTGCCGACATGTAGGAAGGTGGCATCTGCAAGCAACAAACCCACAAAATGCGGATATGTAAGAAGTGTAGTCCATGCAATGCAGAATGCCAAGGCAGTCAATCCAAAATTCTAGCAAGAGTCAAAAAGCACCCGCACTGAATATCCCCGCACTCAACTGGAGGCTTGCAAAACATAGTTGACTTCGTGATCAATGCAAATTTAATCCAAATCAAATGTTGATCTCCTTTGTAGATATTCTTTAGCGTCCTCATTATTGTGACTACAATACATGGATTGTTGAAGATCACCACCCGTATACCATTAACTGAACTCATGGCTCCCCCTTACAAAGGCAATGAACTGCGGTCTTTTCTTTGCAATGAAGTTTTACTGTATACTGACTCTTTGCCATGATAAAACTATTTTTTAGAAGATTGAGGTGCAGACACACATTTCACATGGAATCCCTTTTGGAATGGCATAGCAAACCGAATATCTCGCACAAGCATAACCTAAGTTTATCTTAAGTGGAAGAAAGTAGTCCTACAGGAAAACTATGGTGCCTCTCACATTTCAATTACCTCTGGCGCAATATGAAACTTGATACTTTAAGCGTTGACCGCTTAGGTGGCTGGTGTGGGCCCCCAAAACCTTATGTTTCCCGTTTTTACTTACGTTGTGATTCTGACCCTCTACAGTGACAGTCACTGTTGTTACGGTTAAGTTTGAATTCTTTTTTGAATCTCTCCCGCCCAATCTATTAAAATGCAGCAACAAGGGACTAGTACTTTTTCCCGCACATTTCCACTTCAATATAATGTTTGCTCCTGTCCTGGCGTTTTGCAATGCATATGGAGGGCACTGTCTATGGAGGCAACAAAATGACCACAAAAATCCGTGCCCAAATCCGTATCCTTAGTAGAAGTCCGTATTTGTCAGCGGAAGCCCTCGTATTTGTGAGGGAGACTAGCAATATTCTTTTTTAATATTTTCTTTTCAAACATCAAAAAAACTCAAAATTAAATTTTTTTCATACAATTTATATTTTCATAATATATTTTTATTATATATTATATAAAAAAAGGCTTTTATATATAATATAAATTATATATTAAAAAATAATATAAAAATATTATATTAAAAATTATATTATATTTACATAATATATAATAAAAATGTATATTATATTATATTTATATAAGATATAATAAATAAAAATGTATATTATATTATATTTATATAAGATATAATAAAAATGTATATATATAATATTTAATATAATATTTTAATATAATTTTTAATACAATATTAAAAATAATAATTATTAAAAGATATATATACCTGAATGTCTTCAATACCACTTTTTTAATATTTTCCTTTCAAATGCCATTAAAATTATATATATATATATATATATATATATATATAATATTTTAATGTTATTTTTTTAATATTATATTAAAATAATATAAAAATATTAATATAAATTATATTATATTATATTATAATATTTTTCTAATATAAATTATATATTAGAAAATAATATATTAAGAATTATATTATAATTATATTATATAAATATAATATAATTCTTAATATAATATTTTTATATTATTTTTTAATATATAATTTATATTATATATAAAAGCCCTCGTTTATATATAATATAAAATATATATTAAAAAAATATAAAAATAATATATTTATATTATTTTTAAATATAATATAAATGATTTACATTATTTTTTAATATATATTTATATAATATATAATAAAAGTATATTATGAAAATATAAATTGTATAAAAAAAATTTAACTTAGAGTTTTTTTAATGTTTGAAAAGAAATATTAAAAAAGAGTATTGCCAGTCTCCTGACAAACACCAGGGCTTCCGCTGACAAATACGGGCTTCTACTAACGGATACAGATTTGGGCACGGATTTTTGTGGTCATTTTGTTGCCTCCATAGACAGTGCCCTTAAAACTTGGCATACAATTACAGAAAGATGGCGCTGTTCATATTTGCTAGGTTTCACAAATGCTTCGGTGCTGCGTGGATCAAGTTATGCTTCCACTTCATCAAAGTGGTCGTCTCCTAATCAAATGCTTCACAGTTTATAGAGTTCGTCTAGAATTCAAAAGAAGCTCTTCAACGCAGGGAAGATTATCGTGCAACAGAAAGAAATGCTTGCATCTAGGCCTTATCTATCCAGTGATTTCTCCAATTTCTCCTTCGACTAATATCTAAGTTTCTTAGAATTCTTCACTGCAAGTAATGCCTGTTGATGAATAAATAACTAATAAACATGGATCTCCTCCTGTACAGTCGTCTGGAAAAATTTATTGCCTCTGCCATTTTTCTGAAGGCCACTAAATTTAGACAGTTTGTTTAAATAGTAAGCGCATATTCTGTTCAAGCAATTAAAAAAATAGAACAATGCCATGGAAATATAGAAAGTTACCATCTCCCGGTTGTGTGGTTGCTGGTACATCAAATATGTTGTGCATTTTGTTGTATTAATGAATGGTCCCAACCGTGATGTATGTCTGGGTTTTAAAGTTATGTTTAAGAGAATGGTCCCAATCATAATTGTATGTTGATGTTCAGAGAAATGAATATTAATGCAGGGAAAAAATAATTCAAGATAAGAAAGCAATGTACAAGTTCAATTCAGACAGCTCGGAGTGCAAGTCCACCGTCTCGTACAATATTTTTGACAAGAAACTTGCATACCTTGGATTTTTGAAACGTTCCCACAATCTGTCTAAAAAAATTGGTGTCTGAAGGAAACGGTATAACACAAATTTCATTTTAATCTCAAATCCCAAGGAGAAAGTTTCGTTACTTTTAATTTCTTTTTTATCTAAGAATATTTTTAAAGGAAAATTTCTATTGCCCATTTTACATGTTGTTTGAGTGCCTTTTTTTGAGTTTCCAGCATCTTGTAAAACAATATGTACACTTATGTAAAGGGAAATAAACTTTCGTTAGGCATTAATTTAGGTTAGTTAACTAAATATGCAGTTAATTAAGTATAACAGTTTAACGATATTTCAAATATAATAAATTGGAATAATTGTAATAGTTATTAAAAATAAATAAAAAGAGGGTTTTTAGTTCTATTATAAGAAAGGTAACATGTACAATTATAGATCTAAATTTAACTTGATTTGTCTCTACTTCTTTTATTTTTCAATATCTAAAAATCGGTAACATTTAAGAATATGTTTGCAAGACTTCTCTTACTGTCAAAAGTGGACTTGTTCTCCCAGCTCACCCCTCTCCCTTTAAATGGGTAAAAAATAGAAGAAATTACTCTTCAATTATTCATCTAGGATGATTTTGTAGATCTAGATTCCTTTTATTACACCAATTCAAGTGTCTTCTTTCCTAAATGTGAATAATAAGTACTTGGGTGGTCAATTGAATGCAACTAAATACCTTTAAATAATTACTATATAGCAACAAATTACACGAATACTTATTTGGTTGGTTGTTTGGCAGTAGGAGAAAAGTAAAGTGTAGGAGTTGAAGAAAAAATGAGTTATAATTTCGAAATAGTTCAAAAGTTATTATCAAAACAATAAACAATTATATTCTAGCCATCAAGACAAAAAGGTGAAAAAATTAACAAAATGTTTGTGGATTAGTACATAGATAGGCATAATAAATGAAGAATACATGGGGATGTGGACCAATTTAGATAAGGTATGGATAAAGAATGTGGGAATGTGTAAAAGTGGAGTAGCAACATGGGGGGAAAAGTTTGACTTCACACAAGATTATGATATATTTGTCAATGTGTAGATGTATCAAAACATTCTCTTAAAATGGACATAAAAACTAAATGCAAAATGCCATCACTACAACTTTACATAGATAATCTAGGCTAACCAATAAATGTAGACAATGAATATAAAATTAATTTACATGTAATTAGGGAAAAATGATGAAGAATACATGTTGAAGTCATGTAGAATCCAAATATGAATGCCTTGATGGGTGGGAATGAATTATGACCTATAGTAATGATTCGAGTAAAATTTGTTGTTGAGATATCTTCATCTTCATCTTCCTTGTGTCTAAAATGATCAAGGTGGCATTTAAAAACACCTTTAAGGAGATTTCTACATTGATACAATCAAGTTATATTGTACACAACATGCACAACCATATATTTGGTTAGAGGGTGATTCAAAAAACATTATTGATTGCATTTTAGGCAAATCCCCTCCTCGTGGTCCATAAATGTTGGATTGAAGATGCTAAGGCTCTTTTATCTAAGTTTGATAAAGTTAGAGTTACTCATGCCTTTAGGGAAGCCATCAATGTCGCTGACTTTTTTGCTAATGAGGGAGCTAAACAAAAAGGGTTTAATACGTGGCAGAACCTCAATGAGTTGGGTGTTGACGTTAGAGCCTTAATCGAGTATGATAGCATCCATGGAAAAGTTGCCACTTTTTGCGATGACGAAGGAGAATAAGGCCAAGTTCAAATCCATCAATAGATTTGATGGGGCTGTAATTATTAACTCTACTGGATGTAAGAACCGACATGTTTTGTGGGTGCTTTGGTTTAGCTACTGCATTTTTCTCAGGGTATTAGCTCTACTAGCAACGCAAGTAAGGTGAATGAGGTAATGGGGGGAAGCAGGAAAAGAGTTGAGCCGACCAGATATGAAATGCATAAGAAAAACCCAAAGGTATGGAGGAAAATTGAGCATGGTGGGCTTCTCCCATTCATTGAGAAGCTTCACGGCCCAGACCCAAAAGCCACTGCATATTTTGCTAAATATTGGAGGAATGGAGAAATTGTTCTCTTTAGAAGGAAGATTAGTGTGGACGAGAATCTCATTGGGGAGGTTACTGGTCTTTCGACGGAAGGGATAAAGTTCTTCCATGATAAAATTTTTTTTGATGAGGCTATCATTAAGTTTCCCAAAAAAGATAAGGAAAAGAATAAGTTGATCAAAATTTCCAACAACTATTTTGATGTTGATTCTATCAAAGAGTTATGGAGGAAAGTTCTCAGAATTATAATGGAATACATTACACTGGGCGACATATTTACCAGAGTCTATGGCTACCATTTTTCCCTCCTCAATCATTTTCGCCGTAAGGTTAGGGTTTCTTTCCCTCACTATTTGTGCTTCTCCTTGAGTAATAGTATGGAATATCATAAAAAGAGTCCTAGGAAATACCCTGTCTTGCATATCGACCTCATTCAACTTATTTATGAACATTTTAAAAACATGTCGGCTTTGTCTAATCTTGTCTTGGCTTCGATCTCTAAAGACTATGATACTGATGTTAGCATGTCTGAGGAAAAAGACAACCAGGATTCTGATTGGAAAGAGGAAGACCCTCCTTCCCCTAAGAATTCAAGTAAGAAAATCCCACTGAGAAAGCCTGTGGCTAAAAAAGTGGGCTCTGTGAAAACCCCCGTCGGCTCTTCACAAAAAGATCTGAAGAAGAAGGAAACCCTTGTTAACAAGTTGGTCTCCTATTCCGAGGACTCCCCAGAGGATAAAAGTGAAGCCCCCAAAGCCAGTGAGGAGCCCTATACTTCTTACCCTACCACAGGTAGAGAAAATAGACCTAGATTCCCTAGTAATCTTAACTCTGAAGACCACTATTTTAAGCTCGACTGAGAGTATCTTGATGACATTTTAGCTATTGCTAGAAATGGGGCCATGGATTATTTCAGGATTATGAGATGGGTTTTTCATGAGATAAAGGACCTTAGCTTAAAAAATAGGGCTGTCACTAGTAAATTAGAAGAACTGAAAGCTATTGGCGCTACCCATAATACTGCTGAGGTTGTGTGCACTGAGGAGAATATTAAGCCAATGGGTGAGAGCCTTCAATGAAACATTGAGATCACATACATGATGAAGAAGGATTATGAGGATAAGATGAAGGTTCTAGAGGGAGAAATGACTAGAATCAGGGACACTATGAAAACTATCATGGAGCAGAACCACAAAATTGCTAAACACAACATCACTATCATGACCACTATGGTTGAGAAAATGAACAATCTTCAAAGGGGTTCACTAGTAGTGGATCTATACACGGATAAGGAAAAAAGAAGGACTGAGGATGCTAGCATCTCAAAGAGGACAAGAGCTCATCTGAAGAGAAAGGCTTATTCAACGCCTCAGGAGATTCAAGCTCTAATAAAAGGGCACCCAGGATATGAGCAACCTTGAAGCTGAGGTTGTTGATACTTTAAAGTCTTTAAGTTAGCTTAGGGTGTTTCTGTGCCAGTTCTTTTGACTGGCCTATGCTGGCTTTTACCTGTTGGCTGCAAAATTCTCTTGGTTTTTTCTGTTGGGCAGCCTTTTTATTTTTTGTTGACTGTAATGTTGTATCTTTTTTTTTCCTGTAAACTTTGTGGTTTTGGGTCCTTGTAAAATCTATTTTTTCCTTTATAAAAAACAAGCACAACCATATAAGTGGCCTAAATATAGTTGTCCCAACATCCAAAATAATAATAAGTGCATATTGAATGTCTTTACATACCAAGGCACAATAATAGTTCACATAAAAAATATGCCAAGTCAACCTATAATGGCTAGTAAGAAAGAGTCATAGTCTAGAAATTTTCATTTAAAATTTAAAAGTTTGGGATCAACCTTAAGCCCCTCAAGATTTACCTAGAACAAAAAAAAAAAAATTGAGGCAACAAATGAATTTGTGGACATGGTTTTGAATGTAGGCTAAAATTATGTGTAAATAGTGAATATATGAGAATATGCATAAATACGGATGGGATAAGGTTGAATGCATTGAAATGGTTATAAATGAATGTAAAATGGATTGGGATAAGAATTGAGTCATAGGGAAAACTTATCATTGAATTAATATATTCCAACAAAATACCCCAAAACTATATGGGAATTGGTAGGGTGCACAAATTTCACCATTATATTTAACCCCCACTTTGAGGTGAATGCGAATTTAATATGAACATACAATTCAAAGTACATGAAAATTCTTAGTTTGGACATGACAATTAAATAACCAAACATTTATTAAAGGATATTTAGTCCTTGTAAATTAATTGACCATTATTGGATTCTTGTTTTGTTCCTCTCCTTAGAATGAGTAATCCATAGGGACTCCAACATATTTTTTCTAGTGTTCCCAATAGTCAAAATATTTGTAAAATGACCAATCCTAATTTTATCTCTTCCAACAAATAAAATCCAACATTTCTAGTCTTTCTTTATTTTCCAAATAGACTTCAATTTTTTTATAAAAATATTACCCTTAGCTATAGTCAAATGGTAGAGAATCATTTTAAAAAAAATAATTGATGTGTTTCTCTATTTGCTTCTTCTAGTTTCTTCTATCTAGGTCAAGTAAAAAGAAGATAGAAAACATCAATGTGAGATTGATGTTGGTATTTTGATTCATCTCGGGATTTCAAATATTTTGGAGATTGAAGGGTTTCAATATAGGTTTGGGGATGGAGCACAAATTTTATCTAAAATAAATCTTGCATTTCCTTTGATGGTGCATAAATGTTTCACATCACCATGCTAGAATTAGTTGTGTTATTCACCTTACAAATACTATGTCTTGATTACTATAATTATTCATGTATATGATAAATAATATATAATTTCCAAATATCATGGAGTGTATAAAATGGGATTCCAATACGACAGTAGGGATATTATCAATTGCTAAATTTTATGTTCTTATCATGTTTCATTTTAATTTAATGTTTTAATAACGCATGTACATTAATTAGATCTCAACACTATTTGGTTAATGCTTCTATTGCATTATTTACCCTTTTTAACATTTGATATTAGAAATATTATTTGATTAGAGAGTTAGATGCCTTTGTTGTAGTGTTGTAGGATTTTTTGGTTGTAACAAGTGCACTTTGATTTCATGGTTTTATTGATCCATGTTTAATTAACATTGTGAAAATCGCATCCTATTCAAAGATTGATAATTATAATGGATCTAGCTACAAATTATGGAAGCTAGAAACTAAAGATCTCTTTGAAGAAAGAGATCAATAGAGAGCTATGACAGATAGAGAATCCTGGCGGTGTGTCAAATTAAGACTAGAAGAAAAATGTCAATCAATTGGAGTGAATATTAGTTTTAAATAGATTTTTCTTTGATTTTCTTTTGATTGATGAATGAGAGCAATACATTTCAACTTATGTCTTTTATCTATAATTATTTTTAAGCTTGAAACTTCCACTAAAAGTGGACCCATTAGCTTGCACATGTGGTAACATATATGTATCCAAAACTAACACCTCTCCCATGGTACTCTTACTCTAAATTGTCATGTATTCCTTGATTCTAGTAAAAAAATTAACAATTTTTTAAGGATGTCTACAATTTGATTACAAGAACATTCTAGATCCAATACAAAAGGTGTAATTTGACCCATTATTTTATGTGTTCCCCTTCTTTAATGTACTCTCCTAATTTGGATCCATGTGACATCTCAAAGTTGGTAGTGAGAGTTTTCAAATTATTGATCTCTTCAAGGTATTAACTCAAAATCCATGGTCCTTACAAAAATGACCTTTTCTCCATTCTTAGATTAGAATATAACACTTTTTATATGTAAGCTATGCAAGCATGATGTTAAGGTTTATTTTATATTCTACTATTACAGATAAATTTTTGATCATGATGTATTAGCTTAAAGTTTTCTCTCTTTGCTTCTACATAAAGGAGCCACTATAAATATTTTAAGAGGACTTGTATTTGTGTAATGGTTAATTGACGAATGAACTTAATAATAAGAAAGATATTATCTTAAATATTCTTAGTCTTATATTTGTTCATAATTGGCTATTGTGTGTACATGTTTCTCTTGATTAAATTATGTCGTGAGCCTTTGTTATACTTAAATTGATTTATGTATTCTCTCTCCCTTTTCACCCCACACACCAACTTCAGGCTTAGCTTAGTAGGTTAATAATAAAATAATTATAAGGCCTAAAATTATAAGGCATACTCAAATATTCCCTAAAAAAACTTTAGAGGCTAAAAGATATAAGAAGTTAGATTTCTTTGGTATCCCTAGTTTTTCAAATGTAATTCCAAATGAAATAAGAGGAAAAATACCCATATTTTAAGGTAATAATGTAGTCACAAGGGACAAATATTTAATAAAACTCATCAATGTTACAAATGAGTATATGTGATTGAGGATGAGGATGTCATGTAATGAATTTATTTATGCCACCCCTTTAAGAAAGTGCAAAAATGTGGTATGTGAGCCTCCCTCATAGCAATATTTGGAATAATTTATGAGTTTTTAAAATTACAATATGGGGATAGGATAGATCCCAAATTTATTGTATAAAAAAATTATAGTTGACTTTAATAGAATGTTCATCATGACAATGAGGAAAGTGCCATCAAATCTCAAACCAAATGACTCCTTTTTCCTTTTCCTATATTGCAATGCTTTTGATGCAAAAATTGGATATTGTCTTCAAGATAAAAATCCATAAAATTTGAGGGAAGCACATTACGACCATATTTTAGTATTCTATTATAAAAATAATGTTGGTTCAAGCCATATAACTAATCCCTCATTATGAATAATTTTGCACAAATATTTTGGTCAAATTAAAATTTATAAATTATTTTTTTTAGCAAAAAAATTAATTATTATATTTATTTCTATTTTCAAATCAACATAGGTTTATTACCATAAATAAAAATATATGTTCAACACACATGGAAAAAGCAAACAATGGAAACATTCTTTTAGAAATATAAGAGAACCCTCCATGCCTATTTCCTTCTTTCAACAAAAAATATTAATTTAGGTATTATGAAATATTTATGTATTAGGGAAAATATGTGTCTAAATTATAATTAATCTCAATTAAAATATTAATAATAAATAGAATATATAACAAAAATTATAAAAAAAAATGTGTTCCTTAAATATCAATCTTAATGATCTATGTTTAAGAAATTATGAAAATATTTTATTTCTATCTCAAGTTACATGTTATTAAAAATACCATAAAGAATAAGAAATACTTTTGAAAATATATTTTTTATGGCTCAAGTTATAAATATATTTATAACAAGATAAAAATTATTTTAAATTCAAAAAATTAGAAACAATATACATAGTGAATCTCACAAATTATTAGTTTACATTATCATCAAATTTTAAATGATCTTCTTACTACAATTGAGAAAAAATAGAAAGAATTCAAATTTTTGGGGTTGAAATTTTCATTGCAATTTATGGAGACCTGGGCCCGGAGGACTTGGATGCCAGTAGGAGAGATGGAGATTCGACTCCTAGCTAATAACTATTTCATGGTCACGTTTGATTGCATGGCGGATAGGATCAAGGTTTTCGAAGGAGGCCCTTATTTTTACAACCAGGTGGGCTTGTTTATCAAGCCATGGTATACAGGATTCAATCCGACTGAGGAGATCCCTAGTCGGGTTCTAGTTTGGGTTAGACTGCTGAGGCTACCGGTTGAATGTTGGCGGGAAGATGTTCTACATTTACTAGCTTCAATACTTGGTAAACCTGTTGGTTCGTCACAGCAGACGCAGTTCAAAAAGGTAATGGCATTTGCTCAATTCTGTGTGGAAATTGATTTAAGTAAACCTTTGCCAGATTCTCTAGAAGTGTGTGCAGGTTCTTACTCATGGGTTCAACAGCTTGATTATGAGACCTTACCCTTTAGATGTCGGTTGTGTCATGAGTATGGCCACTTATTGCATAGATGCCCAAGGGCCAAGCCTTTGGAGACTAATTCTTCACAGCCTCCTAGGAATCCTTCAGGGTTGGATAAGGGTAAGGGTCCTATTCTGGGTGGTGGTGCCAGGGAGGATGGCTTTCTTCCTGTCAAAACTTGGAATAGGAATAAGGGGCATAAAAGGTCTTTGAAGGAGCGATAGGATGAGGATTCTTTGAACAAATTTGAGGTGTTGGAGGGTCTTAGCCAGCAGGAAGTGAATCCAGGTTTGCTTGATTTGGATTAGGGCAGTTTGGGTCTTGAGCAGCATGGGCAGCTGGTGGAGCTGGAGCAGGCAAACCATCAGGTGGTGGTGGGTTCAGAGGTTCAGGGTGCTGAGCTGGAGGGGATTGGTTATGGTCAAGGGGGAATCAGCCCTGTGGCCTCCCTTGTTCCTCAGGGGGTTGATACCCGGCAGTTGGGATCAGACTTAAAGTTGGAGGCTCAAAAAGATTCAGGAAGTGTGGTGGTGAAAGACAATGAGGCTATGTCTCTCCCTAAGCAGAGATCTGGGTCGGTGGGGGGAAAAAGCAGTAAGTCGTCTCCTCATTTAGGTATCTTACAAAAAGATCGTAAGAAAGGAGGGGCAGAGAAAGGATCTAAGCTGGGCAGGAAGAAGGATTTGGAAAAGATTAAGATGATAGGGGAAAATTTGGTGGAATCAGGGTCAGTTAAGACTCTGGATTCTCATTTCTCAAGCCCTTTGAAATGATTGTTCTATCATGGAATGTTAGGGGCCTGAACAGTGGCCCTAGACAAAAAGTTGTTCGGACAAAAAAATGTTCAGAATTTAATTAGATGTCAGTCTCCTAATATTCTCTTTTTATAGGAGACCAAGCTTACTGTGGATGGTATGATGGGTATTATGCCCAAGCTTTGGATGAGTGTTGATTGCCAGTGTATTGGTGCTCAGGGTTCCTCAGGTGGGGTGGCTTGCTTATGGAACCCCCAGAAGATTTTCCCCCTGTGGTGGGTTTCCTTCAAGTCCTCTATCTCTATGGTGGCGTCTTGTTATGAATCTGGGGAAGTGGCTCTTTTTTCCAACATTTATGCACCTGTGGATTTGCAGGGCAATCAGTTGTTGTGGTCTGATATTCGGTATGTTCGAAGTATGAACCCTTACTTGCCATGGATTATCAGGGGTGATTTCAATGCTATCACTGAGATTGCTAAGAAGCGGGGTGGTACCATGAGGTTGGAGGCTTCTACTTTCATTTTTTAGGATAATATTTCTTCTTTGCATCTTATTGATATCAAGCCCAATAATGGACTCTTTACTTGGAACAATCAGCGCTCAGGTGAAAATTGCATCACTGAGCGGCTAGATCGGTTTATGGTTTCTTGCTTTTGGGTGGGTGATAGGTGGGTTACTAGTTCGAAGATTTTGGACTGGAGGAGTTCGGACCATTGGCCCATCAAGCTTTCTATAAACGTGGCTGGGCGACCCCACAAGCCCCCTTTCAAATTCTAGCTCATGTGGTTGCGGGATCCAGAACTCCATGATTATGTTGCTCAGTGGTGGTGGGAGGGAAGACCATCTTTCGGTACGACAATGTATGTTTTTACTAAGCTTCTTCAGTTTGTTAAGTATAAGCTCAAGCGTTGGAATGAGCAATGTTTTGGGAATATTTTTAAGGCTAAGTCTGATGCACAAGATAAGCTAGATGGTATTATGAGGTCGATGAGGGAGAATGGGGTGTCTGAGACTTTGTTGCAGGAGGAATCTAGGGCCTTGAAAGCTTTAGAGGAATGGGAATTGCGGGAGGAGATCTTTTGGAAATAGAAAGCCTAGATTGATTGGCTTCAGGAGGGGGATAAAAATTCTGCTTTCTTCTTTAATTTTGTGAAGGCACAGAGGCATGGTAATTCTATTCCTATTTTGATTACAGACAGGGGAGAGTGCCTAAATTCTTTTCAGAGTATCGCTGATGAAGTTGTCCATTACTTTTATTCCCTCTTTAGAGAGGATTTGCAGGGGAACTTGGTGGGGGTAGCTCAGGTCCTCTCTTGCGTTCCCCATTTGGTGTCTCAGGAGATGAGAGAGGATATTATGGGGGAGATCACCCTTGAAGAATTAGAGGGGATGGTGTTTCAGATGAAGAAAGGAAAAGCCCCTGGCCCTGACGGTTTCCCAATTGAATTCTTCCAAGAGTTTTGGGAGATCATCAAGTTGGATTTATTGGAGGTTGTCAAGGAATCACAGCGGAATAAGCAAATGTTAAAGGCTTTGAATTCCACTTTTTTGGCACTTATTCCAAAGTGTGATGGAGCGGATAGGTTGAGCCTTTTTTGACCTATATCCTTGTGCAATGTGGTGTACAAGATTATTTCGAAGCTAATTGCTAATAGGTTGAAGAAGTGGTTGCCAGTACTCATCTCTGAGGAGCAAAGCAGTTTTGTGGAGGGCAGGCAGATTCTGGATGGTATTGTTTTGGCTACTGAGACCATCCACTCTATGGCTAAATCTAGAGATAAGGCTATGTTTATCAAGCTGGATATGGAAAAGGTGTATGATAGAGTCAGATAGTCTTTTCTTCAGAAGATCCTGGCTACTTTTGGTTTTGGAGATGACTGGATTCAATGGGTCATGAGTTGCATTACGTCTGTATCCTTTTCTGTGATTACTAATGGGGAGCACCCGAGGTTGTTTGAGGCCTCTTGAGGGATAAGGTAAGGTGATCCTCTCTCCCCTTACCTTTTTATTCTACTTGTGGAAGGTTTGGGGCGTCTTCTCAGGCGACAAGTGGAGTTGGGGCTTATTTAGGGGTGGCGGTGGGGCGGGGATTTACCTCCTTTGTCCCACTTGCAGTTTGTGGATGATACTGCCTTGATGGGGGCAGCTACTATTAGGGAGGCTACTAATATTCGTAGGGTGTTGGATTTGTATCTTGAGGCTTCAGGGCTATCAATCAATGAAGATAAGTCTTCTATTTATTTCTTTAATACCTCGATCCCTATTCAGAGGAGTATAGCTCAAATTCTTCAGTTTCAAATTGGGACTCTTCCTCTATCTTACCTGGGGGTCCCGATCATGGTGGGCGGACTTTCGAGGGAGTCATAGCAGCCTATTCTGGATAAATTTTGTTTGAAGGTTACTCATTGGACCAATCGTTGGTTGTCCTTTGTTGGGCGGGTCCAGTTGCTGAAGTCTGTGGTCCAGGCTCTCCCTATTTACCAATGTATGCTTCAGGTGACTCCGATGGGTTTTTTTATGGAGTTGGATTCTTTGGCAAGACAATTTTTATAGGCTGGAAGTGTGATGTCTTCCAAGTGGAGTTTGGTCAAGTGGGATACAGTTTGTTGTCCTAAGCAGCTTGGGGGATTGGAGTTGAGGCAATCCTCTTTGACAGGGATGGCGTTGGCAGGGAAGCTTTATTGGAGATGGTGCACGGAAAAGGATAGGATTTGGGCTCAGATTATTTCCTATAATTACTTTCAAGGTATTCATGGGGAAGAAATTCCTTGCTACCCCCTGTTGGGTAAGGGCTCGGCTGTTTGGGCTACCCTCAAGAAGGGAGCTGCGCTTGTCAAGGATGGCTTATTTTGGATTTGAAGGAGGGGAACAAAGGTTCAATTCTGGTATGATTCTTTGGATGGGCACCCTCCCATCCTCTCTCAGTTCCTTGAATTGATGGCTTTGAGTAGGAGGTTCGAGGATGCTGGCTGGTCAAGGGTTCGTGATTTTAAGGTGCTTTCTTTACAGGGACAACTGGTGAGTGCTAGGTGGTTGACTCCTGAGGAGTGGCTGATTATGGGTATGGAGGAGGATTGTAGGTTTCTGCATAGTATTCTCTCGGGCAGATAGTGTAATCCTTTAAGGGACATGGATATCCTTGCTTGGTCTCCTAATCCAAAGGGATACTACACGGTTGCGTCTAGATATCGGAGGTTATTATCTCAGAGGTTTGAGGGGGAGGAAGTTTCTTGGTGGAAAAAGGTTTGGAATAATTTTTCTTGGCCGAAGTGTAACTGTTTTGCTTGGATCTTGGCTTGGAACAAATGTCTGACTTGGGAAAAGATTCAGTTGCACGGATTTCAGGGCCCATCTGTGTGTGTGATGTGTGGGAAAGGGGAGGAGGACTCTTCGCACCTTTTCTTCCGGTATCCTTTCTCCTTGCAGCTCTAGCATTTTTGGTGGAGTGTTTGGGGTAGTCCCTGTGTTCATGCTTCCTTCTTAGTTGAGTTCTGGTCTAGCTTGGGCAGGCCTCCCTCGAGGGCATCTTTTTTGTAGGATGCGTGGCTGGCAGGCCCAATTTTTTTGTTATGGAAAATTTGGCTTGAAAGGAATAGAAGGATTTTCTGTGGAGAATTGTTGCAGGTTCAATAGGTGTGGTTCAGAATTCTTGGGATGATTCAGGAGACTATCCAGGCCAAAGGGGATGTGGAGCTGCCGTTGGAGAAGAATGATGTTGAGGTGGTGGTCTGACTGGGTATCCAGGGGTTTTCCCCTTCGGCGGCTCGAGGTCAGAAAGGTGGTCGGGTAAGGCAGTAGGTCCAGCGGCAAGGGTCCTGGTTGCCTCCCCCTGTGGGAACCTTGAAGGTTAATACTGATGGTTCCTCTAGGGGCAATCCTGGCCCAGCTGGAGTTGGAGGGGTTGGTAGGGATTCTTCTGGTTCGGTGGTGTTCCTATTTTCCATGCATATGGGGACACAAACTATCAATTTTATGGAAGGTTGGGTGATTCTTTATGCCTTGAGGAAGGCCTATGAGCTAGGGTGGCGTAGGGTTATTTGTGAATCTGATTCTTAGGTTCTGATTAACTTACTCAATCAGGGGAGGAGGTTGAATGTGAATTGGCAGTTGGATGTTCTGGTTCAGCAGATCTTGCAGGTTGGTATTCTCATGGAGAGGGTGTCTTTTGTCCATATTCCACGCGAATGGAATAGGATGGCTGACTGTTTGGCTAAGTGGGCTTCAGAGAGGCTTGTGGACTAGAAGATTGATGATTGGGCTCAGATTCCTTTGGAGCTTAGCTCGGATTTGGAGAGGGTTCTAGCTGAGGATACTAGGGGTGCTGAATGATTTTTCTCTTGATTTTGTTGGTGATTTTTGTTCTTTCTGGACTTTTTCCCTTGGCTTGATTGTATTTATGGTTCCTATTATTCAATAAAATTTTCACCCCCTTTTTTAAAAAAAGAAAAGAAAAAATAGAAAGAATTAAAAAATATTGATTTGAGTGGCCCACATAGGCTAAAAAGTGAGACAAACATTTATGTTTTCACCCTAATGAAGTGTAAAAGGATAAGGAATTGTTGGCTGATACCTAACAAATAGTAGAGATCACCACATAGTTTTGATTGTGCTAGTGTAGTAGTGATTTGATACTTAAAGGTGGGTCTGAAAATATTAGAGAAATTCATTAAGCAACAAAGGAAAAAAAATTATGGTGGAGATTATCTATAATAGTAGAGATTATATGAACATGATAATGATTATACAAAAGTAGGACTAGCACTTTTTTCTTTGAAATTTGGATAGTTGGTTTGTTTCCCCTTTGACACCTCTAGATTTTATAGTAGAAATTCGTGTGATTGTATACAAGCCTACCTCAATCAAAACCTTATTTTCTTTATTCTAACCTCCACATGCATTTTATGATAGATATTTAGTGTGTGCTGGTACATATATACTTAAGGGAATTCCTAAAAGATGTTATACAAGTCCCTGTTGTGTCTTTTGAATGGAGGAAACTGTCAAGATGCTAAAGGGATATTAGGGATGGAGTATGAGGCCACATATTTGAGCATATATAATATTGGTGGTAATAGGAAATTTGTATGATCTATGAAATATGTTTTTAGAATGATAGAAGAGTGAAGGAAGAAAAGAACATCTTTCAAAAATGTTCATAGTATAATAAACATCTACAATTATATAAAAATACTACCAATGATATTTAGAAATCTTATGATAGAGATAAGAGATTTAGAGAGATATCTAAAGAGATAATAAAATTTCAAACAACTTGTTTACTAATTTAGTACAAATGGTAGCCATTCTAAAATATAAGATTCTTACAAAAGTGAACTATTAGATGTTTGAAAATGACTCATTATCCATGGATGCTGCTACAATCATAGTAGTGGTATTTCTAATACTATGGTTGAAATAGCATCTAGGTTGAAACATATTTCTAGGAAGTATAGAGATTTCTCAAAAATAGAAATTAGACAAGTTAGGCTGATTTGGCATCTTGACAATTACTTAAAGGGTTCAAGAGTTGCTTGACTATAAGCTGCTACAATAATGAAAACTAAAATGAGTGAATAATATATAAAACAAAAATTATGAAGTGTATAGTTTTTATATACATTTTACCTCATTTCATAAAATATAGAATTTTAAAATTAATTAGATAAATAATATTTATAAATTTTAAGGATAAAATAAAATACATGTGTTTGTGCCCTCTATCTTTGTTTATTTATTTTTTTCTAGCATATATTTGAGATATGGTTTGCACTCAACAAACCACAAAGGAGAACTGGGATGATAAAGTTGCCAAATTTCTCATTCAAAACAATAATAGTGGAGGCTTGGATTTACGGTGGAAGGACCCTGAGGTTGAAGACGTCCTGTAAATCCAGAAAACCATATATTTGAGATATGGTTTGCATTCAACAAATCGCTTGAAGACGTCCTGCAAATCCAGATTACTCTCCCCCGACTGTTTAGCGGCAGCGGCTTTTCTAAGTAGCGGCAGGAGGCAATGGGTGATCTCGCCCTGCAGTGGCATAAAGAGTTGTGCTGAATTCATAACTGGCAACTCGTCCCTACAATTTCCAGCCCTCGACATCCACGTTGAAAATGGATTGGACAGTTGACGGTAGGCGGGAGACTGACGGTGACTGTTGGTTGGGCAGGAGAAAGAGTTTTGAAAAAAGGTTTAAACTCAACCGTGGCAGTGAACCATGACTGAGAAAGAGTTTTGAAAAAAAGTTTAAACTTAACCGTGACAGTGAACCGTGACTGACGTGAGAAAGCGGGAAAACGGAAACGGAAATAAGACTTTGCCCTGTCAGAGCTTAGAGTGTGCTGGTTAAGCCCAGCCGCAAAAGTCATGGCACGATAAGTTGGGTGAGTTGATGCCGAAGAAAACAGCATTGCGACAGCGGAAACCCGCAAATGAGTTTCTGCTGGCATGGAAGAAGACGACATCCACAAGAAAGTTCCCCGCAACAGATAATACTGATTTTCTCCACCAATCCAATCAGTCTCAACAGGATGTTCTTCATTCTATCTATTATTTAAATCCATTAAAGGAATTGTTATTCTCATCAAAGGTCTAGAACAATACAAGCACAAAGATATAATGGCCCCTAATCATGACCATGAATATAAAGTTGATGCTTCCATAAATTCCAAGTAGCATAAAACTTCACTCGGCTTGGATTTAAGTTTAGATTTTACCATTTATAGGTAGGATCCGCTCAATTAATTGCTTCAATAGGCATTTAGTGGATACAGAACATGCTTTTGGAAAAGAATTGGGATGACACCGTGGTAGCTATGGCCCACAAGACTGTCATTCCCACAAAACACCATCTTCGTAGCGGGCTAAAACTCAATGCATTGTTCAGTCTCCCCTCACCTGGTAATGTTGATGCGACCCGAAATACTATTACTCTGAACATCAAATCTCTTGTAGATTCACAAATTCGAAGACTTCTATTACAATGACAGAGCTATGATATTGTTGTGGCCATAATGAAACTTTACGATCAAGAGTTCTAGGGGATAACGTCGCCACCATACTTCATATACCACTTTGCAACGATGGTCATATTTCTATAGACATCATTATCATGTATTCTTCCTTACAGATTAATTGCACAATAAATTCACAGAAAGAAATTTGATTTATAACAATTAATACAACTGGGTTAATCAACAATTAATAATAGCAGAAACAAAAATAGCAAAAGCCAACCACAAATAGACAATAACACAAATTTACCTAAGAAACCCCAATACGGGGAAAAACCTGCAAATGTTGGATCTTCTATTCAGCCTAACAACAAACTTTTCTTTTGAAAATACAATATGAGTTTGCTACAACAATCTTACATTTATAGAGTCTAGCTACTTTACTTAGCGTGCAAAGAAATAATCTTTCCTTGCTTTTTTTGGCTTTAATTACACATAAAATCACTCTTGGATTTATCCTATCCTCACAAACTATAAAACATTCTATTAAAGAATAAAAAAACTTGTTGTTGCTGAAAATCCATCTCGAATTGCTTTAAAGCATATCCAACTCGAGTTGCTTTAAAACAACTCCACATCCCACCTTTTGAGCTACAAAAATCAACACTCCCTCTTAGTGAGGAAGGTGTTCTGCACAACACCCAACTTGTCCCTAAAGAATTCAAACTTGCTCTTCATCAAGGCCTTGGGCAGGATATCTGCTATTTGTTCGGCTGTAGGAATGTAATGGAGCTTCACTATCCCCTTCTCCACACAATCTCTGATGAAGTGGTACTTGATCTCAATGTGCTTTGACTTGTCATGAAACACTGGATTCTCAGAGAGTTTGATACAACTCTGATTATCACAGTAAATGACTGTAGGATCCAACTCCTGATCAAAGAGTCCATCTAAAAGTTTTCAAAGCCAGATAGCCTCACATGTAGCCATACTAGCTGCCATATACTCGGCCTTTGCAGAACTCAACGCAACTGACTTCTGTTTCCTGCTGTACCAAGAGACTGCTCCTAATCCCAAACTGAAACTACACCCTGAAGTGCTCTTTCGATCAATTGTACTGCCTGCCCAATCTACATCAGCAAACCCTTCGAGCTTCACTCCATCCTACTAAACATACTTCGGCCCATAATCAACTGTGCCTCGGAGATAGCTCAAAACATGCTTTGCAACAATCCAGTGCACACATTTAGTTTCCACCATAAATTGACTGAGTGAGTTCACTACAAAACAAATGGTTGGCCTAGTGTTGACTAGATACATAAGAAAGTCCATCAATTATTTGTTTAAAGTCCGGTCCACTGCCTCTGATCTAGAAGCATCATTCTTCTTCCAATTGGTCACAAGTGGCATTGACATAGGCTTACAATTCTCCATCCTAAAACGCTTCAAGATATCAAGTAAATACTTTCCTTGTCCAAGAAAGATTTCTCCCTCTTTCTGCCACAACTCTAATCTCAAAAAGTAGTGCATCAACCCCAAGTCCTTCATCTCAAACTCTCTTGCAAGATCCCGCTTGTAGTGTGCTATGAGCTCCTTTGAACCTATGAGAAATAAGTCATCAACATGTAACACCAATATGAGAAGTTCGTCCTTCACCTGAACATAGTACAGGTTCAGATCCGCTTCACACTTGATGAGGCCCACGCTTTGCAAGTAACTATCAATACGTGAATACCACACCCTAGGAGCCTACTTGAGTCCATACAGTGCTCTTTTCAACCTGTACCCATGAGAATCCCTCCCATGTGCTTCAAATCCTTCTGACTGCTCTATGTAAATCTCTTCCTCAATCACTTCGTTGAGGAAGGTTGTCTTTACATCCATCTGGTGAATCCTCCAGCCCATCTGTGCTGCTATATAAATGATAGCTCTTATGGATGAGTACCTGGCTACTGGAGTGAAAGTCTTGTCATAGTTGACTCCTTCCTTTTGAGAAAACCCCTTAGCCACAAACTGGGCTTTGAATTTTTCCACACTACTAGCTGCAACATGCTTAATTTTATACAACCATCTCGAGCCCACCACATACTTATCTTCTGGTCATGGTACTACTTCCCACACACTGTTCTTCATGATGGAAGAATACTCTTCCACCATGGTATCCCTCCATACTTGGTGTTTGGATGCCTCTTGGAAGCTAGAAGGCTCTACTTCAATTAATTCACTCATAAGTGCCACATACTCAGAATAACATTTGGGATCCCTTCTCTATCTTACTGAATCTTGAGGATCACCTACATATTCTTGAACCTCTTCAGTGTCTGCTTAACTGCCCTGTTTCTCCTCTTCTTGGTAATAGAAATCTGCTCAACTGAGGAATTATTTGTTCCTCCTTCTGATCAACCTACTCGGCGTGCTTGCTCTACTCTCCATCTTGTGTGACTAAATTTTGAGGAATTTGTGCTCCCTCAACCGTGGGTGACTGTTCCTCCTCATTCATCAAGTTGCTAGACTTCTGAAGAGTCCTCTCTTCCTCAAACTTCACATCTCTACGAACAACTGTTTTCCTGAGAGTAGGAATGTAAACCCGATAAGCCTTAGAAGTTTCACTGTACCCAACAAGGATACCCTTCTTTGCAGTTGGTTCCAATTTGGTTCTCTTCTCCACAAGAATGTGACAATACACAAGGCATCCAAAGATGCGAAGGTGCCTAAAATCTGGTTTCTTATCGGTGAACGCCTCTTCTAGAGTCAACTTGCCCAACACTTTGTGAGGGCTCCTATTCTACAGATACATAGTTGTATTGCAAACTTCTTCCCATAAGAACCAAGGTAGATCCTGATCATGAAGCGTGGCCTTGGCTGCTCCAACTATTGCCCTGTTTTTTTGTTCAACAACCCCATTTTGCTGAGGGTTGTATGGAACTTTCAACTCTTTCTTGATACCTTCTTGAGCACAAAATTTTTTGAATACTGGCCTCCATTATCAAACCTCAATATCTTGATCTTCTTCCCTATTTGGTTCTCCACAAGAGCCTTAAACTCTTTGAACCTACTAAAGACCTCATTTTTATTCTTCATAAAATATATCCATGTCTTCCGGGAGAAATCATCAATGAAGGTAACATAATACTCATATCCATTTAAGGATGTTGTTGACATAGGTTCACACACATATGAGTGTATAAGATCCAAAATCCCTTCGGATCTAGTGTTGTTGCTTGAAAAACTGGTCTTAGCATATTTCCCAAGTGCACAGCCTTTGCACACCTCATGCTTTTATGTCTTCATCTCAGACAGCCCCATCACTATTTCCTTGAGAATATTAAGTGCTTCATGGTGAAGGTGAGCCATCCTCTTATGCCACAATTCTCCTAGCTCTTAACAGCTACTAACCAATGCATGTGCTAGCTCAAACTGTAACTAAAACAAGCTACCATGCCTAACTCCAATCACTTTTGCAACCTTAGAATCTTTGGGACAAATATAGACTTTTTCCCTCTCAAAGGTCATGATGTAACCCTTGTCTTCCAAAGCAGAAACTGAGATTAAATTCTTTGTCATGCCAAGGACATACAATACATCCTCCACCAACAAAGGTTTATCCAACTCCCTTTGAAACTTGATGATACCAATACCAGTTGCATGGTACTTGGCATTGTCTCTGAGCTCAATATAGAAATCCAACTTCTTGTCCTCCAACTTGGTGAAACATTCTCTAACTCCCATCATGTGGCAAGAAGTCCCATTGTCAATATACCATACCTTGTTTGCAATTGAACTTGAGAGACAGGCAATGAGTGAAAACTCATTCTCAAATCATGATGCAAACTCGTCCACCTTTGCTGTAGTAGCAAATCGCTTTTTCTACTTGTCCTTATTTTTCTTATTTAGACATTGACTGGCATAGTGACCCATCTGATGACAGTAAAAACATTTTATCTTGCTCAGATCTTTCTTCTTCCCACTCTTAGAAGAAGAACCTTCTATTTTCCCTTTATTAGACTTCTACTTACCCTTTCTTGCAAGAGCAATATTTTCTTTGTCTTGACCCTTCTTCGTCTGATCTCCTCAATGAGCATCTTCATGGATCTCCTCCTGAACAAAATCATCCCAAAGTCTTTCCCAATCAGGTAGTTGATCTATGCCGACAACATACTTGAAAAACACTTCCGAGTGCTTCAAAAAACCGTTCAAGGCTATACGCACCAACTCATCTTCATCAATTGTCTCTCCAATAGCAGCAAGCTCATCCTTGACCTATGTCAACTTGGACAAGTAAGAGGTCACACTCTCACCTTTGGACATCTTGGTATTATGCAATTTGTCCTTGAGCATCATCTCATGACTTTGATAGTCGCTTTGATAAAGTTTTGTGAGTGTATCCCACATCTCCTTGGTGGTGTCTTTCCTTGATAAATGAGGAATTAAATGATCTCTTACTCCATCCAGAATAATCCTCTAAGCCTTGGCCTCTTTGACTTCATGTGAATCTAAGGAAACATGATCATTTGTTGGTGGTGTCACTTTTGTGCTAGCATAGATCCACAACCTGTTCTCCTTGAGAATAGATGTAATTCAAACCTTCCACTGCAAGAAGTTTGACATGCCCTCAAGCTTGTCCTTGTATGGAACATTGGTTTCCATAGACACAAAAAAAACTAGAGATGAAAATCTAATTTTTTTTCTTGAAATCTGTGTCACAAATCTTGGCTTCATATTTAGAGTTTAGTGCTCTGATACCATGTTAATTTCTATAACCCAACAACAAATTAATTGCACAATAAATTCACAGAAATAAATCTAATTTATAACAATTAACACAACTGGGTTAATCAACAACTAATAATAGTAGAAGCAAAAATAACAAAATTCAACCACAAATAGACAATAACATAAATTTGCCCAGGAAACCCCAATGCGGGGAAAAACCTACAAATGTTGGATCTTCTATTTAGTCTAACAACAAAATTTTCTTTCAAAAATACAATATAAGTTTTCTACAACAATCTTACATTTATAGAGCGTAGCTGCTTTACTTAGCGTGCAAGGAAATAATATTTATTTGCTTTCTTTGGCTTTAATTACACATTTAATCACACTTGGATTTATCCTATCCTCACAAACTCGAAAAAAATCTATTAAAGAATAAAAAAAACTTGTTGCTAAAAATCCAACTCGAATTGCTTTAAAGCATATCCAACTTGAGTTGCTTTAAAGTGCTTTAAAGCAACTCCACATCCCACCTTTCAAGCTACAAAAATCAACAGGTACAATGCCATAGACAACACATTGGGCAACCCATTTGAATACTAACAGTTGTAAGCTTGAAGGATCATTTCCAGAAATTAAAAAGCGGGAATGAAGAGGCTCGATGTTGACACAAAGATACACGACATCTACAATATATACTTCCACAAGAGCAATAAATGCTTCTTGCTAAGACCAATTTTTTCCAATCTTTAAGTTTCATTTGGGACATTTCTTCTCAGATCATTCTTCTTATTCTGAAGTGGTTTATTGATTTTGCTTTTAACACCATTCTCTTCTCACATATTACTTAGGCCTGAAATCAATAAATATGCAGTGATTAAGGCCCTTGAACTAATACCACTATCTCAAGGATATGTGTGGATCCTTCCACCCCACACATGTAAGCAATCCGAGACTACAATTTGATACTCCAGGAATCCAAATCGTTGCAAGTGTTATTCCTAAGACACCAATGGCACTGAATTATCATGTGCAAATCCAACAATGTCTAGATGCGGAAACATAGGTCCACAATGTCTGGATTAATATCCAAGATGATGCACAATTACCTTGTTTAAGATTAAGCATGGCTTCGAGCTGATTAGAAACAATGATCTTGAAATTTTTATTTTTCTTCATAACATAGCTAACATTGTTGCACATCATCATCGAGAACGGTAGTTAGTGGTTGATAAAATATAATAGTGACCTAAATATGAGTGTTGTGAACACAAAATATGATGGTTTCCATGAATATTGGTTCGAAGCAGCTTATCGATGTGAGAAGATGATGAGTGGCTTAAAAATCCTTTCAAAATTGCGAACAAGTAATCATTCATAGTCGTGTTGAATTACCAAAGAGTTTTGCAAAAAATGAAGTGTAGAGTTCTAGCGTTAGAATGCCATAAAGATGGTAGATACACCAACAACTTCTACAAAAAGAAATTCTGCAACGGGGAATGCGGAAAAAATGATGTGGGTTGCCGTATGGGAAATTCCCCAAGAAAAATGATATCCGCAAAACAAGAACCCACAACATGCAACATACTGTTCTTGAACTTCTCATCAAGCTAGCACTACTAACGATCATGGAATGAGAAGAATAAAACCTATGAAAGAAAATGCGGGTAGCACCAGTGAACAAATATGAAGGCACCCCTTCCTAAGAACCTTGTGAACACAAAATCAAAAACTTAATCTTGCTCAAACACTAAGATGAAAATAGAGAACCCTAGCACCACCATTTTTCATCCTTTGTCATCCCAAAGTTTATGTTCAATGCCAATGCTGCAAACTATGAGTTGACTCAAATTTCCATGGAATTGTTGGGTGGTAGGGGTCCAACCACACAACTTCACTGTTGTTACTGGACTGAAAGAACAAAAAAAATAACACATAGGAAACACACAGTGATAGCAAGTCTAAACAGACATAAATAAACTTTGCATATATTCCTTGTTTGCTTCAAAATACAAAAACTTAGAGGACATGCTCTATTTTACATTAACAAAATAAACTAAACTATTTGGACAGGTGTCTAATGACTGGGTGTTGCACTCACACCTCAAATACATAAACTGCTACAATCCTATAGCTACAACTGATAATGCGTTGTGTCTGCTAAAACATTCCTTTTGTATTGCTACTCTCACTGGTTCTATTCTAAACATTCTCCACTTCATCTATTGTTGTAGGGTCTTCACTCTAATACACAATGTGACTTCTTCTCTTACTTCTTGTCTAACTCCAATGGTTGCAAAGACATTCCTTTTGTCTTGCATTAGCAAGCTTATGAGAATGAGCGCTACTTTCAAATTTCAAACTTATCTAACCTTCATTAATTGTTGCAGGTGTTCATTGGTTGTAACAAGCCCAAAAAATAAGTGCATAATTTGAATTTCAAATTTATCTACCAAAATAAATGTTGGAGGTTATGTTGGTTGCAAGTTGAAAGTCTTCTTCTAACATCCAGGGCTGAGTTGTCAAGTCTGATGACTGCAGAATAAAATAGTCAAACACTCCCCCTTAATCTACAAGTTAGCTACCTCTCTGTAGATTCCTTCCGGAGCTGATCTCCGAAGCTATCCATAATCCCAAGCCTATCTCTTAGGTGTTCAAAACTGTCCTTTAGTAATGCCTTGGTGAAGATGTCGGTGAGTTTTTGTTCAGATCTGAAATACTGAAGCTTTATCTCACCTTGTTCCACCAATTCCCTTATGAAGTGATAACGAATCTCAATGTATTTTTTTCGCTTGTGGAAGACCAGATTCTTCGTCAGTGCTATGGAGGACACATTGTCACAATGAATGACTATGCTTTCAATTTGTTGTTGCTGTAAATATGCAAGGATCCTCCTCAACCAAATAGCCTGACAAGCTACTGCATTTTCCGCTATGTATTCTACTTATGTTGTACTGAGAGAGATAATTAGCTACTTCTTTGATGTCTATGAGATTGCACCCGATCCCATGTTGAAGACATAGCTAGATGTGCTCTTCATATCATCCACATTTCTTGCCCAATCACTATCTATGAAACCATCCAACTTAAATTCATTAAATGTTGCATACAAAATGCCATAACATTTTTTTCCATTGACATACCTCAAAATCCTTTTTCCTACTTTCCAATGTGTCTCCTTAGGTTCCTCCATGAACCTAGATATCAAGCTTACTGCATACATTAAATCAGGCCGAATTGATGTCGAATACATGAAACTGCCAACCATGCTTTTGTAAAGGGTTGGGTTCATTTCCTTACTATTGTCAATCTTGTGCAGTTTCAGATGACTGTTATGTAAAATATGTTTGGGTTGGTGTTCATTTCCTTACTATTGTCAATCTTGTGCAGTTTCAGACCTGCTTGCTGTTGGTGTGGGGACATGTTTGTTGTTGCATGTTCACCATCCATTACAACAATGATGTTGTGGCATTGTTTCCAGTTTGGTGCATATGTTATTGATGGTACAATGGTGCCAATCAACTCCCATGTTTGATTCCTCTTTATAGCCTCTAATTCTTCATACATGGCCTTACACCATTTCTCTTCTTTTACCACTTCCTCAAAGTGTGTTGGATCACTATAGAAGAATAGTGTGAAATCCAAGTTCTCATCAAAATCAGCATGTTGTGTGCTGTCATAGATCTCCCTCACACTCTTTTTCTTACATGGCATCAATGATTCAAGTGTAGGGTCTGAAATTCCTTCTGAACTATTGCTTCTTTGACCTCTAGAGCTACTATAATGCTGACTATCAGAGCTACTGCTTTGCTGAATTCTGGAGCTGCTAGTCTGGTGTTATTCTATTGTCTTTGTTCAGTGTTGCTAGACTGTTGTCTCTATTGAACACTGCCAGAGTTATTGTTCTACTACAGATCATAGGAGTTGTTATTTTCTAATGCTCTACGGTAGTTTCTTCTTGAGCTACTGCTCTCTTGATCTCCCCATATGTTGTTATCATCTACAACTTCATCATCATCAAGGGGTATTGTGACTGAAATACCCGTGGTGTCATCCATTGTTCCATCCTATGCTTCATTCTCAATGAACACAACATCCTTGCTGATTACAACTTTCTTGGTAATGGGATTGTATAATTTTTAGGCTTTTGATTCCTTACTATAGCCTATGAAGACACACTTTTCTCCTTTGTCATCAAATTTCTGCCTCTTCTCTTTTGGCACGAGTGCGTATGCCACACACCCAAATATCCTTAAGTGCTCAACACTCCATTTGTTGTTTGTCCACGCCTCTTGTGGAATCCTATCATAGACAACCTTTGTGGGGCACCTATTCAGTATATAGACTATTGTTACTACAACTTCTCCCCAAAATATGTGTGACAACCCTTTTGCTTTCACTATACCTACTGCCATATCTTGAATGGTCCTATTCTTCCTTTTCACCACTGCATTTTGTTGTGGGGTATATTGTAAATTGTTTGTGAATGCCCCCATTCCTACAAAAATTTAGGAATTCTTTGGAGATGTACTCTCCCCCTCTATCTGTTCTAAGGGATTTGATATAGTGACCACTCTCCTTTTCAACTGTTGCCTTAATCCACTTAAACTTCTTAAAGGCTTCCAATTTTTTTTCAAGAAATAGACCCATATTTTTCTGCTATAGTCATATGTAAAAGTCATAAAATATGTATTTCCATCTAAGGTGGGGGTTTCCATGGGTCCGCACAAATCTGAGTGCACTAACTCAAGTGGTGCCTTTGCTCTCCTAGAATACCCAGATTGAAATGGCTGCCTATGTTTTCCTAAAATGCAAGCCTCACACTTGCCATCAGGTTCTACAATGGATGGTAAAAAACTAACCATTCCTTTCCTAGATAATAAACTCAAATTTGAAAAGCTTAAGTTCCCATACCTTAAATGCCATACTTTGGATGGGTCTTTGATGACTGTCTCAGACTGTTGTTCGACCATCGACTGTTGTGCGACTGCAGTCAGTGCCGGTGAACAATATTGTTGTTGACCATCTGTTGTTCCTATCGTAGACACTATGTGCATCCTAAGAGGAAACATTTTATTTCTCATCATCTACACTGCAACCATCACTCTCTTGCTACCTCCTCTATCAAATATCTTGCACTCTCCATTCTCCATCAGGATTTTGTAACCATTTTGGATCATTTTCCCAATGCTCAATAGGTTATGCTTTATGTTGGGGGCATAATAAACATCATATATTTGTTTCCTTTCACCATTCTTGGTTTGGATGTTGACTACACCTCTTCCAATGACAGGAACCTTCTCATCATTTCCCATTTTGATCTCAGTTTTTATACTACTGTCAATGGAGGTAAAGAAATTTTTGTTACCACTCATGTGGTTGCTGCATTTGTTGTCCAAGTACCAAACTTCATCATTGTTGCATTCAACAAGGTTGCAAATAATGAAAACATGGGATTGTTTGTCATTTCTAGCTTTGTTCTCATTTGCTACATTAGCATTTTAGCCTCCATGGTCACATTGCTTCTTTCTACACTCACTAGCATAATGGCCATATTTGTGATAGTAATAACACTACACATTGCTCTTATCATTCCTTTGATTCGAACTGTTGTTCTTCCCTTGGTTTCAGTTTGCTAATAGTGAGTTGATCGTCTCCTCTGTGTTGTCAAAACCTCCTCTTCCAGACTTGCTTCTTCCTCTACCTCTTTGACCTCTACCTCTATTATTTCTTCCTCTTCCCCAACCTCTTGCAATGGTTTGAGCTTTGAATGCTTTCTCTAGGGAAGGAGCAAATCTATTCAACCACTACTCATGGGTTTCTACTGAACCCATCAACTCATCTATGACCATTTTAGACAAGTCCTTTGCCTCTTCAATGGGAATTGCTACATAGTCAAACTTAGTAGGAAAACTTCTTAGGATTTTCTCAAGAATCCTTTGCTCTTCCATTGTTTCTCCATTGACTCTCAACTAATTTACCAGGGTTGAAACCTTAGTGTGAAAATATGAAATGGACTCATTATCTTTCATTTGTAGAGTCTCAAAAAAATTTCTCAAGAGCTGAAACTTAGCTAGCCTCACTTGATCAGTCCCTTTATAACTATTTTTCAATATATTCCAAGCTTGCTTTGAGTAATTTGATGTTGTAATACGTGGGAAGATAGCCTCACTTAAGGCTACCTCAATCAAACTGAGGGATTTTGCATCCTTCATTCGAGTCTCTTTCAATTGATTTTTCTGTGCATTTGAAATGGTTGCAAATGCATTTGGGTCTATGATATCATTGAGCCCATTTGTGAGCAAATCGCATAGGTCAATTGCAACTAAGATGGTTTTCATCTTCTTAGCCCATATATCATAATCTTTTCCATCAAAATTTGGTGGCTGCTGCCAACCTTTGCTATCACCTCCTACCATATTTCTCAAATTTGAGAAGATTAGACAATGCCTAGATAACCTAGGGCTTTACCAAAGACACCCACAATAACAAACAAACTAACTGCCCATAAAAATAGGGCTTTGATACCACTTGTTGGGTGGCAGGGGTGCAATCACACAGCTTCACTATTGTTATTGGACTAACAGAATAGAAAAACTAACACACAGGAAACACACAGTGAATGCACAGTGACAGCAAGTCTAAACAAATAGAAATAAACTTTGCATATATTCCTTGTTTGCTTCAAAATAGAAAAACTCAGAGGACATGCTCTATTTTACATTAACAAAATAAACTAAACTATTTGGACAGATGTCCAATGACTAGGTGCTACACTCACACCTCAAATTCATAAACTACTACAAACCTATAGCTGCATCTAACAATGCACTGTGTCTGCTAAAACATTCCTTTTGTGTTGCTGTTGTCACTAGTTCTATGTTGAACATTCTCCACTTCATCTATTGCTGCAGGGTCTTCACTCCAATACAAAATGTGACTTTTGCTCCTACTTCTTGTCTAACTCCAACAATTGCAAATACATTCCTTTTGTCTGGCATTAGCAAGCTCATGAGAATGAGCGCTACTTTCAAATTTCAAACTTACCTAACCTTCATTAATTGTTGTAGGTGTTCGTTGGATGTAACAAGCCCAAAAACTAAGCGCACAATTTGAATTTCAAATTTATCTATCAAAATAAATGTTGGAGGTTACGTTGGTTTCAAGTTGAAGGTCTTCTTCTAACATGGGGCTGAGTTGTAAAGTTTGCTAACTACAGAATAAAATATTCCAACAGGAATATCTGGATGCAAAGAGAGGGAGATCCATGCAATCATTTCTCTCATGATTATGTCATTTTTCCAAGACATGGAAATAGCAGAGAGATTCACTATCAAACCAAAGCTTTGCTATGCAACTCAGACACATCATCCACTCCTTATAATGCCAAGACTGAAAGCATAGCCTATGCATTATTTCTTTCTCATTGATATCTTAAGGCAACTGAGAGAAGGGTTAATATACATATGTGAGTATCGTGCTGGTTTGAAAGAACTCCATTACTCATGGAGAGCAAGTGATGTAGGATTCCCATGTATAAATGTCATTGGAACAAGAGACCCAAAGTCCTGCAAATACCAAGGCTTTGTAAGGAGGTAGGAAAAACCAACATTTTGTAAAGGTATCATTCTACATAGGTGAAACAAATTCCACTAATTTTTGCCTTATCCTTGGCTCAAGTAGCTAATGAAATGATTTTTTCTTTGAACATAAAGGCGCATAGAAAACCTGCCATATTCCTTCAATGACTGTAAGATGTGACATGTAGAGATAACAAATGAAACTATGGTCGTAAGATATGTAATATATTTGTGATTAGGATTGCATAATATAGTCTCTTGTGAATAAAAGCACAATATGTTGTATTAAATTCTTTGAGACAAGGATCAACCTCCATTCATTTCACCATCGTGCAACTACATTTCGTGGGAAAATGATTTTTTTTGGGAAATGAAGAAATGTGAGGAGGGAGCATGCGGTTGCCAAGCGAGTTGGTGTCGAAAAAATGACATGACGTAAGTGGAAATCCATGTAATGGCCTCCACACCTAAATTATTTGTATACTTCAAAAACATAGTAGATCAAACCAAATCATGCAAATTTTTCCCTTCGATCATTCAATACATCCATACAATCATCAAAATCATCAAATATTCCAATTTCTAAAATTGTGAAAAAACCAACAACGAAAGTCGAAGGGTCCAACGTCGGTCGATAATATACTCGCACAAAATTCCCTTGAATCCCAAATACCTAGAAAACCCAAGATTTATTAGTTCAAGCGCATGGGAACATGATGGTGCCAAGGCCTAGATTACAATGCACCCTGAATTCTCAAGAAAAGATCAATGCATAAAAATAGAATGCGAAAGCCACGAGGTGGGAAGCTGAACAAGTCTACACCGTGAAAACAACACCGGGACCTCGACATCCACAAGATGGCTTCCTACATGAAAAGTTCCTAAAGGCCAAAACTCTTAGTAATTTTGAGTTTTTTCAATTTAAGCATGTGGAAAGACGTCTCAAAAGAGTTCCCAGACATATTTCTCAATGAGTTGACCCTTTTTGAAAAATGTGAAAATTTGGAATGCAAAATCCAAAGGGTTTGGCATTGTTACGATGAAATTTCACAAATGACATCCCACAAATGACATTCCACATATGACATTTCACAAAGGGCATCCCGCAATGAAATTTCCATAATGTCTAAACACTTAGCAAATTTGGCTCAAACCTCTTTAGGCATGTAGAAACATTCATTTTATGCACACTAGATGTTAAAAACTAAACATTTTCACCCCTATTTTGAAATACACATATTTTAACTATGGAAGCTATAGGGACTAGTGCTAGTGGATGAGACCCCGACATTCACATGACGACATCCCCTAGTGAAATTTCTGCAACTCCCCTAAACTTAATGAAACTTTGTAAGTTCGTTCAAGCATCATGGAAACATCCCAAATCCAAAGGCAAGTTGTTGCCAAAGTAAAAAAATGAAGGTGAGAACGAAGAAAAAGAGAGGGGTCCTTGCTTTCAACGAGGCATGTGTGTGGAAAATGCACAACACCTTTGTCCCCATTTCTTTTTATTATTTTGGATGAGGCTTTGAGTAGGGCTATAAATACACCTTACATATAGGGTTTATGGAAAGGAATTAAGCTTCCTAACATAGTTATATCGGTAACCCATTCTTTATTTACTGATGATACCATTTTGTTTGGCAAGGCAACATTAGCATAAGCGTATCAAATCAAGAGTATATTAGAAATGTATACTTCAACCTCTAGTCAAAAGGAAAATGGAGAAAAATCAAACCTTTATATTTTTAATGTTGATTCAACATTAAAAGACTAGATAGTATAGATTTTTTGGTTTTAGAGTGTTGAATTTCCTTTAAGTATCTAGGAATACCATTTTTTACAAGTACAAATAGGATTTCCTATTGGGAAAAAGTCATTCATAGTATTCAGACTAGAATTGCAGGTTGGAGAGGGTAGTGGTTATCTATTTCAGGTATAATCCTATTGGTAAATTCTATTCTTTCGTCCATCCCAAATTATTATATGGCCGTTTTGAAACCTCTGAGAGAAATCATTGTTGAAATAGAAAAAAATGATTAGATCTTTTTTATGGAAGGGAAATATGGACAGTAAAAAGAAAACACCTCTCATTTCTCCTCAAAATATTTGCATGGATAGGCTTAAAGGTGATGCATGAGTTCATAATCTATCTGCAAGGAATGTTTCTTTAGGAGCCAAGTTAGTTTGGCATATGTACGTAAAGCCATAGGCCAAATGGTGCAAGATCATGCATGTGAAATATCTAGATTGTGGGTCATCAGAATGCATACTAACCATTTCAAATCCCCCACAAGGATTTGTGATGTGGAACTTTTTGATCAGTTGTAGGAAAGTAATCACTTCTTATATAACTTGGGAGGTTCATAATGGGAAAAAGCTCAGTTTTGGCATGACTCATGGAATGGGTATCCTCCATTATGTATACTGTATTACTTTTAGGTGGCCGAAGCTCAAGCTATCCAAACTTTAGGTTTGAAAGTTAAAGATTATATTCATAATGTAGATGAACAAACTAGGAAAGTATCAAGGAAAAATTCACACATTGTTCAATACCAGTAGCACAACAAGTGGAGTTAAATAAGATCCTTAAGGAAAGAACTATTTTTTTTTCAACAAATGGCATATAAGGTTATTTTAGTGCCATCCAAGTTAGGTAATTATACAGTTAAAATGGGGTATAAATCAGTGATGCATGTTGAAACGCAAGGAAAATCCCAAAGAGCTTTGTTGTTTTGCTAGAATTTGATGGCTTTGCCTAAAGCATGCTTCTTTTCTTGGTTGACATTAAAATAAGGATCTTGACTAGTGAAACGATGCAAAAGATTGGGATTGCTATCCCTTTCAACAATGTTCTTTGTCACATAAGTTTGGAGTCAGTTAATCATTTATTCTTGATACGTCCTTTTACAAGTAAATGTTGGGAATTTGTTCAAGAAAAATTAGGTTTTGGGTTATCCGCGCTCACTCAAAATCTATGGGAGTTGTTTACAAGCTGGCCAATATTATACAAAACTTCATTTTTTGCTAGTTTATGAAAAATTATTCCTTCTACAATTTTGTGGTGCATTTGGTAGGAAAGTAACACACATATTTTTTGAAAAGAAAAAATTAGTATTGAACAAGTGTTTGTAAAGTTGGAAAATTCAATTTTTGGAATAACTAATGCATATTTGTAGAATTCTAAGCATGTTGGGTCTATTTTCTTATATTGGGACTCTAAGCAATTGAAGATTTGGCCCAAGTTAGTTATTCCTTTTAATGGTAGTTATCAAAAAAGTGTGAAACTGAAAATCGATAGGAAAAAGGTGTTATGGAGTCCTTCTCCTATTGGTTTTGGGAAATTAAATTTTGAAGGTGCATCTAGAGACAATATAGGGGTTTCAGGGGTAGGGGTTGTATTGAGAAATCATGAGGGTTAGATCATTGGTGCAAAATCATGTCTCTTGTCCATTGATACAAATAACCAAGTAGAAGTTCAGGCTCTTTTGTTGGGCTTGCAACTGGCGATCAAGTTGAAAATTCCAAAATTACAAATTGAAGTGATGCATTGATCATCATCAATGTGTGTAGAGATAGATTGATCTATAGCTAGAAAATTAAATATGTTTTGGATCAAATTTGGATTCTTCTTAACAGAATGGAAGCTTTTCAATTAAATCATGTTTACAGAGAGGGTAATTAGTTAGCAAACATTTTATCAAACTTGGGGTGTGATCAAGTCTAGTCAGAGATAGTTTATGGGCTAGATTTAGAAAATGTTTCAAGTGAAGTGAAAAATGTTCTTAACTAGGAAAATCATTTTGCAAGCAAATAAAAAGGACTATGGTCTCAAAATCGAAGGTCATTGTACAACGTTGTAGCTAGTTTATCACCAGGGTGTAGCATCACAATTTTTGAACAATAGTGTGTTCTCAATTTCATGCCCTTGAAGTTGTGATCAATCAAATGTTTTTTAAGGACTAATGTTTTTGTTTTGCAGGATTGGTTATTAACTGCTATAATCACCTTTCTTTATAATTAAATGTCATTGTAAGAATTTCCACATTGATGAAGATTCAATATAATTCAAAAATCCAAATGGGAATCACTAGTGTACTTTTTTATGCATGTACATTGGAATGTTGTGGGCACTTGTTCAAAGTGGTGGTAGTTTGCAACGTCACCAAAAGTCATTCAAAAGCCAAACATGAAAAATAGATGAAATTTGGATGGGTAATATGTGTGTGTTGAGAGAACATGAAGTGTAATAAATTAGTTATTTTTTCACATGGCTCAAATTTTTAAATTTTTTCATTCAGTCTATTAATTTCAAGCATCTCTACATCCTTTGAAATATTTCTTCCATGTGTGAAGTTAATAGATGTCGCTTGGCATGATAATAGGTGGGTGTGCTTATAACATGTGGTGCCTTCGCTCAGTTCCAATGCTATCAGAGGACAATTAAGCTTGTTAATACATAATTTTGTGAAATAATTACATGTATCTTCAAATTTAATGCAAATATTTCATATGTGTGGACTAACTCAGGAAAATGTGTTGAAAGGATTGGCATTAATGCAAAGGTTAATCAAATGATGATCTTGAATTACCAAGGTATAGGTCGGCTTCTTTATAATGTTTTCCACATTCGACGTCAAGCAAATTGGGTTTTTGAGAATGGTCACAAGTTCTTCCATGTCTTTTGTATCTGGTTTCAAAATTTTATAGTGGTTATAATTGCTTCAGTTGTTGGGTATGCTTGGTAGCTTCAACATTGGTATAATTGGTACACAACCTATTATCAAATTTGTTAAGTGTGTTATGTATATATTCTTGGGTCATCTTTGATATCCTTCTCTAAAGCTTGACCTAGTTATTCTATATAAGGTGTGTTTGTAACGAATGGAGTATTTACCTAAAAACTTTAGAGTTGCAGTATATGTGAGAGAAGGGGAGTTCCCTTTTATTGAAGAGGTTATGGAGCTTGAGTTATCTCATGTTTTTAAAATGTCATGCCCAAGTCTTCTTGACAATATAAAATCTCTAATCGGTCAAGATATATTGTGTCCAAATTCTCCTAGGCTATTATTTTCATCTCAATTACTTTTGATCTTTTTTTTAAAATGTAATGGACCTTCTGCATTCATTTGATTTTTTGTCAATTGTGGTTAAGGAGTTAGTTCAACTGAATTATTTCAAAGAAGATGAGTTGTTGAAGTATGTGCAAGGTTATAATCTTGAAAAGGGGAAAGCATTTGGGGAAGGAATTTTCCCAAAGAATTATAGATGAAGAGAAAAAGAGCATACAAGGAGGTATATTAATAAGAAAAGAAAGGATTGAGGGATGATGATCCCTGGTTTTTATACATGACATTGAATTTGCATTCTCAAGAACTTGGTCTTCAAATGGTTGACAAATTCAAAGATGATTTTTTTGCAGTTTCCTTCTGTTGTAAGATACACCCTAAATTTTTTTCTTTTTGAAAATACTCTATTTGTTGCCCTTGTTTGTTTAATGATGTATGATGTTGGGTTTTCAATGCATTTTTTGTTTTTTGCATAGCATTAAGAGCATATAGCAAAGAATAGAAAACTCAAATATCTAATCTCATGCATTAGAAAATGGAACAATAACCTGTGTATTTTAAAATTTATCTTTTATATCAGATTTTACAAGCATTTTCAGACCTGGTAAAAGCTTGAACAACAATAGAATTTTCTTGAAATGAACTCCAAAACCCTAGCCAACTTTGCCTCTTCAAACTCCCAAAACCTCCTATGCCAAAGCCACCTTTCTTGGTGCCAAAACTTCAAACCCAAACTCTCCTTATGCAGGACGTACTCCAAGTGACTTGTTGATCAGGATGGCACCCCTCTTGTCAAGGTCGACTTGGCATTAAAAAAACATTTTCTCCAAAAATTACAAGCAAGTAGTTAATGGAATGGCTTTGAGAAGAGCTTCAGTATGCAACAATACCCAAAATGAAAGCCTCAGGAAAAAGAAAGTTGTGAATGAAAAACCAGGTTCAGGTCCATGGCTACAATCACCTAGAAACTATAGTAAACACTCCAAAACTTCAAGAAAAATACGTTCCCAAAACTGAAAACCAAGAAAGCACACCAAAAACTCCTAAAAATACTGAAATATCTTCATTTTTTCTTTTTTGTAGATGAATCCTTGAAGCTCCTGTTGATTTTAATTGTGAACTAGCACCAATATATGACTAGGGTGGATATTTCACCATCGAAATTAGCCCAACGATGGAGGGTTTTCGTCCACACAACACAGCCCACGTAAACCAGAGAAAATCTAGTAGCATCTTAGTAAGTTGTCAATTCTAGATAATGAGAAATGAGAGCCAAAATTCATATTATAAGATTAGGGCAGAAATGGGCTCCAAATTTTTTTAATTTCTCTCTAAGAAATAGTTGCCCTTCTTCTCCATTTAATTTTTTAACTTTTAAAAATGCTTCATCTCCCCTTTATGGCATCCCACTTTTGATATCTTTAAAAATATTAATTCCCCTTCACTTAGGCGCCCAAGCTCATGAAGAAAATATATCTTTTAATTGACTTTTTAAAAACAACTTTAAGTTGTTCACTAGGCACCCTTGGTCCTTTTTAATGACCACTTTACCCCTTGATATAAGTTCTAATATAACTTTAAATTTCAACTTTATAAAATTCCAAAGTGGTCAAATAAAACAAATATTAAACTACAACCTTAGGCTCTCCAATTGAAAACTAGAATAAAATGCTACTACAAGACCAAACCTGGGACCAACTCCCCCAAAGGTGACTTATTAAAAATAGCACTCCTATAAATAGTAAGTGGATGCCAAATTCTCAAAATTGAGTGAAACTGAAGACCAATGAGGAAACAATGACCAACTGAAGATGGAAAAATTAAAACTAGCCATTGCTATAAATAGTAACCCCTCTAAAAACCCCAAACAAACATCAATGCTGGAAATTGAGTCCCCTAGCCACATCAACTAGCCTACGTGAACTCTGGAATAGGCTAATTGAGTCTCAGTACTACTCAGGAGCAAGAAAGGGACATTACAATCAGCCCTTCCCAAGATTGCTTGTGCTCAAGCAATCGTAAATCAGGAATTGCAATATCTTCTCACTCTCCCAAGTTGCATCCTCAATTGTAAAATTTTTCCCTTTAACGATATACTCTTTGATAACCCTCCTACATAGTGTACACTCTCACACCTACAAGATGGCCTTAGGGATCATTATCAACTTTCCTTCCTCATCCAAAGGAGGGAACTCTATAGAAGGTACCACATTCCGACCAAGTGCTTTCTTAAGACAAAAGATGTGAAACACATTATGCACCTTGCTATCCTTAGGTAGCTCTAGCTCATATGCTACCTCTCCAACTCTCTTGATCACCCTGAAAGGACCATAAAACCGTTGCTTAAGCTTCTCTAACCCACTCTTCTTGAGAGTGGATTGCTTGTAGGGATACAACCACAAATAAACCATGTCTCCAACTTTGAAAACTCGCTCTACTCGGTGTTGATCAACATATAACTTTTTCTAATTTTGAGCACATTGTATATTCTCTCTTAGAGATCTCATGGTGTCCTAACTCTCCTAAAGAAGATCTCTAGCTCAAGGCACCCGTCAATCTCCAAAAAATAAATCAGTGAAGCTAGGAGCTTCGTACCCATATAATGCCATGAATGGAGACATCCAAATGGACATGTGAAAGGTAGAATTGTAGTAGTACTCTCCTAGATGCAACTACTTAACCCACACCTTTTTCTACCCTAAAACATAATTGAATAGGTACTTGTCCACCCATTTGTTCACCACCTTCGTTTTACCATCAGTCTGAGGCTGGTAGCTAGTGCTAGGGGTCAACTTTGTGCCACATAATTTGAATAACTCCTGCCAAAACAAACTCATAGATTTTATGTCCCTATCATTGAAAAAGGTCCTGGGTGTTCTGTGAAGTTTGAATACCTCTCTAAAAATAAAATCTTCCACCTATAATGCTGAAAACCCTGTTGATATAGAAAAATTGTGAACAATTTTTTTCTATCTATCAACCACCGCATATATACTGTCCTTTCCTTGCACCTTCAGAAGCCCTGTGATGAAATTATTTGATATACTTTCCCATTTTTGAGTGGGAATGGGAAGGGGCTGCAACAAACCAACATGATGTGTATGCTCATTTTTATTCTATTGACATACTTGACACTCATGTACATACTGTAAAATCTCATCCATCATTCCCTTCCATGAGAATCTCTAATGGATATTCCTATAAGTCTTATAGTATCCTAGATGACCAGCCATAGGGGTATCATGGAAAGCCTTAAAAACATGCTCTCTCAACTTAGAATCAAGAGCCAACCATATTCTATCCTTGTAATATATGACACCATCCTTCACTTTGTATTTTTCATCCTACAAAGACCCATCCATAATGTTGTTTGTAAGTGCATTCTTGGCATAATCAGCCTCAATATTCTCCTTCAAATTTGCTACTGTGACTGAAATAACACTCAAATGTGGTCTACTGGATAAAACATCTGCCACTACATTCCTTTTCCCTTTGACATATTCAATGTCAAAGTCATACCCCTAAAGTTTGCTTACCCATTTCTACAGTCTCTCATTAAGATCCTTCTAATTTAGGAAATACTCAAGTCTGTTATGATATGTCTTTACTAAAAATATGCCCCATACAAGGTATTGTCTGAACTTGGAAAAATCATGCATAATTGCCAACATTTCCTTATCATAAATGGAGTAATATTTCTCATCACCTCTCAACTTCCTGCTCTCGAAAGCTATAGGATGTTTGTTTTGCATGAGAACTACACCTATGCCTTCACTCGAGGCATCACAATCAAGCTCAAAAGGCTTGGAGAAATTAGAATGGCCAAGACTAGACATGTGCTCTTCAAATGTTTAAATTTTTCAAATGATTGTTGTGTTGATTCTGACCATACAAATTCCCCCTTTTTGGTTAAATCTATAAGTGGGGAAACCAACTATAAGAATCCCTTAACAAACCTCCTATAGAATCCACATATCCCAAAGAATCCCTTCAACTATGTGAGGTTTGTAGGTGGATGCCAATCAAGAATAGCCTTGATCATTTCAGGATCAATGAGAACTCCATTTGAGCTAATGATGTGTCCAAGATACAACAACTAGATATCATGCCAAATTCACACTTGGACTCCTTGGAAAACAATGACTCAATCTCTAAAATTCCCAACACCTCATCTAAATTCCTCAAGTAGTCCTCCCATGTCCTACTATAAATAAGGATATCATCAAAGAAAATTAGAACAAACCTACACAAATGTTGTTTGAAAACTCTATTCATACAAGACTAGAATGTATCAGGAGCGTTAGTCAACCCGAATGGCATAACAAGGAACTCAAAATGTCCATAATGACAACTGAAATATATTTTCTCAATATCCTCCTCTCTAATTCTGATTTGATGATATATGGATCTCAAGTCTATCTTAGAAAAGTAAACTGCTTCATGTAGCTCATTAATGAGCTCATCTATCCGTGGGATGGGGTATCTATTTTTTATTGTCTTCTTGTTGAGTTCCCTATAATCTATGCACATGCACATATTCCCACCCTTCTTCTTCACTAACACCATCGAAGAAGAAAATGAAATTTTTCTCATTCTAATATGCCACATATCCAAAATCTCCTTGATTACCTTTTCTATTTCATCCTTATGCCTTTTTGAATGCTTGTATGGTGTAGTGATTACCACCATAGATCTCTCCTCTAACTCAGTGATGTGCTCTATTCCCCTGTCAGGTGGTCTCCCTAGAAGTATGCTACCAAATACCTTTCTTTGCTTAGTAAGCAAAGTTTGTATGTCTAGTGGATAAGTACATTTCTACTCCTCTAAAACTATAGGCATAATTATACATTATGCTGCCCACTCCACCTGGTCATGTCTAAAAATCCTTTCCACCCTCTTACAAGAAACAAATCAAGGCCCTCCATTAAAAATCCCTCTCAACACCACGTTCTTTCCATCTAATTTAAACTTTAGCTCTAAGGTCTAAAAATTAAGAGTGATCTCACCTAAGGATCACAACCACTGGATGCCCATCACCACATCTGTATCCTTGATACGAACCACATAGAAGTCATTTGTGAACTCATGGTCACCCAACTAAATGCTAAGATGTGGAATCAAATGAGTGCAAGTAATGGTGAAACCATTTGCAACCATCACCTTAAATCCTTCAACCTCTTGTGTCTGTAATCCCGTACATACAACAAGTCCCTCATCAATGAAATTATGTGCGACACCCGAATCAATTAGAGCTATCATCCATTTCACCTTAATGACTCCTCTAATGCTCAAAGATTCATTTTTCTGAAAGTTGTATAGTTGGGCTAGTTTGCACTCCTTTGATTCCTCTTTTTCAACCTCTTTTGGAGGATCTTCTTCTTTTTCCTCAGAATCTAATTGCTGGTCAGAAAATGAGAATTACTTTCCTCAGCTAAATAATATTCAATTTGTTGTATTTTGGCCCCCTTTGGGAATACATGATCTTGGGACCACTTTTCTCTACACTTGAAGCATAAACCCTTTTTCCTAAGCTCATTAGGTGTCTTTGCATCTAACCTTGTGATTGTTTTTTTCTTCTTAGAAGTGTCCTTAATGGGAGGTCTTTTTATCTCTTTTGTGAAATAAGCGTTTGGACTAAATTTTTGCTTTAGGGGTAGCCCACTCCATACTCCTTTCTTTTTTCATAGCATCCTATAAATTTGGTGGGTCAAAATCCTTAATCCATCCCTTGAGTGGTTCCATAAGTCCCTCACTGAACAATACCACCATCTATCTCTCTGTGATACATGTAACCATTACTGATAACCTCTAAAATTCAGCTATGTATGCCTCAACTATACCATAATGTCTAAGTTGGGCCAACTCTCTAAAATGTATCTTTGGGTCTTTTTTATCAAATATTTCAATGATTCTAGTGGTAAAAACATCATATGTAGTGATAGATCGATGACCCAAAGTGACCAGTCCATGGTACCACCACTCATGTGCTACCCCGTCCAAGTGTAATGTAGCAAACTTAATTGTCTCTTCCTCTACCATGGGTCTAAGGGCTAAGTAATTGTATAACTTCTGTATCTAGGCCATAGTTGTACAACTATCACTCCCATCAAAATGTGGTAGTGTAACCTTGATGATGGCATGTTGCAATTCCCTCTACACTGTTGATCCCCTCTGATCATAGTATCTTCCATATTGTTGTCCTTACCTTTTCAGGTCCACAAAGTCATTGTAAGAAACATCATGATTGACCTCATTAGGGAGGGAGCTATACTCGGAATTGTTATGTCTTATTCTCTCTACAAATGACATAAAATCCTTTGGATTAGGTTGAGGAACCTCTGGAGTCAAGAAAGTGGGTTTAAATGGCTTAGAAGAGATGTATATGTTGCAATATGTTGGTCCCCATTACCATTATGTTTATTTGAAGCACTATGCTCTCTTGTAGGCCTTGTATTGCTCTGAATAATGTTTTGTGGCACTGTGTTTTGACCCATCCTTCCCAACAAGAGAGACATCATATCCATCATTACATCTAATTTCCTCTCAAACCTTCTTCCAAGACTCAATGTTCTTGCTCTGTCTTTCTCTCTTTCTTCCTTGTTACTGAATGATCTCTCCTCACCACTAAATAATCTCTCATTACCTCCAAATACTCTCTCATTATCTAGCTACATTTCTATTTCTGAAGAGGACTCCCAATGTGCTCTTCATACTTCTAATGTTGTCTAACCTTCCAAAATAGGTTGGGGATACCAATGACCTTTCCTTATTTCTCTCTAAATATACCTATATTCTCTTGTGCTCATAGAATTTCAATGTTGATTTTAGTGACTTCACAGGATGGAAAGAATGGTATGGCTCTGATACCACTATAAGATACACCCCTAATTTTTTTTCTTTTTGAAAATACTTTGTTTGCTGCCCTTGTTTGTTCAATGATGTATGATGGGTTTTCAATGCATTTTTTATTTTTTTCATAACATTAAGAACATATAGAAAAGAATAGAAAACTCAAATATCTAATCTCATGCATTATAAAATGGAACAATAACATGTATTTCAACTTTCTATTTTATATCAAATTTTACAAGCATTTTCAGACCTAGTAAAATCTTAAATAGCAGCAAAAAATTCTTGAAATGAACTCCAAAACCCTAGCCAAATTTTCCTCTTCAAACTCCCAAAACCTCCTATGCCAAAGCCACCTTTCTTGATGCCAAAACTTCAAACCCAAACTCTCCTTATGCAAGGTGTACTCCAAGTGACTACCCAAAATGAAAGCCTCAAGTAAAAGAAAGTTGTGAATGAAAAACCAGGTTCAGGTCCATGACTGTAGTCGCCCAGAAACTATAGTAAACACTCCAAAACTTCAAGAAAAACACACCCAAAACTACAAACCAAGAAATCACACCAAAATCTCCTAGAAATACTAAAATATCTTCTTCTTTTTTTCTTTTCTATAGATGAATCCTTGAATCTCTAGTTGATTTTAACTGTGAACCAACACCAATATTTTTCTAGGGTGGATATTCCACCACCAAAATTATCCCAATGATATAGGGTTTTCATCCTCACCATGTAGACTAGGAAAACTAGAGAAAATCCAACATCTCAGTAAGTTGTCAAGTTTGGATAATGAGAAATGAGAGCCAAACTTCATATTATAAGATTAGGGCAGAAATGGACTCCAAAAGTTTTTAATTTCTCTCTAAGAAATGGACACCCTTCTTCTCCTTTTAATTTTTAAATTTTAAAAATTCTCCATCTCCCCTTTATGGCTTCTCACTTTTGATTTCTTTAAAAATATTAAAAACTTTTATAATATTAATTCCCCTTCACTTAGACGCCCAAGCTCATGAAGAAAATATATCTTTTAATTGACTTTTTGAAAACATCTTTAAGTTGTTCACTAGGTGCCCTTGGTCCTTTTTAATGACCACTTTACCCCTTGATATAAGTTATAATCTAACTTTATATTTCAACTTTATAAAATGCGAGAGTGGTCAAATAAAAAAAAATATTAAACTACAACCTTAGGCTCTCCAACTGAAAATTGGATTAAAATGCTAAGCTGCAAGACCAAACCTGGGACCAACTCCCCCAAAGGTGATTTACTAAAAATAGAACTACTATAAACAGTAAGTGGATGCCAAATGCTCAGAATTGAGTGAAACTAAAGACCAATGAGGAAACTGTGACCAACTAAAGATGGCAACACTAAAATTGGCCACTGCTATAAATAGTAACCCCTCCAAAAACCCCAAACTGACATCAACACTAAAAATTGAGTCCCATAACCACATCAACTAGCCTACGAGAACTCTGAAATAGGCTAATTGAGCCTCAGTACTGCTCAGGAGTGAGAAAGGGACGTTACATCTGTCTCACCACATATGCCATAGACAAAGAGCAATGGAAATGGCACGAGGGACATACCAGGTTTAAAAAATGAAGCAATGATGAATGAAGGAAAAGGTGAAAATTGTATTGATCTCAATACAAGTGAGGAGGACACATTAGAAAATGATGGGGTAATGGAGGAATGAAGGAAAAATATTCCTCATACATCTATAATATGGAATATCATGTTATCTATAGTTTGAAATCACTTTTTTTTATTGTGTTTTGGATAATATTTTGCATCGTGCCACATGGAATTTTATTGAAAGGCACATTTTGCATTGTAAAATTTGGATAATATTCTACCGTACTATAATTCTGGCTTCTATGTATATTCTACATATTTTGATATTAATATAAATATATAGGCCCTAGCCTTTTATTGAGAAAAAATAAATATTAGTAATATGGTTATCTAATTGTCTTATAACCTTTAATAAAGATAATCCCATTCAAATAAAATAGTGATATTAATATATTCAATCTCAGGGTATGTGCAGGATCATGATGGGCCAAAAAGTGGCTATATGATGGGTATGTGTAGGGTATGTGGCTGACGACTTTTTTTTTTACCCAAAATTGATGAAATGAAAAAGGATTTTTAAAGGAGATTCTAAGCTTTCCACCAATATAAAATTATGCTTTAATTTTAATTTAATAAATAATTATTATTCATTTTTATTTAAATTACGACTAAAGTCTGATTGATAGGCTGATTGAAAAACAGCTATAGATTTCAAATGGTATACATTTTTTGAATCTAAAACATGTGTTACATTCTATGCTTCACATACTATAGGATTAAAAAAAAATGAATTTCATGAAGTTTTGACCAAGTTAAAGTGGTCAGACATATGATTTTTATATTTTTAAAAGTTGTAATAAAAATTCATAATTAATTGTTTACTTGGAAAAAAATCACAAAATGTATCACATCCATGTAGGTCCTCTACTTATATCTAAAATCTTATAAAAAATATTATCATTTATTATGGTTAGTGGTTAGGCAATGAGTCCTAGCTTCGGTTAGTTAAGGTGTTCCACGCAGGGCGCCCACCATGGGTTCGACTCTCGGCACTCCCGTGGTACCGGTTGGTGTGTCCCCCCATGCTTGCCGGTCACAAAAAGTTTACCGGTGGTGGGGGGTTATATAGAGGCCATCTTTTAGATTCCCTCATTAAAAAAAAAAAAAAGGGTCAGGAGGACACCTACTTCTTATTTTTTCCCTGAAATTTAAGTACTACTACATTTGAAATTTCAAATTTATACCAAATGGATTTTTTTCAAATAAACCTAGTAGTTTAGAAACTACATTCAATTTTCTCTGATTCTATTCTTACATATTTTTTAAATAATATAGATAACTTATTCAAATTTTTACATCAAGTTGCCTAACTCTGATTTTTCTAAATTTTTTGCCACTTAAGGGCCTGTTTTTTCCATGATGATCCTACACATACCCCACAAATTAAAATTATTAATATTACTCATTTAAAATAATGATATTATCATCAATAGGGTTGTGCTTAAATGGAAAGGCCATATGGTTCTCAAGTTGGAGACCCATGTTTGAATCCTCGAAAGTGACATCTTAAGTTAGAATTCCAAGTGGTGGCTCTTGGACATCCATTGTAGCTTCTTATTTGAATAAATTTGAATATGTTAAGGGGAGAAGGTCCCCATTGTGACCTCCATTGGTGTGTTTCCAATCTAAAAAATCCCTCCTTACCAATAAATAAATAAATAATGATATTAATAGTGGCATGGTGTGATGGTTAAGTTATTGTGTTGATATTCTTTCCATCAAGGTTTAAACCCCATTGGGGTGTAATTGTTGAGAATTTATATTAGGTATGAGGTTCCCCATTACTGACCCCATTGGTTCATAGATTTTGGTCAAAAGTGCCTACCCCTCCTAATAAAAAATAATGATATTATCATTTATTTTCAAACTAACATCAATGATATTATTATCGTTAAAATAAAAGTTAATATTATTACTAAATCCCCAATTACTAATAATAATATTGTTATATTTTAATCAATTAATTATTTTAACATTTAATCTCAAAATAATATGATTATTACTTTCATTTAGTCAAAATAAAAAAAATATTATTTAATTTAAATTAACATAAATGTATTATTATTAAAACAAAATATTAATATTATCACTAACTCTCAAATTATCAGTAATAATAATAATATCATTAATCAACTAATGAGATTAAAATTTAATCTCAAATTAATATTATTAATAATAATACTTTTGATATTAAAAGTATAAAAAAAAGGGTACTACCCCAAAAACTAGAAAGCTTGGAGGTTGAAAACTAGGTCAATAGACCATATAAAGTACATTAAGAACACTTTTAAAAAACATTACAAAAGGTCTTAATAAGGAAATTGCAAAGAGGCACTAGTGCTAAATAAAAAAACAAAAGGAAACATAGGCCTAGCCAAAGAGTTGGCCCCAATATTTAGTAAAGAATTTATGGAGTTCCTTGTGACTCCCATCCTTGTCGTCAACTTTCTTCATCTCCTTACCCTAGGGCAGGTGCATGAAGTTGGTCGCACTTTTGTGGCCGAATGGAAAAAAGTTTTTGAAAAGAGATAATGCGAGCGCGTTATAACGCGCTCATGTTATGTGGTTTTAAAAGCAAAAAAAAATTGAAAACTGTATCATTTTCTATTTACTGTTTCTCAGCTCTTCCCACGGCCAAAAACCCTCACTTTCGTGCTCGCGTTCTAGGAGGAAGGATTTCTACGAATTTCATCAACAACAGTTGGATTTTCTTTGCAATACGCCACGATAATGAAGAGGTGTGGGAGGTAAGTATTGTTTGCTATTTGTTTTGAATTCCTTAGTTTGAAATTGAGTTTGTTTGTTTTTAAGGTTAGATTTGATTGTTTTTTAATTTGTAGGAAATCGTACCGTCCTCAACAAGAAGAGGAGGAAAATCCTCAACAACAAAATCCTCAACAAATCAACCTCCCCCACTGATAAACCGATACCCTCCTAGCACTCAAGAAAATTTGAGGAGTGAAATTGAGAACAATAGAAAACAACTTGAGGATCTTATCAGTAGGTTGAGTGATCCAAATTCTTCAACCACAGAAAGAATGCTTCTATCAAATTCATTGAAAGAGATGTTAAAAAATTTAGATGCAATTACCCAACAAATATATGGATGGCAAGATAGGAGGCAGGCAGCCAGGGCATGTTATGCAGACAAATTATCATATAAACAAGTAAAAGATTTAAAAATTACTAAAGGTGATTTTTGCTCTCTATTCATTGAACCTAAAACAAATCAAAATCTTACCCTCAATGCAAAGAGGTTTCCTATTCATTGGTGCCACCACCAAGAGATTAGGAACCATTTTTATGATAGATGGTATTTAGTCTTTGATTACCCACCGTGTAATAATTGTGAAGTCCCCCAATATTTTCTTAGGAAACTATATAGTGAGTTTGTATTGAACCAAATCTCAAATTATTTTGATATGAGGGAGTTCCAGGGGAGAGGTGGGCGGTCAGCTCAGGATAGTCCCAATGCATAGCCGGATCCTGCACAGCAAGGGAGACGACCTCTGCATTGGACTGCACCATTGAGCACGATATGATGCCTTTACCGTTCGCGAAGAGAGTCGCAAGCCGGGGCAATGCGAGTAATCCACAATTTTATTTCAAGGTATCATCCATCACACTAGCCCTATTGTACAACGCCATCCAGTGGAGTCTTCAGGTGGTGGCCTTCGAACCCATGTGTGTCAATCTTACGGGGTGACTTGTTCATATGACCCTACCGACACTCAGGAGGTTGCTACGTAGGATCCATATGCTACTACGCAGCTTGATCCGTATGCATCTACGGGGATGGAGAGGATGGCTGACATTTTGCATGATGCATATGGCATTAACACTTAGGTAAAATTCAGCATGTGCATTGAATTTAATTTGTTAAATTTCGATTGTGAAATGCAAGATTAACTAATTTAATTTTATTATTTTAATAAAATTGTAGGGTCTCAGTGTTGGGCCCGGATGCAATCCTCCCCTACACTTATTTTTGCAGTACACCTATCAGTGGGGTATGTAACTAGTAAACAATTATAAATTTATTACATGTTAATAGCATTGTTTTACGAATGGTATTTTAATATGTGATTTTGGATGTTGAATAGGGTAATGTTGGAGGTTTGAAGGAAACACCTCCTAGTACCGGTAGATTTGAACAAACGTTCACGGAGGTAATATAGAATAAATAGAACTTAACTAATGAATTCTAAGTTTAATAGATTTGTGTAGTTTATATTCATATTGTTGGTTACGTTGCATTACACATCATTCAAACTCAAAGAATTACTTCAAATTTGATAACTAATAATAAAAAATATATAGTTTTATACTTATACTCAAAATGTTGTTCATTAGATCTCATACATTATAAGTCATCACATGGATTGCTATTGTAACTTTTTTGTGATTGAATAATTTGTTGTTTTATTTTCAGATGTTGGTGACAGAAACACCGCCAAATGTTACAAGGGCAATAGATATTGGTGTTTCCTCTAATATACAATCCTCGATGGCTCTGACAGGGGAGGTATGAGGCAAATTACTAAATTTCAATTTACATTCGTTGTTATAGATGAACTAGTTCTAGTGAAAAATCAAACCATTATTGATTCGTAGTTTAATTCCTATTTGGATGGTTTATCACGGGAGAAGCAGGCATGCCTCAACATCGGTGCAAATATTTCCATCGAGGAGAGTGATCATGAGATGAGTAAGTAGAAATTGATTATTTTGATAAATATATTAATTTTTATAATGTAAATTTCTATATATTAATGTGTTTTTTACTTCTTATTGCCAATGATTAAAACTTCACTGGGAGCTAAACTGGGAGGAAGCTGGCCGGGGAGCACTCCTCGAGCTGTAGCAATTGTGGACTTATAAGCCATGATCCGCAAGCAAGGAGAAGAAAATTGTATTTGAACCAGAGCATGGAGAGAAATGAATTTTGAATGCAGAGCCCTTTGTTGTATGCCTACATGGCAATTTTTTACATATTTTGTATTAGATATATTTGACATTGTATGCCTATATGGCTATTTTGTAACTATATTTTCTACTTATATCGACATGTATTGATGTATGTGTACATGGCTATTTTCTTTTAATACAAATCTTTTGTATCGATGGTGTCCATATTTGCATTATAAATTTATGGTTCAATAAATATGAGTTATGTGTATTCAAGTGTATACTTTACAACTTACACACATGTACTTTTTGACTTACGTGTGAACATCTAAAAGTGTGAAAATTTATGTGTGGAAGTCAAATGTAAGCCAATTTTGCAATTCTCAGTTCTTGCATATTCGATCTTATGGACTTATTCCTTCCTAGCACATATTGTGAATATTTCTCATTTGGTGTAGAAGATAGCTTCCTCATTTTTGAACCACTCATAGCAAAGAGATTCACAATAAGACTTTAGCATTGGAACACTACTCCATGCTTCTCTTGTCTAGACCATAAAGGATTGAAAATTCTTAATTTGATGCAATGATAGTCCTAAGATGAGAATTTATATAACCATGCCTATTTTGAAACTTCGCATCTAATACTGCATCAACAAGAACTTAAGAAGTGTTGCATAAGAGTGTTAGGTTTGATAGACCTTCTCTTCCCTAAGGGAGGAGAGACTGAATCTTGAATTTTGAACAAAATTTTAAGAAGCAAACATTTTACCTAAAAGCTTCAAACCTAGATGACATATTTGGCTAAGTCTATCTTGAAAATTATCAATGCACATTCAAACTCTAAAGGAGATTCTCCTTGAAAAGCAAACTTTACCCTTTTTCCCAAGGAAAGAAATTGCAACAAGTTGCATGATTTATCTTATTTCTTTCTCACAGTTCCTAGTCAATCATTCATCGCTCAGGATAGTTCTGTTCCAAGGCAAGCACACACAAAAAATCACTGAGATTCTTCTACGATCTGTAAGAAAAAGGTTTTGGCTCTTTCACAATGTAAATAATTATGTAACACTGATTTCTTGTTTGCCTTCCACATAGAAAAATGTTCACACTTTTCAGATTGATTAATGATCAATAATGGCTGATTGTAAACACTTGACATTTTTATGTTTGAACTTTAATTTATAATTTTGTATCATGACATTTGAGTATCACTAATATTTTAATATTTGACTATGAAAGTGGTGGTGTATTTTTGCTATGTTATTTGACTATTAATATGTTTTTGTATGACCGAACCCAAAAAGAACCCAACCCCCAAAAAAATTTCCCAAACCGGTGAACCGGGTTTTCGAACCCGATCCCAAACCCAAAATTGAACTGGTAACTTAGTAAAAATAAATTTTTGTAGTTTATATTCATAGCATTAGTTACATTTACGTACATTTTCAAACTCAAAGCATGCTTCATTGCATAACTAATAACTAGATGCTGATAGATGACAAAATTTCAAATTATAATATACTTTTAAAGTCCCAACCTAAAAGCGGAGTTATGCAATTACTTCACATTACATAACTAATAACACAAGGAGCAGGCTACTTGGTGCATTTTTGCTTGTCATGGCATTCTATGAGACCACATTTCTTTAGGGGTATTTTTCAAATAGTTCACTTGCCTTGTCTATACTACCATTTTTATACATGTCTACAAGCTTGTTTTGTCAAATAGTTCCGTGTTTCCTTGTTGCTATGGCTGAAAGCCACAAAAGTGCTTTCGAACAAGCTATGGATGCTTGGAAAAATCCTCAAAAGCATAATAGTAAGCAATATCATAGACAAAGGCGATTGAACTCTTTGAAAAAATGCCTCAAAGAAATGAGGTCTCATGACACGATGGAATGCCATGACAATCAAAGCATTTTGATTGTCTTGGCGTCCATCACCATGGATATCTCATTTCTTCGAAACGACCCCTCAAAAACTCTGCTCTGTCTGTCTCTTTATTTTCATACATTTCTATTAAAGCATTTATCAAGCGGTTCATTTCGCTAGCGCTGTGGCTAAAGCCTAAAATAGGTGCTTTCAGACAAGCTATGGATGCTTTGCAAAATATCATAGCATAATAGTAGAATAGCATGAACAAGGAATGAAGCGTTTGAAAAAATGCTTTCAAAAGAAAATATAGTCTCATGGTGGTGGAATTCCATGACAAGAAAGGTGTTATTAGTTAATCATAGCATTCCATCACCATGAGACCACATTTCTTTGAGGCATTTTTTCAAACAGTTCATTGCCTTGTCTATGCTACTACATTTAGCATACATGTTTACCAAAGAATTTTATCAAGTAGTTCGCTTCCTTGTTTCTATGGCTAAAAGCCTAAAATAGGTGCTTCCAAGCAAGCTATGGATACTTAGAAAAAATCTATCAAAGCATACTAATAAGAAATAGCATAGAAAAGGAAACAAACTATTTGAAAAAAAGCCTCAAAGAAATGTGGTCTCAATGGTGATGGAATGCCATGGAAATCCTGCCATTTACTATACATTGTAGCATTCATCATGCCATTCCATCACCGTAAAACCACATTTCTTTACAGTATTTTCAAGGTTCTTCTTGCTTAATCTGTACTAACACGGCCCTGTACATGTCTGTAATTTTATCAAATAGTTCATTGCCTTGTTGCTATGGATAAAATCCTAAAACAGGTGCTTTCGACCAAGCTATGGATGCTTGGAAAAAATCTATCAAAGCATAATAGTAAGCAACAAGCTATGGTCTCATGGTTTTTTTTCACGCAAAAATCAATGTGATTTTATTCACATTTTTTTTATGTGAAAATCATCGTGAACCAGATTTTGTATTATGGAGCTATATTAAGCTAGCACTCTAAAGACCAATGTAACAATGATACAAAATAATGTTTGAGACTACAAGAAGGCATCAAAATGGCTAGTGTACTAAGCAAATTCTTATGATTTACGAATAATGTTGATAACTCTACTTAGTTGGCTTATTTTTTCAAAATCATACAAATTGAATTCTAGCATTAATAGACTCTATATATCAAGCTACCACAATTCAAGTTACATCAGGCCCATATCACCGAGACACAACCTGAACAATAGGAGGAATGGCCTATTTCAACATACTACACTCAAACCCTTAAGGGATTGATTCGGTTGAACGTAGCTCAGAGCGATTCTGCATGTTTGGGTGTGAAAGAGGACCATGCCTAGCATAAAGATTCCTACTGGAGACACATTGGGGCAGTCCATTTGGTCACCACGAGTTGTAGAGCGAAAATTTGCACCACCTTGCAGCTTTTCACTACTTGCATTGACACTTTTTCCATCAATGAGAAATTGGACACTGCAGAGCCACTCAGAATAACAAAAACTACAGGAAGTTATTGAGGCCCAATACCTCCATGAGTTGTGAGAAGTTCCTAAGCGTCATAGTGTCACAGGTAACCTCATATTGAAGTTTGGGTCATTTTCCCTTTGGACCATAAGGGATCGATCTGGTTGAACGTAGCTCAGAGTAATTCCACGTGTTTGGGAGTGAAAGAGGACCATGCCAAGAGTAAACATGCCTATTCAGATGTGTTGGAATAGTTTGTTTGGTCACACGAGTTGGAGAACGAAAGTTGCACGACTTTGCAACTTTCCACTGCTTGCATTTGACACTCTGTCCATCAACTGAAAACTGGACACCATGGGAAAACCACTCCGAGATAACAAAAACAGAGAGATTTTATTGTAGAGGGGCCCAACACAATCTCATAGGATCAAATGAAAAGTTTCTAAGCATCACGGTGTTCGAGTAACCTCATGCTAAAGTTTGCAGCCATTTTTCCCTTTGGATCCTTAAGGGATCGATCCTCTTGAACGTAGCTCGAAGCGATTCCGCATGTTTGGGTGAAAGGACCTTTTCTTTAATGCCTATTCCAGGATGATGTTGGGTGGTCAGTTTGGTCACCTGAGTTGAAGATGATTGTACCACTTTGGGCTTCCATTGGCTTCCATTTGACACTTTTCCATCAAGCTGAAAGCAGGACCTTTCACAGAGGCTCACTCGAGATAGCGAAAATGAGAAAGGTTATTGTGAGGCCCAACATGATCCCATAGGATTAGGCGAGGAAGTTTCTCTAGCATCATGGTGTCAGGCTAAACCTCATCTTGGAAGTTGTATTTTTCCCTTTAGACCCTTAAAGGTGATCCGGTTGAGGCAGTAACAGAGCAATTCTGCATGTTTGGGTGTGAAAGAGGACCATGCATAGTGTAAAAATTCCTATTCAAACTCATTGGAATAGTCTATTTGGTCACACGAGTTGCAGAACGAAAGTTTCACCACTTTGCAACTTTCCACTGCTTCCATTTGACACTTTTTCCATCAACTGAAAAATGGACACTACGGGAAAACTACTCCAATATAACAAAAACTGAGAGAGGTTATTGTAGAGGGGCCCAACACGATCCCATAGGATTAGACGAGAAGTTTCTAAGCATCACGGTGTCTGAGTAACCTCATGCTGAAGTTTGCAGTCATTTCCCCTTTGGACCCTTGAGGAATTGATCCGATTGAACGTAGCTCAGAGCGATTCCGCATGTTTGGGTACAAAAGAGGACCATGCCTAGCGTAAAAATGCCTATTTTGATGCATTAGAACAGTCTTTTTGGTTTCACGAGTTGCAAAATGAAAATTGCACCACCTTGCAACTTTCCACTGCTTGCATTTAACACTTTTTCCATCAACTGAAAACTGGACACCACGGGAAAACCACTCTGAGATAACAAAAACCGAGTGAGGATATTGTAGAGGGCCCCAATGCGATCTCATAGAATTAGACAAGAAGTTCCTAAGTGTCACAATGTCCAAGTAACCTCATGCTGAAGTTTGCAGCCATTTTTCCCTTTGGACCCTTAAGGGATCAATCTAGTTGAACATAGCTAGGAGCGATTCCGTGTGTTTGGGTGCGAAAGATTTTGGTCGATTGGAAACTGAAAAGGAAATTTCATAACTATTGTAAAAGCTATAAAAAACATGAAAAAGCGTGGAAAAAATAGAAGTTGAGTCTTTGTAATCAAATTTTGAAATAAAATCCCCTATTTCTGAGTTTGCAACACTTTCTCCATGGCTTTTATCTTATATTGATAATTTAGGAACTTCAAAAGTTAAAATCCTTGTGTGATATCATTGTAGGTAGAGTTAGTTTCATTCAAAAATAATTTGGATGGTTAGTTTTGAGAAATAAAAGAAGGAAAAGCAGTTTTCTGTGTCTCGGGCAGTGATCCTCACTCTATGATTTTGAGTTTTATAAGGAAAATATTCTCCATCCCACCATTATAGGCTAGTAGAATGGTGGGATGGATGGTTTTTAAGTTTATTTAACATGTTTTTGAGTGGAAAGTGTGCCAAAAAGTAATAGGGAAGGCGTGGATATGAAGATAGCTACTGCTCCAAGAGGAAAATCTGAGTTTTCCATATGAAAGATGGTGCCTACAAGTTGGAACGGTTGGAATAGAATTTTTTATGATATGGATAAGGGTTATTATGTTTAGGAAGACTTATTTACAGGTGTTTCCAATAGTGGCAGGTGATTTGGAGGTTTGTAGATGATATTTCTTAAAAACCCTCACTTGTTTGTGCTTTAAAAGCCTATAAACAATGGTTTACTATTTAATTATATTGTTGGGAATTTATTACCTTTAAAATTGATGATTTTTTAGTTTTTCCACCTATATATATACTTTTTATGGTTGGTAAGTGATTTGGAGTTGTTTTAAAGGTGTCTCCTTTGTTAAATTGGCCTATTTGGGGCACTTTAGTAACATAGAAGTCATGACAGCAGGCATGTGTTCCAAAACAAGTGTACCTGAAAATGAGATATGTTTTTAATGATAAAAATGGGTACTCAAAAATGTATTTATCTTGTAGATATTAATTATGGTTTGCAAGTTACACCTGATTTGGTGTTTTGGCAAATTTTGGCCTTTTGAATGCAAGAAATTGAGATTCTGTGTAGATAGTGATTTGAGTGTTTGGTTTGGGTTTGTAACTATCTAAATGATGATGATATATGTGACTCAAGGTATGGAAGAAGTCCTAAATCAAGGTTTTTCATTTTAATGTCTTGAACAATGTGGAATCATGGTGTTTTGAGTAAGCAAAATGGTGTTTTGACTGCTAAAAGTAAGGAATCTGATAAAACAACATTTGTGAATATGATCTTGTTATTGTTTCAATTAGAATGATGATTATTAAAGTGTCATGGAAGTATGATAACAGGTTTGAAGGGAGAAGTGAATGAGTGGTGGTCTTTTTGCCTTGATTGAATCAAGTTAAATGGATGGTAATAGTGAAAGTTGTAGTGATTCAGAATTTCTAATAGTGTGATGATGAATTTGATGAAAGTGTGGATTACTGATTTGAAAAATTGATGATTGGTAGCCTTGTAGTCCAAAGTGAATTTTATGGATTTAGTTGAGTTGATAAGTGAAATTGGTGAAATGAATAGTGAATTTTGAAGAATTTTTCAATTGATCTTCTCCAAGATGAGTTTGGGACAAAAGTTCCCTGTGTTTGTGTTGTTTAACAATTGATATTGCATCAAATTGGTATCAGATCTGGTTTTGCAATATGATATTGCATCATGGTCCTAATGCAAGAGGAAGAGGAATGATTTCTACATCAAAGCAGCCAAATGAAGATCAACAAGGAGTAAACAAAGGTAAAGATCACAATGTTGATTCTAGAGGTGGTTTTGGTTTTAGAGGTAGAGGAAGGTATAGTATTGGTAGAGGTACTAATGATTTTGTAGGAAGGTGCTACACATGCAATGATTTTGGCCATCCTTCATGGAAATGTCCTGAGAGGGTTGGTAGTTCATCAAGTGGAGACAAGAAGATTGATAGGAGAGCACAATTGGCTCAAGATGAGGAGTGTGAAAGCTATTATTCTGCAAGTAAGAAGGTAGATCCTAAAGTAGGGGAAATGTTGATGGTGAGAAAGACAATCTTGAAAGCAGCAAAAGAGGAAGCACCTTTGCAAAGGAAAAGTCTCTTCTTGACACTAATTGTAAGTGCAAGGACAAGGTATGTAGAGTGGTCATTGATTTTGGCTCAACTAAAAATATGGTGTCAATGTGAAATGGTAAACAAGTTAGGCTTGAAAAGAATTCCTCATGAATGTCCTTATAAAATTTCATGGTTAAATGATGACAAATCTTTATTGGTGAATGAAAAGGTCGTTGTAGACTTTCAAATTGGTGTTTATCATGATAGTGTTGTTTTTTATGTGCTTCCAATGGATTGTTGTCATCTCATATTAGGAAGACCTTGGAAATATGACAAGAGGGCATTGTATGATGTTAGGGAAAATACCTACACCATACTCAAAGATGGTTATTCTTTTGTTTTAACTCCTCTTGTAGAAGATATCAAAGGTAAAGAACAGGTAATAATGTGTGGTAGGAAGGAACCTATAAATGTAATGAAGGAGATTTTTTTTTGATATTGTTACCTATCCTAGGACTGATAATGTAGGGGCAACAGATGTGACTGTAAACACATGGGTGAAAAGTGCTTTGACAAGGAATTTGCATGAAAGTATTGTTCTAGGGACCATTGAATGTCTTGTAGTTAAGAGTAAAGTTAAGAGTAAGGAATAGGTTTCAAATCATCTTAGCATCTGTACAAACCATACAACAACAAGAAAAGTGAGAAAAAACTAGTAAATTTCTAGAAAATAACATTCTTATTGATAAAAAATGGGTTACAAATCAACCAAAAACCTCTCCTTCGAGGCATTGAAGGTTATTATACATTTAAATCTCATTACAATGCCTTAGGTATGAGCTTTTCTCACAGATATTTTACAATGTCACTCATGTACATTCAAGATTCTCTTCTAATGTCTACATCATAGGTTCTCATTTAGAGGTTAACTTCAAATGAGTAACTTGAACGGTTTTTGATAAAGTTTTTCTACTAATTCCCATTTGTTCACTTGTCTTTTTAATGAGGCGAGATCTCTTTGTTTGATAGCTTACCAAAGTCAATATAATGCCACGTCGGGTGACATTACTATCCTTTGAGCGTGAGGTCTTATCCACATTGTCATAAGCATCCATTAGATTCTTCACAATAGTGTTTTCACTTGATGAATTCGATGTTTTCAACCGAAGAGTCTTCATGATGTTTCTATACTTTAAACCCCACATCATTTGAACAAATAGTTGACACTTCTCATGGTCTCATTTAGCCTTTCAAAGAACATTTTCCAAATCTACCAAGATATTTTCTACAAGTGCTTTTGAATCTTACCTTCCATGTGCTGCAAAAATATCCTCAATAATATTAACTAAAAACTTTTAGCTATGCAAAATTCTAGGTGGTGGTTCTCTTTAGGTACATACATCTCAACATTAGCACTCTTACTCAATATTGAATTGAGGTGGGCTAGATTGCACTGATCGAGGGTGGAATAGAATACACCAGGTTCATATGGGGATGATGGTATACCTTGTTCATTAATCCCTTGAGGATGATGTACTCTCAACTCAGATGTGGTGGATGGTTCCAACCATACTCACTCTGTGGTAGATGATGTCCCTCCATTTGGTTTGTGCTTAATGGTGTCCCTTCAGATTCACTTGTGGTAGAGGGTGTGTCTCCAACTACTGTATCTGCATCTCCCCTAGCACGACTCTTTCGTGATTCTTCCTTTGTGCTTCCAATTTCCTTTTCTTTGATGGTTGAGGTTCCTCTACAACTACATTGTTTTCATCAATCGCTCCCAATTTCTAATTTCATGATATTCCCTCATCCTTTTTTTCTCTTTATCTCTGAAGGCTTGGAGTTGATCATCTGTTAGTTTTTTCCTTTTAATAGTTCGTTTCTTCGGCATGACGAATAGTTTTACCTATGCAAAAAGTGCTAAGTTGTCAAATTAACTAATTGATTTTCTGAGTTGGGCAACGTAATTTTATGTAAGATTGAGCATGAGCAGGGTATTTTAGGCTTGTTTCAATATTTTTCAAGTTTTGGAGTGTTTGGCAAGTGCTACTTTCAATAAAACATAGGGTTTCTGGTGCAAGAGCAGTAACACCATATTTTCACAACTTGAATCATTGAATGTTGATCATTTGATCATTTGATCAGTAGGTGTGTCATAGGTAGTTTTAAGTCACTATTTTCATTGAATAAGGTTTAGAAACACCATTTTGAATGTATTTAGGGATTTGGAGGTCAATGGAGTCCAAAATGTAAAAGTTGCTCAATGAGATGGTTCATGTGATGAGTCTAGAAATTTAGGTGTTTTGATGTTCTTCAGGTCAAATAAGGTCTTTGGAGACTATATTTCATGTATTTAGATGTCTTAGGATTGAGTTTTCAAAAGTTTCATATGATATTGGAAAAATTGCAAAGTTGTAACAAAAGTTGTGAAGAGCAAAATTGTGAAAATATAGGAATTTGAAGGGTCAGAATTTGAATAGATATTTATGCCTGCTGGGAAAGAAAAAAAATCATTGTAAAATCTTGTTAAAGACCTTCAAAGGCTCATTGGAAATAGAATGAAGATTGGTTGGTGAATCATTTTGAAGAATTCAACGTTCCATTCTTTTATTTCACTGTTTTCTATATTTTTCCTGTGTTAATAGAATTTCATCACAGTTGTACGGACCTACACATTTAGTAAAGGCTCTAACATTATTTATTTCATGTAGTTTTTTGGAGTATCTCTTATTTGCATCAATTCTGAGCTTCTAACATTCAATTTTGTGGGAGAAATCTTAATTTTTTTGGGACTGCCTGCTAAAGTCAGAAATACCCCTATTTTGTGAGCAATATGGATTTTTTGGTCATCCCACCTACTGTGTAGACTTGTGCTTCGGTGGGATGACATGTATAAATGTATATTGCATGTTTAATAAAGTTAAAAGGCACTGGGAGTCCACAAGGTCAAGTTATAGTGATGCCCTAGGCTGGGTATGTAGGTTTTGCTAAGTGAAAATGAAGGCTAAAGGTTGTTTATTGGTGAATTTGTGTAGGGACTGAGTGTAGAAAGGTTTGGAGGGTCTATGTAGACCTAGGAAAAGGTGTTTTTAACTTTGGTTTGAGGTTTTGTGACTATTAGAGTGTAAATATAGAGAAACCCTAGGTTTTAGGGTGAAATTGGAGGGTTTGCTGGAACATCACCCTAGAAGACCTATACAGAAGAAATGACCTAAGAATTTGTGGTTTTGTATCACAATTTGAGACTATCCAAGATATTTTGAGGTGGAAAGAAGTCTAAATGGTACTTTGTTTGTAAAATGGGGCTAATTCTAGTAGCCTATTGGGTAGGGTGACTTGAAGTTTATCTATGTTGTTGCATGAGAATCTCATATGTAAGCTTGGGTCTCTGTTTTTGTTGTGTAGATGTTATTTGGATGTTGGGATGGTTCTATTACAGTCTTCTCTAAAAGATAGGTCTTTTTGTTGATTTGATGAAAGTAGTTTTGGAAACTTGAATCTGAGTTGGAACTTGATTCCTTGAGTCTATTTGTGTGTTGCAAGCCTTCCCCTACTACATTAGGAGTATATTCAATTTTTTTAGAGACATGTATGGAAAATTTGGTAGCATAGACAAGGCAATCAGCTGGTTTGTATAATTGTTTGACAAAATAACTCAATGAAAGCTTTGGAAGCACACACAAAGAAAGTCAATTATTAAATTTAACAAAATGCCTCAAAGAGATGTGGTTTAAAAATTTAATAGGAAAGTGTATCGAATTGTGTGATTTAAAATGTCCATTGATAATGTAAGGTTGTAACATGACAAACAAACAATTTGATCAACATGGAATAAGAAAAACAACAAAAATGAAAGCAAGCCATAATAGAATGAAAGAAAATGTACAAAGATTTCACATACCTAAAAA